>CM053510.1:67576729-68163198 GCA_028627145.1 Eidolon dupreanum | reverse complement strand
CCCCGCAACCAAAACAGATAAAAGACCAACTAAAATTTAAAAAGAAAATCTAAAATACCATGAGGCTCAAGCAAGCATTTCCAAATTCTTCAGAGGCAGACATTTGCCTTCGGGTGGCAGCCTCAGCACTGAGGTTTCCCATGAGGGCAATGCACTGGCTGAGAGCCGAGGTATTGGTTACCCTGGGATCTCTCTTCTAAAAGTCAATCAAGAGAAAGCAGATCAGCAGAGAGCAGGCCGTGATACTAGTATAATCCCTCACTCACAAAGATTCCCAGGAACCAGATAACACAGTGTCATATGGGGGCATCAATGGGCATGCTGGCAACAGGACAGAAACACAAAGGGGTAGACCCCAGAACACCTTGGCCTAGAATAGGGAGGCCTTGGGCTTAATCCCAGCAAATCACCAACCAGCTTAGAGAACGTGGGCAAGCCCCATCCATTCCCAGAGCTTCCATCCCCCATCTGAGACACTGGGGTTTGGACATGCTCTCTAAGGTCCCCTGAAACTCCTATGGCTCACTAGGGACAGGGCCTAATCGCAGCACTCTCTGCTAGAGAGCCCTCTATCCCCTCGCTATTTTCTGCCTCATCAGCTCAAATCACCATATTTGCCCTTCTGACCAGGGTGATGACTTCCATTCAGGGGACAGGGCTGCATGTGGTGCTTGTGCCAGGGCTTAGGGTCAGAAGGGGACTGCTGGAGACTGACAAACTCTGCCTTCATCTAAGGTATAGTCCACATCCAGCTTTTTCTCCCCTGTAATTAGCTTTGTCCATATGCTGTCTCTACCTGCCCTAACTACAGTTGTTTCAGTAACTAAGAACTGTGTAAATTCCAGCCGTGAATGAATGATTAATCAATCTGATAGACAATAGGAGTTCTGGGGTGTAAATTGTGTTTACACAGCTTTGCTCATGCTCTTGAGAGTGCCTGTGCTAGATAATAAAAATAAGCACTTGCTCACCAGAACGCCTGTGAGTGCCGGGAGAACACTTGGAAGGTTGGCCTGGAACCAGACTTGGAATCTGTTGAGAAAACATCAGCCATGATTTATTTCTACATTATACAAACTATAAGGTAAATATAGTGTCTTGGGTGAGGGAGCTGACAGCCACAAACTCTGGGCCCACGTGATTTGCAGTGTGCCTGGATGGTTCATTCTGAACCATTCAGCCTGAAAGAGAATGTCCCTAGGCATATAAATGTGGCTTTAATTTCTCTAAGTCTGAAAAGCTGCCTTTGATGTTAAACAACAGATCTCAGATGGCAGCTCTCTATGCAAAAATTGCTTGAATCTCTAGGCTTCTACCAAACTGAACTACCATTGCTCTGTGTCTATGGTGTGTGCTGTACAAACAGGAAATACAGTGCAAGTATGTTTCCTTGTCATAGCCACGAGGAGGGCCCAGATATATATACATGTCTACACATGCTGGAGCAGCTATTACACATTTCCATCTTGTGCCGATGGCCTGTCTAAGGTCACAAGCAGGTCTCTCTCATATGACCATTTCTAAGCAAGATGTCCAAAAGTTGGTGAGGAAACTAAAACAAACACACCAACAAACAAAAAAAAGTCCAAATGCACTGGGAAAAAACATTGAAGAATTATGAAAAACCTAAGACCTTCACTGTCTTCCCCAGCAGATAAACTAGAAAGAAAAGGCGGGGCGGGAATGGTTACACATAATGCCACTGGCAACCCAAGAGAAGGCTACATTTTACCATGAATTCTCTCCCTCACTCACATTTATTCAGTATACATTTGCTAGGCAATTCCTATTAGGCTCTGATTAAGGGGAAAAAGCTTCTCCAACATACAGTAGGCTTGCTTACTGTGAGAAGTACTGTTTTAAGTACATTATTGCTTGCAAATTCATTGAGGACTGGGTCCCTTTCAGCCAGGGGGACTGGAACAGGAGTGGCTAACCATAGCCCCCCTGGAAGGCATCAGCCCTCCTACTCAGTGAACCTTGTCATGCTCAACCTCCCTGTATGCTGCACATTTTAACAGACCAGACAGTTCAACGAAGACTGAAGAAATGTCAATTTCTGGAAATAAAAATTACCTTTCTTCCAGAGCCAAGTCTATGAGCAGTCCCATGGCTGAGTTGGCCTTCTTATCTGAGAACTTGAGAAATGACACCAGGGCTTCCAACAACCTGCAAAAAATCCAAAACAATTTCAGAGTGGGTTGTCCGCCAACTGATAGCATCCTCAACAAGGAGACCCTGGAAACCAGGAAAGAGTCAGCATCCAGGTGAAATAAGCTGAAAGAGTGGCCTTGCCATGCCCTCCCAGGAAGCCCAGCTCCTTGTCCATCCCAATGAGACAGACATTTTCCTATGAGAATGGTTCTACCACTTAATGTGAAGTCCCAGGGGGTTGAATAGTTTTAACCAAAGTTCACTGACTATGAGATGCCAACTTGGAAGGAATCTCTGGTGCTTCTGCCATAAGTCTCTAGCTCAGCCAAGTTCAATCACATGAATGACATCTAAATGGCATGCTTACTAATCTGCTAATAACTAAAGTGGGAGGGCACCCTGATGAGATGGCAGATGGAATAAAGACATCATGAGACTTTGACAGGCTGCCAAATTTATTAGATGAAATTTAATATGGTTAAACTCAAATTCCTGCATTTAAGAGCTGGACATTCTGTGTAAGTAACTGAATTGGGAGACATGGTTTATAACTGTTTCATATGAAAAAAGATTTAAGGGTTATTAGCCAATTGAAAACCCATTATGAACAGTCTGGTGCAGTTGCCCAAAAAAGCTACTGCAGTCTCAGGCTGCCCTAACAGACTGACTGGTACCAGGTCAATGGAAATAGGAGTGGGACGCAGTACTGGGCTCCTGATCTCCCACAGTTACATGTGCATTAGGTCAGCGGTCCCCAACCTTTTGGCACCAGGGACCAGTGCTTCTATGAGAATATAAAGCCTAATGATCTGAGATGGAGCTGAGGTGATGATGCTAGCACTGTGGAGTAGCTGCAGATACAGATGAAGATTCACTTGCTCTCCTGCCTCTTACCTGCTGTGCGGCCTGGTTCTTAACAGGCCACTGATCAGTACCAGACCATGGCCCAGGGTTTGGGGACCCCTGTGTTAGGTGATATGTTAGAAATAGACTCATGTAAAGTGGTACCTAACTGGCAGGAGGTGTGGGATGATGAAGATGAAGAATGCTTCAGAAGGAAATGAATGCCAGAGATGCTGAGGAGGTAGGACTGACCATATAATGTCTCAGTACAGGTGTGGGGAGGGAGCCATCCAGGGGAGCTCTCAGGATTCCAGCTTAGGCAACTGGGGGATAGAAATGCCACCACCTATGAAGACAGGAAAATTTAGGAAGAGGTCTGGTTTGAAAAACCACTGTGACTTACTAAGTTTATAATACCTGTGACAGTGAGATAGAGATGTACAGTGGTAGAAGGATGCTTCCTTCTAGCACTTAAGAGAGAGGGATTTATATACGATAAGGCCATGGAAGAGAGGAGGGCCAAGGGTGGGATCCTGGGGTCCCTGACTTGGAAGGGTGATAGCACAAAGGGGGCTCACAAAGGAACCAAGAAGAAAAGCCAGAGAATAGGAGAAGGACGCTAGCGACAGGACCAAATATCACCATGCAGTAATGGAAGATTAAGACAGTACAGGTTTCACCGGATTGGATTCTTAGGAGTGTGGGCACTAGTCACCCACATCTCTGGTACTGGCTTTACTCAGTAGCTTGTTTGAGAAGGATTCTGGAAGTCGAGAAGGATTCTGAAGGCACTACTTGCCATCGCCTGAGGGATGGGCAAAGAAACCAGGGTGCTTATACTGGAAAAGATCAGTGTCTTTAGACACCTCAGACCCTGGAAAGTGGGAAAGGTGATGCATTCAGAAAGTCTGTGACAGACTGAACCAAGGCCTTAATACAAGGAGGCAGAACTGTGCCAGACTGGAATGGGGCAGTTTGTGGTCTGTATAAGGAGATAATTTTATATTAACCAGAACTATCCTGAATAAGATGGTTTGCCTTGGGAGGTGAGATCCACATCCTTTCATTAGCTGGGGAAAGATCCCCTCCTCCCAGTCCATTAACTGTTATAGCACCCATCCCAGTTAAATGGAGAAAAACATAATGAAAACGCTAGAATCATCCCTGAAGGTCATCATGCACATCATGCACAGCCTGGGATACCCCAGAGGGAACACTGGTGGTACCTATGTGGGGCCGGATGGGATTGTTTTTAAGGTCCCAGGTAACTTTGTGCTTCTACAAATTCCCAGCTTCCTCAGGAGTGTATTACAGGATTCCTGCTGTCAAAAATCACTTATTTTACAGTCAGCTCAGATTCTTCCTTTACCAATTTAAATCTGTTTTCTTCACTCTTGAAGATGAATACTAATAAACCTGAATAGCAAGCACTGAAGAGGAGCTGGCAGTCTAAGATCATCTTGGTTTTTATCCTGGGACATAAACAACTAGACTTGCTCTCCATGTGACAAAATGCACATCCTAACTGGACTAAAGACGACAGGGTGTCCCTTTTTGCCCTCTCATCTCCTTTTTTGGTTGTACATTTTCTGCTCTGCTGGCCAGCATCTGTCCCTGTAGATGGATCACACATCAGAAAATGGTCTAGTGTAACCCATAAATGTACTTTCATGTCAGTTTAGGACCTTGAGCAACAGAACCTGAAGAGAAAAAATGAGTGTAAATGTTATTATTGAGTCCACACCATGTGTCAGGCATGACACTAGCTGCTTTCTTTACTGTGGCAGATGTTGTTTGCTGGCAAACCCCACAGACACCCTGCTCTCTCTTATCTGGCCTGACTCTACTATAGAAGCTGGAACCATTTTCTCCTCCAGGGGTAACATATGACACAAATCTGACCAAAGAGAAACAAAAGGGACAGCCCTGGCTGGTGCTAACCTGTTTTAAAGAGGGCTGTGATGCTTGGAGTTGCGGTAGCCTGTGTGACCACTATGGATGGGTCAAAAGAAAGATGAAGACCTTGACCCTGACATCTTTAAGCCACCATACCAGCTGTTGCCATCTTTAGTCTTTTTTGTTATGAGAAAAATGAGACCAGCTTCTCTTGGTCAAGTATTCTGTATGAATGCAACAGAAAAAAAAAAAACTTAACTGGCATATAGATACCGGCTCTCTTAGGCTTCATCATAAGTCTGATACAGATGAGACACTGGGCTCATTGAAGTGAAGTAACTTTCCTGGGCCACATAAATAGACAAAGACAAGATCTGGGCGCATGACTGCTTACAGCTAAAAACCTAGCACTTGCCACAAAGTGATGCTGGCTCTCACTCAGTTCCTGTCAATGTACAATTGTTCCTTCAGCATCTCATATAGGTAAAGCATTTTGGGAGGAATACACTATTATGCCTCTTTGTTAGGGTTATGGGACCTGTGTGTAGTCCTGTCTTGCTTCAAACCGTCTCATTTCGTTTTGGAGAACATATTCCATTTCTTTCTGGCTTAACTGGAGATAGAAATTAACTAGAATAGCAAGCATAAAGGTAATAAGCTGACGTTTCTTTGACTCTCTAAAGAACTGCACAGGATGATCATAAGTGCCACTCCCCAAGACATGGGAAAAATTAAAATTGAAACTCAAGCAATTCAAAGATAGCTTAGGGGGAAAAAGCTTATGATAACTCTAGCTACATTTACTCAAAGAGACCAAAACCAAATGAAAAAATATATAATGAAGGTATTGAGGAAATGACTGCAGAGTTGTTCAAAATGTGAAGTGTACTTTTGGGGATTTAACTCTGCGAATGATCCATCTGCCTGTGTATATCTTGCCTATATCCCAGGCTGAGAAGAGATAAAATGAGATTAAAAAAAAAGTCAGAAGCCAAATTCTGTCTTCAGATTATGTATCAAGTACTTATAAAGCATGCTATAATTATTGCTACTATTTCTATTAGGTTGAATGACCCACATGAAATTGCCAACATGCACCTTTTTTTTAATATGAAAATGGAAATTTTACATATTCAATCTTTAGGCTGAAGAGCACTGGGCAGAATCACTATGGCTTAGTAATTTTTTTTATAAAGTCTACTTAGGAGAGAGGCACATTCTAATCCTATCGCAGAAGACCTATATGTAACAGCATTTGAGATGTGTTTTATTTATTTATACTCTACCATGCTCCAGAAAGGGTTTAAGGATATGCAAGATCAGACAGTATTACCTCACACAGGAATGAAGAAGAAAAGTAAGGTCAGGAACAGTGCTGAACCAGGACTGAGGCTCACAGGGCAGAAGCAAATGACCTATTTTAAAGTTAGGTCCCTAATCTGGCTTTGGAAGAGCTGTTGTCTACACTGCCCGAGATGGAATGAACTCAGGAGAAGCAAATCCATCCACGGTACTAGGTTCAGACAGGTGTCTGTCCTGGAGGTCCTCATGAAGGAGTATTCCTTTCAAAGGCTTTTGCTGTTATTGATCCTTAATAAAGTCTGATGGCACCTCTCATGTCAGGTGTGAGAAGGGAGACAGGCCAGTCTTAACTTGATAGGTGATGATGATCTGAGATGCTGTAGGGACAATCCCGCCAGCAAAGCCTTACCGGGTCAGGTCGAGATGGCTAACGACCAGGGTCCGGCCGTTCTCTGACTGGGCGAGCTGCAGCAGCAGGGCCAGGCTCTGCTCCTGGATGGTCAGGACATCGGAGGCCAAGAGGGAAGAGAGCAGCCTGCCTGTGTCAGGGCGCACGACAAGCAGGCGCTGGTTTTCCTCTGCAAGACACAGGGATTGCCTGCCTTGTGTACCTTATGACAGCAATTAAACCATCTCAATGGGAAACACAATTCTTCTCCACTCATTTGAGAGGTGGGATAATGAAGTATAAGAGCACAGACTTGAGACCCAGACTGCTGGGTCTGAATGACCTTAGATCAGTTTTTAACTCCTGTCTCCTCAGTTTCCTCATCAGTGAAATGAGGAAGATGACCTGCCTAAGAGAGTTGTCATGAGGCTTAAATGAGTTAATACATGATAGTACTTAGAGCAGGGACTGGCACACATATATTAGCTATTATCATTATTCTTGTCAAAGGCTCCTTCGCATATGTATATATCTGGAATTGTGAGAAAAAGAAAATAAATCAGCTGAATTATGGAATATCTTTAGACCATCAATTTTCAAATAATGGCCAGAACAACCATTTGAGTTCTTTCTAGAAAACTAAAATATCACGAGAACATTCATTATTGAAGCATGCCCCTCTTCCTAGACTATAAACTATTTCCAGGGTGGCGGCATTGGATTTACCCCCTCTCACCTTGTTCATTTTCTAACCAGGTACGTAAATTCGTTTGAGGGCAGACAGCGGGGTACAGCTGGGGTATGAAGCTAAGCCATGAAACAGAGCAGAGTTTGTTTAGTTTATATATTTTTGCTTATACTGGAAAAGTAGCTCATTGGAAGCAATTCAAATAACAAAGGAGAATAAAGCTGAAAATGAAACGGCCCCTTCTCTCTTACTCCCTCCAGGTAAGCCCATTCCCAAAAGGAAATATTATTTACCCTTTATATGAATAATGTTAAAAATATGATCCATACATCCTACCCTGTAACTGGCTTCTCTATCCTCCTTAACAACATATCACAGATATATGTCCTTACTTTTAGGTATTCCCTTGTCCTTTTTAAAAACTGCTGTGTGTGTACTGAGTTGGATATACCAAAACTTTACTGATCTGAGATAGAGTATTTACATCACAGGCAGTATCTGACACTATATTTTCAAATGTTAAAGAAAAATGTGACCCCAAGGTTCACACAAAGTAGGATGTTGGCTAAGGAAGTCAGGGCTGCATGAAAGGAGGGCTTTGTCTGCTTCACATCATCACCAAGCCTGGCCTCCCTTACCTGCCCGTAGGGGCCCTGCAAAATCACCTCCCCAAGGCAGCTAACACTCTATGTGATATTATTCTGAGCATAATTCCCTTCAGGAAAGAGGTCCCTGATTCTCTAGTTTTTTAGAACTTAAGATGATTCCTCCACTTTACTAAATCAAGAAAAATATAACATTATCTCATATTCAGCATGTTCTAGTTTACAAACTACATTCACAAGCTCTATCGCTGGCTCCCCACAGGAGCCCTGTGAAAAGAAGACACAGCTATCATTATGCTCATTTTACTATGAAAACACAATTTTTTAAAATAAGGGAAATACTTAAATTTTTAAATTTACATTGAGGTCACAAAAGTGATAAAGATTGTACAAAAACTTAGTGAACCTCAGAAGATCCTAATACGTAAAAAGCTAAGAGTTAACAAGGTAAATAAAATCCCCATAGCATTTTGCTATCCGAATATTACACACTAATCAGTGTTACAAGATGCTGGCAGGAACAATAATAAAATTCATGATGCTGAAATGGGTACTGCGGTCTGAAAAAACCAAAACCAAAAATGAAAAAATATTTTTAGGCAAATAGAAAAACTCTGCCACCCTACTGCCAATATATGAACGGAAGTTATGAGTCTGCATAGAGCAGGGCTAGTGCCCAGGTAATGAGACCACTCTTATGCTGACAGTGACCTGGGCTATGGTGAAGGCGGCTTTACGAGCCTGGGGGACATAACTTCAGTGCAGGGCTTGCTTCTGATCCATCCAATTTTTCTTGGGAAAGGTCTAGAGATCAATTCTCCAGGGCCTGGCCCCCAGCGGAACAAACATGTCTGCCCATGGAGCTCCCAAATTAATGGACATTAATATTGATTCATGATGATGAGCTAGGCCTACCGTTCTCACTGCACACTGCTTGCCAGAGCCTGAGAACAGACACACACACAGTCTCTTCCATTGCATCTTTTCCTGCTGTGGAAAAGCACCTAGAATGAACAAGGGAGAGCAATATTGAAACTGGAAATCAGTCTTGATCTTCTTTTCAGTTGGTTTTATTTCACCTACAGGTTCGGAAAGTAATTTTATAATCCAGAGCTGCGGGTCACCAGGACCAATGGACTGCTAAGCACCGAGCTGAGAGCTCCAGGACAAGGATGCAGGCTGAGGAAGTTGGAGCTGCACCAAGGGCGGGTGGCGAGCCAGGGGCGATGGGTGATCATCGCACCGCAAGCAATGAACAGTGGCCCAGCAGACCGCTTAGGATTCAAGGGCCATCTCATGCATGCAAACATGTGCTGGTGACCAACCCGCAGCAGTTTCTTAAGCCTCAGGAATTATACCAGAATTGAAACACAAAATAAAAATAAATTTACCAAACCACCTCCTACTAGGTCTTACTTCAGATGAAATTATAAATGGAATAAGCCAGGACTCTGCTGATCACATTTCCTGATATGATCAACAAATCAAAAAAAACATGTAGCAATCTTGCAACTGGTAGGAAACCAGCTAGAAATGGTCATTTCTGTGACTTGAAGTGCTTAGAGAAAACTTGGGAAAGTTTGCTGACCTTTTCTCTCTCCGAAGTTTTAAATTGTGGCATAATTCAAACTACCTGAGGCTCAAAGTTCAGGTGTGTTCACGTAGCAGCTTTGCCTTTTTCAAGGGGCCATTAATATTGACTGAAGGTGGTACCATCCTGTGAAGTCTCTGCCTGTGTGATTAGTGTCTGATTTCAAGAGAAAGGGTTGTCCTTCCTTGCTTTGATGCTGGCTGTCTTTACAAACATTCCTACCTTCTTATGACCTCATTCCCACTGATGATACTGAATCCATTTTGTGTTCTGAATAAAGTTCGTTCTGTGCCTGAAAAAAATTCAGTGGAAACCACATTAGACGTCTGAACTGATGGCTCATGTCTAGCAGCTGTAACAGAGCCAGCTGATACTGAAAAGCCCAATATGGAATGTCAAGGTCATCAAATTACAGTTTGGGCAGAAACAACAATCTTTACATTCTATAGGTATTCTGCACAAATATCTACAGCTGTCATCAGCCACTTGGTGCCCCAGTGAATGGGACATCCTACTCAGAGAAGGAGAACTAAGCCTGGTAGCCCTATGGGTTATTTGACAATTCATCATTTTGTAATCTTTAGTCTCCAGAAGCTGCTTAACCTAGGGGAAGAACTGGCATATCCATCTCTTCTTAAATATTTACTTTGAAGCTCCTCTAGAGAGGAGCCTCTAATTTCCAAGAAACTACTGAAGGGAATATTTGAGTACCCTCCATTGTATACTGAAGGGAAGCAAGAAACTCCATTCGTATAAACAACATCCTGTCACTGACTCACAAAAATGGTTCAAGGCCTGGTATCAGTGTTTATAAGAACTGCTAAAAGAGAACAGTATGGCTCTCCTTAGGAGCTGATGTTTGCTCTGAAATTATTTACATGTCCTAGGCAACCATTACGTATTAACTGGGGTGAACATTATAGTTTAATAGTACAAAATTCTATCTTACATTCCCCCGTAGTTGGGGGGAGATTTTTGGGAGTGGTACAGGATGTTTGGTGTGTATATGGGGTATGAGTGAGGTATGCAAAAGGTGCGTGTATTTGTGCAGGGTGTATGGAGCACATGGGAGGGGTAAATGTGTGTGGTGTGTGTTAAGTGACAAAAGTATATATGGTGTGATATATGTCATGTGTATGTGTGTATGTATGTATATAGTGTATATAAGTAGATATGATGTGAGTGCATGCTGTGTATGTGATATAAGTATATATGGAATGAGTGTGTGCTGTGTGTTTGTGTTATATTGTGTGTGTGTGGTGTTTACTGTATGTGTGTTGAGCGTATGTATGCTCTGAGGAGAGGATGGAACTGGGATGGGGGTATATTTCTTATGTATTCCCTTTACCACTTACATTATAGTAGGTCTTCAACCTACATTTGTGGAAGGAAGGGATTCTTTGCCTCATAAGGGCAGACCTCTAAACTCTGTCCCTTTACACTGACAATATTCATGAGATCACACACATCTCTGGCTTACAGTCTTTCATCATTTCAGTCAGGATTTCAATGCCTCCTGCATAGAACAAGGCGTTCTGATCAGGCTTAGAAAGAGTCTCCAGGAGATTCTTGGTTGTGACGGCTGTGTTCTTTCCTGAATCCAGCAATTCATGGGCTTCCTTCTCTTGGAGGTCTGCTTTCTGCCGAAGATCTACTTGATTCAGGTAATCTAGCAAACC
This sequence comes from Eidolon dupreanum, assembly GCA_028627145.1. NCBI lineage: Eukaryota > Metazoa > Chordata > Mammalia > Chiroptera > Pteropodidae > Eidolon > Eidolon dupreanum. The sequence continues at coordinate 68,152,052 of CM053510.1, read as the reverse complement.
AAGAAGGAAAACAGAACAAAAACAAACAAGACAAAACAAAACTCCAACATAAACATTACCAAAGAGTAACCTTTTTAGAGTATGGGAAGTTGAGAGGTATAACACATTAAAATATTTCAAATTTGTCTTTGGCAAGGAAAGCTCCAGGACTAGTGTACAGTGTAAACCCAGAACCTTAAACTACCTTGGGGCTTCAAGGACAACATTATTCCCTGTAAGTATATATGGAGGAGGGTGTAGAAAGAAGGAAGGCAAAGACTTGAGTTGGAAAACAAAGAGAAGAGTTGCAAGGCAGCCTGTTAACAGAGAGGACTTGGTTGTTTAGGCATGGTCAGGCTGTGGTTTTGTGGCCAAGTGCGGCGATGGTATGAAAGGTAGCCTAAGGCCGGAACACAAAGTGAAAGTGGAATTCAAGTGAAGAACATCAGCAGGAGTGGTCTCACCTTTCATCTGCGTCTGCAACTGGGGGTTTATTTCTAAGATCTTCTGAAAACATTCTCTAGACTGGAAAAAGAAAAAATGAGACATTGACAAGTGTTTAGGGGGTAATTAGGTGATTACAAAAAAGACACTAGGTATCATAGGGCTTGGCTTCTTCATTATTTCCTTCCAGCCTCCTCCTGCTCCGAGTATAGGAGATAGGCATGGGAATATAGCATGCATTCGACATTTTGTTTAGGTTCCTCTTGTTCTGTGGGGCAGCAGGTATTCTTTCAAAATTTATTTGAAAAAAATAGTGTTGTCAGATATAGCCTGGAAAACATCCAATCCTAAATTCCTGTGGATCAAGTCTGGCTGGGACAGGAATAATCATAAGGTGAATGCAAAATTTAGATATGATATTTGCACTGAGAGAGAACAGAAGGCTACCTATCAGATATGCCCTTAGGGAGTAAGGAAATAAATAAAGCTAGAGACACTGTTGACAGAGACTTGGGCACAGGAAACAAGAACTATCTACTTAAACATACAAGGCTGCGAAGAGAGCCAGTATGGGGTCCATTCACTGGCCATATAAGAGACAGCTAGAAAACTTGAGAAGGAGGGAAATTTGTTCCATAGAAAGTTTCAGGAAAAAGAAAGATTCTAGTTCATAGGGTGTGATGATGCTGGGTTTAGGGCAGTACTGTTCTCAGGAATATCAAGAACTGCCTGGAATATAATACAACCAGGTAACAACAGAAAAAGCTCAGAAAAAAATAGTTCTGAGACATTTTGAAGGCTCAAGGCTTATCTAGAAGATCAAGATTAAGAAATAAACTGAAAACAAAAACAAAAATGTCATATTAAGACAGAGAATAGTGTTGCAGAATAGAAGCATACATATAGACTAAATGTTTGTGTGCCCCCAAAATTCATATGTTGAAACCTAACCCCTAATGTGATGCATTAGGAGGTGGGGCCTTTGGGAAGTGATTAGGTCATGAGGGTAGAGCTCGCATGAATGAGATTAGAACCCTTATTAAAAAAGACCCCAGAAAGCTCTCTCACCCTTCTGCCCTTCTGTTTATGAACTAGGAAGCGGGCCCTTATCAGACACCAAACCTGTGGTGTCTGGATCTAAGAGTTCTTAGCCTCCAGAACTGTGAGAAATATATGTTTGTTGTTTAAGCCACCCAGTCTATGGTATTTTGTTATAGCAGCTCAAATGGACTAAGATAATGACCCTGTATCCAACTTCTTTTTAGCCCTAGATCTAATCTATCAGCAGTTTCTGTTGGCTTCACTGTTAGTATATATCCAGAATTCAATCACTTCTCATCACCCCCTTCATAACCAACCCAGTCCAAGTCATCATCACCTTACTTGGATAATTGGTTGCAAAAGCCTTCTGACTGGTTCTCTGTTCTTTTTTTATCATCCAAAATAATATTCTTGATACAGCAGAGTGATCCTTTAAAACATGAGTGAGATCATTTCACTCCTTTACTCAAAACTTTCCAATGGCTCCCAGCTCACTCAAAGTAAAAGCCAAGGTGGGGGTATATAGCTCTGGGGTAGAGCATTTAACCACAAAGTAAAAGCCAAGGTCCTTCCAAGCATATAAGGCCCTAGGGGATCAGTCCCCGCAGACATCATCACCTGCCTGACCTCACTCTTATCACTCTCTTCCTTGCTTCCCTTCACCTGGACCACTCCTCCATTATATATCCACATGTCTTGCTCACTTTACTTCCTCCTTTCCTTTAGAGAGGCCCTCCTTGACCATCCTACATAAAACCACTCTCACTTTCACAGATTCCTGTTTAGTTTTCTCAGTAACACTTATCACTACCCAACATATTATATGTCTACTTATTTGTTTTTTGTCTCCTGGCCACCTCTATCCCAAGAATGAGTTTAGTTAACTCAAGGACTTTGTTTTGTTCATTACTGTAATCCTTACCTAGGACAGTGCCTGGAATATAGGAAGCATGCAACATATATTTGCTGAGTGTAAATGAATAAACAAATGAGTAAATAGAATTTGGTGACCTTATTACAATACTACTTTTAGAATTAAAATCCAATGAAGAAAATACATTTTTAAAAAATGTACAACAGGAGGCAATTTCTTTTTTAAAATAAAATATAAACATAAAGACATCCCATGTTCAGAGATTGGTAGACCTAATATTATTAAGATGGTAATACTCCCCAAAGTGATCTACAGATTCAATATGATCTATATCAAAATTCCATCTGGCTTCTTTATAGAAACTGACAAGCTGATCCTGAAATTTGTCTGGTAATCATGGGATCCAGAATAGCTAAAACAACCTTGAAAATGCAAAGCAAAGTTAGAAGTCTAACCATTCTCAATTTCAAAATTTACTATAAAGCTATAGGAATCAAGACAATGTGGTATAGGCATAAGAACAGACATATAGATCAATTGAGAGTCCAGAAATAAACTTATGCATTTATGATCAGTTGATTTTTTTGACATGGGTGCCAAAATCACTCATTGAGAGACAGAATAGAGTCTTCTTGACAATGGTGCTGGGATGATTGGATATTCACATGTACAAGAATGAAGCTAGAACTCTTCCTCACACCATATAAAAATTAACTCAAAGTGGTCAGAGATCTAAATATAACAGTTAAAACTATAAATCTCTTAGAAGAAAACTAAGTAAATCTTAGATTAGGCAATGGTTTCTTAGATATGACACCAAAAGCAACCAAAGAAAAATATAGGTAATTTATACTATATCAAAATTAAAAAAATTTTTTCTACAAAGACACCATCGAGAAAGTGAAATGACAACACAAAGAGTGGTAGGAATATTTGCAACTCATTTATCCAATAAGAAACTTGTATCCAGAATACAACTATGGCAAAGCATCTGAAGAGACATTTCTTCAAAGAAGATATGCAAATGGCCAATAAGCATATGAAAAAATGCTCAACATCATTAGCCATCAGGGAAAAGCAAATCAAAACAACAATGATATACCACTTCACACTCTCTAGAATGGCTATAATAAAAAAGAAACATAATAACAAGTATTGTCCAGAATATGGAGAAATTGGAACCATACACTGCTGGTGGGAATGTAAAATAGTGCAGCCACTTTGGAAAACACTCTAGCAGTTTTTCCAAAGTTAAACATAGAGTTATCATATGACTCAGCAGTTCCACTCATAGATAAATGCTCAAGAGGATTGTAAACATATGTCCACACAAAAACTTGTACACGGATGTTCATAATAGTCAAATTGGAAACAACCCAAGTGGTCATCAACTGATGAATGGATAAATACAATGTGGTATATCCAGACAATGGAATATTATTCAGCAATAAAAGGAATGAAGTACTGATATGTATCACAACACGGAAGAACCTTGCAAACATTATGCTTAGTGAAAGAGGCCATTCACAAAAGACCACATAGTATATAATTCTCTTTATGTGAAAAGTCTAGAATAGGTAAATGTATAGAGACAGAAGTATATTGTCCAGGGTTGAGAAGGGGGTGGACAGATGGAGAGTTACTTCTAATGGGCATAGGGCTTTTTGAGGAAGTGACAAAAATGTTCTACAATAAATTGTGGTGATGGTTGCACAATGTTGTGACTACACTAAAACCACTGAATTGTATATTTTCCATCGATGAATTGGTTAGTATGTGAATTATATCTCAAAAAAGCTGCTATTAACAATATATAATATCTTAGTGTGCATATCTATCTGCATGACTCCTTTTGGATGATAAGATTACAAGTGAATTTTGTTTTTATCTTTATGTTTTGTCTTTTCTCTCTAGAGATGCCCTTCCCGGGGCTGAATGAACACTGCTAGAATATACTGCAGAAGGGGCTCTACAGCAGGTGGGGCTGTACTAGATGACATTGAACATATTTCCCAACTCTAAGATCTTAAGATTTACCCTGGAAAATATTAAAAGGTGGATTACTATCTAATCAACTTGGAGAAACATGGTTCTCCTCTGAGATATCTGAAGCATCACTCTGTGATCAAACATATCACATTCTTTTAAGGACTTACCAAACTGTAGTTCTTTAGAGTCAGGTGGGCTTTTCCCATGTGGAAATATGCTTTTGTGCATTTTTCATCACACTGCATAAAAGAGAATGACTAATCAGATGTTTCAGAAGATTTGAAGTCATCAGCACCCCCTAACTGCCTAGCTAATAGAGTTAAGGCCGAGCTGTGTTCTCAGGACAGCTCCCAGAGTTGACACCTAAAACTTATCCGTGACTCTGTGACCAAACTAATTGATGCTTGAAAGGAGCCTGGATACACAAGAAAGCTCTCCATCAAATTAATTAATGATACTTGTCAGTATTCATTTCCATTTAATGACACTCAATCAGGAAACATACTAGAAACCCTTAGCTTAGGAGAGCTCTTGACCTTGGTGAACATGAGAATTACTTTGAGAGGCTTATAAAAATCCTGATGGCCAGACTGAACCCCATGCCAATTAAATCACATGTTGGGGCAGGGCCCAGGCATCAATATTTTTAAAAACTCTCCAAGTGATATAAATGTGCAGCAAAGTTTGAGAACCACTGGTTTATTAGAAGAGAGGCAAATTTACTCAGGGTAAACAGCTAAGGTTACTATTACATCTCAGTAGGCCTGGGAAGTTCTTCCTCTGAAATAAACCACAACATATATACTGGGAGCTTATACTCTTATCATGTAAAATCAGGAGGGATTCCTGCTTCTAAAGACAGGGCTGAAACTCAAGGCTGAGACTGTACCATGTGTACAGGGGGCCCTAATCCTACCTGCCCCTAAGTATTATAACTCCAGAAGGAATGATTTGGCACAAAGATATAAACTATAATTTAAAATATACAGTTAAGTAAGGCACTACAAGGCACTGTGCTGGGTCAGATGGTCTTCTGGGGTTTAGATTTAAATAGATTAAGAGTGAAGTTCATGAATCTAAAAAGTCCTGGGTAAAAAAAAAAAAAAAAAAAGTCCTGGTGACCCCCTGCTCTGCCTCTCTCCAGAAGTGGGATGTTGGCTAGACCACCTCACTTCCTGGATGCTCATTTTCCTCACCTTGGAAAGTAAAGATAGTAATAGTGTTTCTCTCTCAGGTTGCTGTGAGGAGGAAATGCTTGTAAAACACTAGTGCAGCACCGGGTAATATGGTATCATTGGCTACTGCTGCAGTTATAATAGCAATCCATTTCAAGGCAAAAGAGAGAGTTTAAAGAAAAGCTAAATAACAACAGAGGAGGTAGCAATAATTGTTATTGAAGAGCCTCTTACATATGCATTTTCGTGAGTGTCATTTCCTGACTTGTTGCTAAGTGAATGGCAGTAGTAAAAACAAAAATAATCGTGTGTTAATTGGTCTTCAGTCCTTTCCATGTAGTTCATATGAATTTCTCATATAAACCTTGTAACAACTCTATGAAGTACATTTATTATTCCTGTTTTATAGATGAGGAAATTAAGGGCTGGAGAGGTTCCAGGTACATGATAAACAGATACTAAGTAAAAGAGCTGGGATTTAAAATCTGGCCATTTGACTCCAGGTCCCAAAGGCTTAAAAATTATACCAAATCTCCTTTAGAAAAGCACTATAGCAGTTCAGTAGAAGGAAATGCACTCTGAAGAAATACAGTCTGACAAAGGGCTTACAAAAAAAGAGGGGTCAGAGCTGGACCTTGAATGATGCGGAGAGTTGAAAAGAGAAAGATGAAGGGAGAATGGGCTGAGCAAGGAAGTCCCAGAGGTCGGAGAGGGGCTGCTGGGGCTTCAGGGGAGGTCCAGTCCAAGTGGCTGGTGCTGGGCAGAGGGCAGATCAGGATGGAAGGACTGAGTTAGACAGTGGCTTCACGGGGAGACCTTGAATACCAATCTAGAGGAGGGTGAGTGATCGATGGTCGTGTGTGGGAAAGTTGGACTGGAGGCAGCGTGCAGAACTGACTAGAGGAGGGAAAGGCAAATAAGTGAGGTGATCAAAACAATTGCTTAGAATGAGGGGCTAACAACTGACGTCCTGCTGATGCTGGGAGGGAAAGGAAAATGCAGACACCAGAGCTATGTCAAAGAGAAAATTAACCAGCATCAAATAATCATAAATTATAAGGGGGAAGGGGCATGTCAAGTCAAAAGTTTGGGGTTCAGATGCCTGGGAGACATCATGTGCCATTAGCAGAAAGAAGTAAGTCAGGGCAGGTAGTGGGGAAGGTTGAGTGGGAAGATGAAGAAATTGTTTCCAGACATACTGTTTCAGATGATGCCCAGGCAGGCAGCCGAAATGCAGCTCTGGAGCCCAGAGGGTGGTGGGGACTGAGGAAGTAGTTATGAGAGCCATTTGAAGAGATGAGAGTTGAACCCATGAGAAGAAACAAAACTCTGAGGGAGAAACTGCAGAGAAAAAAGGCAGAGAGCTGAGGAGTGAACCTCGGGGAATTCACAAAGGATGGAATTGAGGAGGCAGAAAAGGAACAGTCAAGGGAAGGGAGAACTCCAGCACTGTGGCTCATGAAAGCCAAATGTTCACAGAGCTGTCACTAGCAGAGCACTGGGCTTACAACAGGGGGAAACAGACCTGAGCCTCGGAGCCTTGTCCAAGTCACTGTCACTGTGAACGGGTATCTTGTGACTACACTTCCCTCAGACACTGAGGCAAAGGGCTGCTAATGGATTTTCTCCCTTTTCTTTCTTGACCGTGTCAATCCTCATCAGGATTATCTCGGTTGAATTCCGCATCCCCTTAAAAGGAATCCTGCCTTCAGAGGACGATGTATTTTATTGTGCAGGAAGTGTTCTGCTGAGAAAGAAATGATTCTGATCCTAATTGAAACCAGCTTTGCTGCCTTATCTTCCCTGATGAGGAACATCAGTCTTGAAATAGCACCACATGGGCTTGTCTCTGCCAATTTGGAAGTGTCAAAAAATATTAAATTGGCATAAAAGTACTAATACTATTAATAATGCAGTGCCAATGACAGTCATTATTGATATATTACTTTGAAAGAGAGTGAAACTTTTGACTCACAGCTTTTACATAGGGCCAACCATTGTTAGTTTTTTTAGAACTCCTTATCCATTTTTTTCCTTCTCTCCAAGTGTTTATCCAAACCTCTTCAGCTGAGAGCCTCACTGGGCGCTTAACGAGATTGGCTGTGGAGTGTCAGCGTTTTTTAATGTCAGCCCTGCTGAACTTGCTTTGCCCCGGCTTCATTATTAATTACACTGTGCTTCAATTAACATTTCAGAACAAACCAGTGTGTTATTGTGAATCAGCACGATGGTGTGCCTACTTCTTTGGCCCTTTTGAGATAAGAAAAGATACTCCTGGAAGCCTCATGAGGAGAGACCCCCAGCCAGGGATTGTGGGGTTTAAGGTTTCAGTGGAGAGGCTGTTTTAGCAGATGGTTCAAAGAACCAGCTTAGTTAGATCAACATTAGCCGTGTGATTCTGCATAGGTTACTTAATTAATCTCTGAGGCTAGGTTTCCATGTCAGAAAAATAAGGATAACAGTGGTATAGAACATAACAGAATAGACTGTTGTGAGGCTCAAAAGAGATAGCTCATGGACAGCAAGCAGCAAATGGTGGCTTTTGCTGTTATTGTTAGAACTGAGGAAAACATCCTTGCCTCTGCTGAATGATAGTAGAAAAAGAAATCAGAATCAAATAATGTGACAAAGCAGGTTAGTGGTTCTATGCTGGAACTGTGAAGAACCTGATGTCGTCAGCGTTCGGCAGTTCCTGTAACTTAAAGACTATAAGGACGCAACGGGACAGGATTTGCCATCACACTGTCTAAGGGATAAAGAAATTAAGCACTCCAGATGGCAGTTTTGGACAATTTCTAGTGTTTTATAAACCGTTATTAGTAAAGGTGAATTTCTAATTCACCCATTTCCCTAGTTTATCCTCTTATTAAAAAATAAGGAAGTAGGTGTGACCAATATGTTGTTTTCAAAATGTGCTCTTGTTTTGGGCCATATGTTCATTCAGCTAGGGTAGGTGTGCTGTACTGGGGGAATCATGTCACAAGATAACCGGGCATGTTCTCCTGGCACTTCAACTTTACTTGATTGTAAGTTATTTAAAATAATATGGATACATTAAGACAAACATAAATTTTATGGAGTACAATGCAAAATTCACAAGGATTCTTAGGATAAAACACATGTCTAAAAAGAAATTTCATGCTGTCTGCTTCTAGATCCTCTAGGGGCTCATATGTGTTTCGCTAGCAGCACTTCAGTGAGAAAGTCTGGGTAGCACTGGTTTGGGTTATTTAGTTAAAGCCCCTACCACAGAGTAATTTAGGGGAATGGATTAAGGATTATTTAGATATTTCCTCATCTGAAATAATATTCCTAAGAAGTGATCATGACATTTCTCTTTTAAAAACTCTGTGAATATTTCCACCTTACTTCTCCCCATCTCTGATTGTCTATTTCGGTAAATTTTGGAGGAAACACCATGCACAGTATCATGCTGTAAGCCTGAGGACTGACGAGTATTCAGGCTGAACAACAGGAATTATTTTTTCTGATTAATCCTCTACAAATAGGGAATGCTATAATACATTTCTAAACTATTAGAGCTGGAAAGAAAAAGCAATAACTGATGAGGAAAAATGAAATTGCAGAAACAAGCGCCCATGGTTGGCTCTGGAAAGAGAAGGTGGCATTACCACAATCACAAGAAGCAAATGTCTGATAACACAACAGCAAAGAATGAGTCGCTGCAATATAAGCCTTGAAAACCAATATTAACAGCAGCTTCTCTGGAGTACTAAGAGCTAAGTATTTCATGTATACTGTCATAACCCTCAAAACAATTCTATTCCACTCATTTTACAGATGAGGAAACTGAGGCTCTGATTGCAGAACCGGTACCCTTTGCCCCATTGATACACTGGTAGTTTCCCTCTATTCTGGCCCAGGGAAGCCCAACTCCATAATGTGGAAAAGGAAACATCTCTTACCTTCAGAGCCCAGTCACAATCCACTAGTGCCTTCTGGTAGTCCCCAAGTTTTATATAAGCCTGTAATGACACAAATAGCTGATACTCACACAGAACCCAGTATCAAGCAGTCCTTAGTTAACACAGAAAGAGCAGCTGAACGGTAGAATGATGATGAGAAATAACTGGTCCCTATCAGTATCAGTCAGGTTCCCTGCAGGAAACAGATGGCATGCTCATGCTCAGATGGTAGCTGAGAAGAGTTTAATAAAGGGACTATTTACAAGGTGAGGGCAAAGGAAACCAACAGGAATGCTACAGAATTTCAGGGCTAGCAATGGTGGACAGTCATTACCACTGCTAGAACTGCAGGGGCGGAAAGAGGAGCAATGACCAAAACTGGAGAGGGCAGCTTTGTGAAAAGCACTGCCTGATGGGACCTGAAGACTTTAGTATAGGCGAAGCTGAGATACTCAATGTCACTGTCCTCCTTCCTCTGATCTCATTGGCTAAACCCAAAATGGAAGCTAGAAAGCAGGGAAGTCAAGGGGCCAGTCCAGAGAGGTCAGTCCTCAGGGCATAGAGCAGGCCAGAGAAAGATTTGGAGAAGCAAAAGAAAATACCCAGCACACAAAACACATCTACAAAGGTAGAGTTAGCTTCTAGAGTCTTCTCCCTGTGAATATTCCAGGAGGAAACTAAATGATAAAGGGAATCAAAAAGATAATTACAAATGTTGGCAAGAATGTAGAAAAATCGGAACTCTCCTATACAGCTGGTGGGAATGTAAAATGATGCAGCCATTATAGTAAACAATCTGGCAGTTCCTCAAAAGACTAAACACTGAGTTATCATACCATATGATCCAGCAATGCCACTCCTGGGTAGATACCCAAGAGGATTGTAAACATATGTTCACAAAAAATTAAACTGGTACACAAATGTTCACAGAAGCATTATTCATAATGGTCAAAAAGTAGAAAAAATTCACATGTCCATCAATGGATGAATGGATAAATAAAATGTGATATAGCCATGCAATGTTATATTATGCAGCAATAAATATATAACATGGACGAGCCTTGAAAACATTACATTAAATAAAAGGAGTCCGACAAAAAAGGAAAAATATTATATGATTTCATTTATATGAAATGTCCAGAATAGGCAGATTATATGTAGAGACAGAAGGTACAGCAAGCCATGAGATAACATTGTTTTGTTCAATGTCATTTCATTATGTTGATGAAAAGCTGTAGGAACTTAACTCATGTTTCTACATCAATTAGCCTGTGGTAAAACTAGTTTCATTATATGTTATTTTGCTGAAAGTTGCAGGAATTAGACTTGCTATAGATTAGTGGTTGCCTAGGACTGGGGGTGGGCAGTATGGGGGTTGGTGGTGAAATGCTTAAAGGGTTTCTTTTTGGAATACAAAAATGTTCTAAAATTGGCTGCAGTGATTGTTGTACAACTCTGTGAGTATACTAAAACCCACTGAATTGTACACTTTAAATGGGTAAATTATACATCAATTATATTTCAATAAAGCTGTTACAAAAAAAAAGAAAAAAGAAAAAAGTTGTGCTTCTTTCCTCATGAACAGAGCAAGAAGGAAGAGACACAGGAAGTAGGCTGACATTTACAAGTCAAGCCATCAATCACCATGAGCCCTTGGTGCCAAATGCCTTGGGGCTCTCTTTAGGAACCCCCTAAAATTGAGGAAAATCTGGAAAATAAAGAATTGACTCAGAATTCTGTGGTCTACTCAAGCTAAACTGAATTTAGTTCACTTGTAATTTCAAAGAACTAGTAGCATATAAACAAATGAAAGGCTGTTTAACATCAAGCACAGTAGCTACTGTACCCTCTACTAATTACTGGACACAACAGGTGGTCAATAAATTCTTATTAAGTTGCACTAAATAGCCTTTAAGCACTCTTCTTTTGGAAAGTTCTCTAAAAAGCAGCAATGATCACCTGTTATAAGAAAGAAAAACCAGGCACCAGGAGGATAAGTAGCTTTCCCAGGGTTCCATCAATCACCAATAGAAGAGCCAATATTCCATGCAGGTTTGCCAATGATCAAAACTGTACCAGGGCACTGCGACATTGTTAACAATAAATCTGATGAGATATTTACATGGTAGAACCAATTATGGGCTCAGTGTTATAACTTATGGGGAATGCAAGCATTCAACAAACGTGAGGAGGGAGCAGGCAATAGCCAGCTAATGAATTTATGCAGTGCAGCTCTTTGCATTGATAGGAAGGAAGCTGCTAAGTAGTGCTTTCATTAACTCAGGTTCTCTCCTAATTAAAGTTGATGACTCTGGGTTTTCTGTTCTATAAAGCACCATTCTTTCCTCCAGGGTTTGGGGTTGCATTTGAAGGTCAGAGGATACAAGAAAGAAAGTAGCATTCTTCTAGACAACTGTAGCCATGAGTTCATGACTTTGCTATTCAGGATACATACAAACCTGGAAAAAAGTCTACATGAGCTTCAACAAGTTCTCTACACAAGGCTTTTACTTTTGTCTTCTTTTTAAGGCTTGGATTCAACATCCTATAACTTCTCCATTCTCTTTTGCTTTTCTACATTTTAAGAAGAACTACTACTTCCAAATGATTTATCTAAATTACACAGGCAATCTATTGATCATAACATTAGCTCCAGGAGAAAAACAAAGCTATGAAAGGGTAGGTTTTTTCTCTAGCAAGCAGAAACACTCAATTCATGGGGAACCTTATTAAGTGTTTTCTAACACTGCCTGCAAACAGGGGAGGCATTTTAAAAATAGTCTATGGTTTAAATGATTCATACCACAAGGCAGCACGTTTGCATTTATTTGTCTCTGAATAAGCTTTCTCTTTGGGAAAAGCAAGAGGAATTGCTTCCTCAAAGCTTCCATTGCATTTACTTATTTTTATCCACAGTTATTCTTAATGTGGATAAAACTAATCACAGTGTTGTTTAAATGTGAGTATAGTAAAAATGTAACTAATTTAGATTAATTTGGGTATAGACTTTCTGAATTAGACATGTCTGAATTACATAACATAAAAGCATTTGATTTTACTGCTTTCAAATAACTTCTGTGTAACAAGACTGAAAAGGAACACTAGGTAAATGCTTTGGAGACCCAATTTAGTGATAAATAAAAAGGAACTATAATTATTATATTAATTGTTTGCATTTAAATGTTTCATTTGGAGTGTCAACAGAAACCTAAATTCCCTTAAATGGACTTACTGTGCTTCCAGTGTTATGTAACTTAACAAGGATTTATTGAACACCTGTTATGAATAAGGCGGAAAAGTTTACGGCAGTTTTTGCCCTCAAAAAGTTTATGATTTTGTTAGGGGTATAAAATATACACTGTTAAATCAAACTCTGGCCATTTTATTTACCAACTCGCTTTTTTATGACAATTCTTTTCTACAAATGGGACTACATAAATGACATCTCAACTCTAGCCTGATATTTAAACCGCTGAACTTGGGGTGGCTCCATAGTGTAGTGATTAGCACGTTTGCTTTACACTCAGATAGGTCCTGGGTTCGCATCCCAGGTAGAGCCACGGACCCTGCACCAGGTCCCGAGTGCGCTAGGGGCGCCATGCCCTGGGGGGTGCCAGGTGCTGGGTGCATGCCCCCACTATGTGGAAGGAGCTTCTCTGCCTTCAGAGATCCAGTTCTTAAGGTAAAATGGCAACATCCACAGGTCAAGGGTAGAAGTGGTGGGCGGGCTGGGTGGAAGATCAATGAGGGGAAAAAGATAAAAAAATAAAAAATAAATTGTTGAACTAATGAGGTTATACTGTGCTTGGATTTATCATTAAATCGCTGACTTCTCAGACTTTTTGGCCTCCTAATGTCCTGTTTCTAGTTTTCAACACTTTCTCTCAATGTACCATAGCAGGATGTTCTCAGTCTTGAGTTAAGGAAACTGGAGCTGATGAGGGCTCTTCTATAAATGACACAGCATCAAGTTCATTTTGCACAGGTCCTACTGACATATCCTGACCATTGGATGATCATGTCCACAAATCTGTCATATTTTGAGGCCTAAGCAACTCAAGTACTTTTCAAAAGATAAGGTCACAGGTAATTTTTTTTTTTTCAAATAAGAACTGTCAACCTTACCTCTTCTTTAAGTAGTAGATAATAAATATACAGGTGATAGTTCTTACCTGGCATTCCAGGAAACTGAGCTCATCTGAGATACAAAATTGAGGTATTAGGGATTTGAGAAACTCCAAATTTCTGAGAAATTGACTCTAGGCCCATCAGCTATCCAGTCTACCTCAGTCACAGAATCTGAATCACAGAGGGATTCATATAATGAAAAAGAATTAACAGGAGAGTAACCTTCAAAAGTTTAGACTACCATTAAAAAGGAAGCTGGACAAATCCAGTGGGGCAGAATTCCAAGGTCTCACAGGTCATTTCATTCCTCTAGTTTTTTCCTTTACACACATGGAAAAGTGCCTGGTTACCATCAGTGTTGTGCTGGAGCAGACTTACAATATGGAGAGGACTGATTACGTGTAGCTCTTCCCAAGTCACCCTTCAATTATTGTAAGTTGGTAGCTGACACTGGACCACAGTAAGAGTATTTACACCATGGAAATTGGCAAATGCTCCCTCTACACCCCAACAAGAACAAGCTGTTAAACATTTACCAACATACCATTGGCACCAATTAGTCTTGCTTTCTCTGATTTCACAGGTTTAGTGGCTACTGTTCCCCGAGAAAACCCCATGGATACATTCTTGGCTCACTGACCTGGGCTCGGTTGGTGTATAACACTTTCATGTCCTTCAGCTTCTCCAAACCCTCACTGTAGCACAGGATGGCTGTTTCATAATCACCTCTAACAAATGCTTCATTTCCCTTTTCTTTTAGGGCTAAGAGAATAAGAGTCATACAGGTGAGCCCTCCCCACACACTGGAAGATTCTTTCAGACTTTATTCCCCCGATTTCCCAGTTTCACATAGAAGGTCCCAGCTTCCATCGACCCAAAGAGGACCTGTCACTTGTTTCTCTCTGCAGGCATTGTGGGATCTGTTTCTTTAAGGATTTTTCTCTCTAAATGCATCCCAAGTCTTCTAAGTAGCTTCTCAGAAAATGTAAATGTTTCTGCCTCAAGGCTCAGAAACACTCCAAACTTGCCACAAAGACCAAGTCTACACATTGTTTCATAAAAAGGGTCAAACAACTCATTTTCTAGCAAATATGGAATCATTCAGATCTGTAGCTCACATACCACTGGTGGTATAAGATTGATGCTTTTATGTATGTCTCCTACCACATGCACCACCTCATCTCTTCTCAACCTTTGTTTTTTTGTTTCCTTTTTCATTTTCACCTCTTCATCTATGCCTCAAACTAGCCAGTGGTACCACACTCCCATCTCAATCCCTACATTCCAAGTATTGTTTAGTGTTGGTCAGTCTGACCTGCTAAGTCTACCCAAATGACCTGGAAAGAGATTTGACTGTAGAGGCTGACTGATGGCTATGCCCTACTCCCTGCTTGTTGCAGCAGAGACAGAAGACAGACCACAATGGTTTCTGCTTGGTCAGGTCCCACTGCCTCAGGCCCACCATGAACCCAGCTATGTAAAAGTGAAGACTGACAATTACCATCTGCTAAGACTCTGTTTTCTCTTCTTCTCTTGGCACGTTCCTTTGCATCCTTCTCCACAAATGCCAAGAAAGCCTCTGACAGCAGAGTAATTTCAAATATTAAAAAGAAAAATCCAAATACTATAATCAGTTTTTTAGCTCGAATTCAGAAGAAAGCTATTTTTAAGATTTAGAGCCATACTTCTCATACATATACATGTAGGCACATGCACACAGACACACAAGCACACACACATACATACATTCTGAGGCAACTAAAATGACATCTTCTTAATTTGACATGGTAATCTGTGTGATGTATTATTATACATGATGGCTATGTCTGTGCTTTGAATATGATTTATGAATTATGCCTTTTAAAAGAGTTTTTCCCTTAAAAAAAAAAAAGGTTTTTTTCCCTGAAGGCAGACTTTTTGTTCCGTTTAGCATAATGAATTTCTGAGCTGAGCAACAGAGAAACTATTTCGATTGCTCAAGCAGCTAAGAGTAAACTGGAAGACACAGAATAACTGGATTCAGTTTACAAAAGACTGGCCAGGAGAAAATAGAGAAAAACCTTTGATAGCTATTCCCTCTGACCACCAGTAACAGAACTGGGGGATCAAGAGGTTTTTGTTCATGGGTTGTTTGTAAATGCAGAGGCTATAATTTAAGGGTCTGGAAGCTACAGTCAATAAACACTGTTCTTAAATAAATAACACACATTGGGAAGAGAGATGCTGTCCTTACCTGAATTTATTTCATCTGCATTCTGTAGGGCACAGGTTATCATAAAAACAAAGAAACAAATTTTAAAAACCACTCTGATTTATAAGTATACAAACCAAGAAGGCATTAATTACATGTAGGAAGCAGTCATTTCCTTTCATCGCCAGTACTGAAGGACCCCAAATTCAAGGGACTTACTTTAAATCAAGAGATCTGATTATGGGCACAACTGTCATAAAGCTAGGTCTGCAAAAACAAGGGTGACCAAATCAAGGGACTCCAGCTGTGGCTCTATGAGTTAGAAACATAAGTTAGTATATTACCCTAACAGCTTAAATGTGGTCACAAGCTTAGGAGGTGGAGAAGCCAAATTTTCATTAAAACAAACCAAAAGGTTTGTTTAAAGATGACCCAGAAGGAGCAAGGAAAAAAAATGAGTGTTTATATTTCCTTGTAGAAAATAAATATAGTGAATCTAAAAAATGAGATTTCAGCCCACCAGACAATTTGATATTAAACTACTATTTCCTCTGCTTCAATGCAGACCTCTTCACTATAACTACTTATGTAACTCCATAATAGAAAAAGGAAACCTTAGTAAGAGCTTGTGGAGGACTGATCATGGTCTTGTTCAAGGTGGTCCTGTATCCATCCTCCTCTTGGTCTTCCTCTGTAAGTAGTAGTCTCTTTTCTGTCTTGAGGACAGCTTTCTCTTGTACAACTGGGTCATCAGAATTCATGTCCTGGATTAAATTAGCTAAAGAAGAAATCAGATTGTAAATCATTCAAACGAGGTCTTCAAAAAGAAAGACTGTTCACTAGAAAGGATGGTGTAGAACATTTACAAGAACTCTTATTTTTTCCAGTTTTATTGAGATATCTACATAAAACATTGTATAAGTTTAAGATATACAATGTGGTGATTTGATAAATATTGTGAAATGATTCCCACTATAAGATTAGTTAATATGTCCATCTCCTCGTATAATTACAACTTTTTTTTGTGTGGTAAGAACATTTGAGATTACTCTCTTAGCAACTTTCAAGTATATAATACAGTATTCTTAACTATAGTCATCATGTTGTACATTAGATCTCCAGAACTTACTCATCTTATAACTAAAAGTTTATAGCCTTTAAGATCTCCTCATTTCTTAAAGAAGGTTCTGAATAGAAAGCAAAAATTCGAGCAATTAGAACCAATGAGAAAAAATGAAGAACAGGATTTGTTTTGCCTGGAAAAAGCTGCAGAAAAATTTAATCACAGCCTTCAATCAAGGAAAATAATTTAAAGCCATTTATGTAATTCAACATCAATTTATGAAGAGCTTATTATAAGTTAGATATCATGCAGAATGCTATAGATAACAATGATGAATAAAAAAGATTCTTACTTTTGAAGAGCTTATAATCTTTTGTGAGAGACAAACAGGTAAATAAAGGCAGCTCTAAGATCACAAAACAACAGTTCTTAACCCTATCCTTATCTGTCTTCACTTTATTGCCCACATGCCTTAGATCCAATGGTCCATCACTTAGCCACCATCCCACCCACATGCTGAACTCCCTTGCCCACCAGCCAGACAAAACTCCCACTCTAATGAATTCAACTCTCACCTCAAAAGGTGATGCTGAATACTGACAGAAGATAGATGGATGCCTGGGGGAATTGGTCCTAATTCAACTGGACTCTCAGTCATGCTTAGCAATTCTACTTTGTTATCCTAGTACAATTCTGACACCAATTCCAATGTGGGTTTTCCCTCCACATCACCAAACAATTCTGACACCAACTGGGTATCCTACAATTCAACTCAATTCTGACACTCTACCTAGAGATAGCAGCAGATCCCACAGGTTAAGGGCTCAGTCCTACAAGACTGCCCAGCCCCCTCATGCCCACACTTCAGGGGCCAACAGAAAGCCCAGGTTGTCACCTGTGCTTCTGACCAAACAGCTACAGATTGGAGGTTCCCATGACCTCCCCCTCTGGTTTGATTAATTTGTTAAAGGGGCTCACAAAACTCAGAGAAACTTCTTATTTACTAGATTACCACTTCATTATATAAATACATATAAATACATATACATATACATATACATATATATATATATATATATATATATATATATATATATATATAGGGATAATTCAACCTCCAGCTCCTATTCTCTCTCCAGTGGGTGGGACTGAAAGTTCCAGCCCTCCAATCACACCCTTGGTTCCCTTGGCAACCAGCCCTCACCCTTAGGATCCTAGTCAGTCATTAACATAAACTGGGGTGTGGTTGAAAGGGGTTTGTTATGAATATCAAGATACTTTGATCTGTTTTACCACTGAGGAAATCCTACAGGTTTTAGAAGCTCTGTGACATGAACAGAGATGAAAAGAAAATATTATTTCTTATTATAAATCATAATAGGCAAGTCATCCTATCATCCTCCCAGGGGGTTTTAAAAAATTGTCTCCAAGCTAAACTTGACCATTTTTAACAGATGACCTTATTAATGAAGGAAGTGCCATCAGAAAGGAACCCTTTTAACTATCTTGTCATCAAAACCACAAATTGCCTACATCTGCCTCCATCCTCTTTCCTACTACAAGGAAAAAGTATCCCTCCTGCTTTGTGAAGTTAATCCCTCACCCTGTTTTGCATAATCTGGAACTTTGTTTTGCATAATCTGGAACCTTGTATCACCAATTAATGTTGCCATTTCCACAATATTTTCAACTTCTACCATTTTCTCAACTTCTTCCCACTCGTATTCATACACTTTAAATCTCTCCCAAGGTCCTATCTCCTTTTCTTTGCAAGCAGCTTCTTAAAGGCATTTTCCTGTTCCTATTTCTTCATTTCCTACTGACTCTTCAAGGTAATTTTTCACATCTTTCAGCTGTTGAATATTTGAAACAAAAAGAAAATAATAAAAATATTGTTTCTACACCATCTGTAAGTTAACAAGTATTCTTCTTCAGCATGTTTTGATGCTTATTATTTGTATTATTTAGCTTTTGCTGCATAACACACCACCCCAAAACTTCATGCTTAAAACTACCATCTGTTATTTAGCTTTATTTGGTTCATAATTTTCTAGGTCAGCAATTTGGGCTGGGCTTAGCTGGCTAGTTCTGGTTTCAGCTGGGGTCGTATATGTCCATGGCCAGCTGTCAATCAGCTAAGTGGCTCTTTTCTGAAAGTTTGTTGATTGTTGGCTCCAGCAATGGAAACAACTAAGGAAAGTATATCTCATCTTCTGGCAGGGGTTTCCAAGAGTGCATGAGAGCAAGCCCTACTGCCTTATTGCACTTTTCAGGCTTCTGCTTGTGTCATGTTTACAAATATCCTTTTGGTCAGAGCAAGTCACATGGCCAATCCAGATTCAAGAGATAGAGAAACAGACTCTACTCTTGATGGGAAGAAAGGAATTTGTCACTGTTTTTGCAATCTACTAGAGTATTTGTGTATGTATTTAATTATCTTAAGTAAATCGTTTTGTAAAATGTGCATTCTTTCATAACCTACACATAATTCTAGCTCATCACTTGAATCACTCTATATACCATAGTTAATCCATTCTCTTATTGATGGACATCCAGGTGTTTTTAAATTTTCATTTTTTTTTTTTTTGCTACAGCAAATAAATGCTGAATTAAATATCTGTGTACATATGTGACATATTCTTCAAGCTATGTCTGTTATCACTTTTTACTCCTACAAGCAGTGTACAAGAGTTCCCATTCCTCCACATCCTTGCCAACACTTGCTATTGTCAAACTTTCAAACTGTTGCCACTCTAAGGAATGGGAATGTTATCTCATTAATGTTTCCATCTGCATTTCCATCTGAATTGCTTGCTCCCATTCTTGGCCAATTTTCTGTTGGGTTGTCTTTTTCTTATTATTATTTCTTTACATATTCTGAATTTGTTATACATATTCACAAACACCTTTTCCTTAGGCATGGTTTGTTTCTTCATCTGTTTTTATGAAATCTTTTGTTAAAGAGTTTCTTTTTAATTCTAGTATGTTCAGATATTTTCCTTTATGACTTATGCCTTCTGGGTATTTCAAGATTACAAATATACCCTCTTGTGTTATCTTCTAAAAATTTCAAAGTTTTGTTTTTCTCATTAAGGTATTTAATTCACCTAGAGTTGATTTTTGCATAGGGCACCAGAACCATTTGTTGAAGAGTTCCCGCCTTCCCCACTGATGTGCTTCGTCCTTGTTACATGTATGAATCTGCTGTAGGCTCTTTGTTCTATTCTACTGGATTAAAAGACTTTTCCAGAACCAAAACTTCCATGTATAATTACTATTGATTTATAATAAAACTTGAACATCTGGTAGAAAGAGCTATCCTACCTTCTTTTTCTGTAAAATTGTCTTATTTTTAAAACTTATTGATTCTTCTTAGCCCTTTGCTCTTCTGTGTGAACTCTGGAATCAACTTATTTAACTCTAAACAAAACACTTTTAAGATTTTGACCAAAATTATCCTGAATGTAGAGAATTATTTGAGGAGAACCTTGATCTTGGACTTCTTGCTTCCAGAACTGTGAGTAAATAAAGTTCCGTTGCTTAAGCCCCCCAGCTTGTGGTAAATTGTTAAGGCAGCCTAAACACACTAATATACCTCTCTAAACTGAATTAAGATCTCTTGCACTTCACAAGTCTCCCTTTGTACCATATATGACACTTTGTATCATATATTGTGGGTCCTAGGTCTGGCTGTGATCCAGGCTCATGGCTAGGGATAGGACTCTGGATTTAAAATGCTATATTAATGTAGTAGGGCACCTGTGCCTAATTTATGTAAGTATGACTCAGCTTATTGTTTATTACACACGTGTGGCAGAATGCCACTATTGTTCTCTGAAATATATAAAGCCCACATGGTCCTCTAGCGCAGAACCGCTCACTCCTCGCAATAAAGTTGGTGCCTGCTGTTTCATTCTCATATCGGTTCCTCATGTTCTTTCAACTAGGTGTGTCACCACCAAAACCTCTCCTTCTTGATCAGCTCGGAGCTGACATACATCATTACTTGTTTAGTGTATGTTTTCCCCATTGGACTATAGATATCATGAAGGAAGGTAATTCTTGTTTATTGTTACTGTATTCTCCAGTGCTTAGCAATACTCAATACATAGCAAGAACCCAAGCAATGAATGTATATATAGTATCTATATACATGTGGCTACATATACTTAATTATAAATGAAATAAAATTAGAAATTCAGTTCCTCAGTAGCACTAGCCACATTTCAAATGCTCACTAGCCACATGTGGCTACTGGTTACTATTGTGGACAGTGCAGGCTATAGGACAGTTCCATCATCACAGAAAGTTTTATTTGTAAGTACTGAAGGAACTTTGAGTATGAATGAAAGTTAGCCAGGTAAAAAAAGATGGGGAGGCAAGAGAACGACAAAACAACATGCAGAATATAAACCATCAGGGTCTGTTTGGGGATCTAAAAGCATTTTGTTGCAGCTGAAGTGTGAGATAGAGAGAGGAGCAAGGTAATGAGAGGTCATGGGAGGATTTAAGTCCTGATGAGAGCTTGAAATGTATTGTGACTGCAGAGAGAATCCAAGCAGAGAAGTGTCTGGGTCAGATTTGCATTTTGGATACATTACTCTGTGGGGAGTGTATGCCTGGAGGCAGGAAAAACAATCAGAGGGTTGTTGAAATAGTCTGGGTTAAGAGAACCAGAACAAAGGGAGGGTTGGGGAGGATGGAGCTGGAGAAAAAAGCCAAACTTGATGGCTGATTGAAAGTAGGGCTGAGAGATGGGAGGAGTCCAATGTGACTTGTAAATTTCTGGATGGTGGTACCACCTACTGAGACTAGAATGAAGGTGAAGGTAGGAAGCAGGTTTTGAGAGGACAGAAGGGGAAAGACATAACTCAATTTGGGACACATTAAGTTTGCAGTGTTTTATAGGATATAGTGGATATGACAGCATAGAGGCTGAGGCTCAGGAAAGAAGGCTGGGTGGCAATTGAGATGTGAGGGTCATCAGCAGACAGGTGGTAGTTAAAGCACGTGCTTGGACTAGATGGCCTGAAGAGAAAGAGGAGCAGTGTGCCAAGGCCAGAACTCCACAAAACAACATTTATGGGTGGGCAGAGGAGAAGCCCACGATGAACACAAAGAACACATTATGGATGCATCATTTATCAAGTTACACAAAGTATTTTTAAAATCATTTTATTCCTTGAATCCAGAGAATCTGCTGGAAGCATCAATTCGACATATTTTATTTAATATGTAAGGTTTATTTATTTGCTTATTTCTATCCTCGAATAAACTCCCTGAAGTTGGAACAGAAACTAACTGCTTTGGAATTTCTTGAATGTGTCTGTGGGATCACAGTATATCCTTTGAGATCCCACTGTCTTAGTTGGGGAAGGGGTCTTTTTACCTAGAGAGAGACAGGGGTATGCCAACCATGAGCAATCAATGTAATTTCATTGATCCTGAGGGAAAGCCATTTGATTTTGCCTCTGCAGCTCAAAAACAGAAATGGCTCTATTTTAAAACAAGAAATCCCAGACTGATCAAGGGGAGCCTGAGTGATCTCCTCAAAGGGAACAGCTAGGCTCACTGGCAATGGGGAAATAAAAGCTCCTTTTGACCTGATTCTACATGGAAGTGGACAAAATATGGTAAAGTGAAAATATGGCTGTCAGCCTGAATTCCAATAGAATGTTAACAGCTTCTCTGATATCAATTAACAGCCAGAAAATACTACCCCCAGGCTCTAATATTACTTGCTTCTCAGTACCCTTTTCGTTTAATTTCTATTACATTTTTTCTTAAGAGTCATATACCTGTCAGGCAACCCAAGAACTAACTTAGAGTAATTATTTTTCTTTAGTCACTACAATTCTCTAAATTTGTTTACGATTCGCTGGTACTTACTGATTTCATCCACATCTTTAAGAAATTTCTGCAAGTCTTCCTCTTGATAGTCAGCCATTGTAAACTAGAATCCCTGAGGGAAGCAGCATAAATGATGAAAATTAATAACAATGAAATACTAAACAGAATTTGTCAGGCTTATTAGCCTTCTAAGACTAAGAGCCAAGTGGTTATTTAAGATGGATTTATGTTTATAAATGTCATGAATAAACAGCAGGACGATCTATTTCATACTGACTGTTGTTAGGGCCAGGGGACATGCATTATTTGCGGTGATTCCTCCAGAAAGTCACTCTGCAAAATGTTCCTGCAAAGCCAACATCAACCACTGTGATTCTGAGACTTGGCGGGAAGGAAACCAGTAGGAGAGCAGTTGACAGGCCCCCAGAGATGGTAGAAGACGCTAATGCTTGACTTTGAGCAGAAGCTTGGACCTGGCACTGTGACAGGTAACCAGAGATGGAACAATTTGCAACCAAATGTCCAAAATTGTTTCAAATATAGCCTTCTGGCTTGTTTCTGAGGAGTGAAGAGGAGCTACAAATTGGCTGAAGGGATTAGAACTTGATGGCACCATGCACCAGCATCTCTTCTGTTCTGAGTACTTTAGATTTATTACCTCTCAGCTGTTTCTAAGTGAAAAGGCGTATGGTGTATGTACCCAGTGGTTCCCAAAGGCCCATCGACAGACCATAAAAAGCATCCAAAAACTTGTTAAATATACAGATTCCTCAGCCTTAGCGCTAGAGCTCCTCCATCAGTAAACCTGAGATAGTACACAGAAATGTTTTAAACACTCTCCAGGTGATTCTGATTTACAGCTAGGTGCAGTGGTGTAAGGCACTTGTACCTGGGAATTTGAAATCTGCCACAAACAAGCTGTGAGTTATTTGATCTGAGACTCCACCAATTAGAAGCTGTGTGACCTCAAGCTAAAGTCACAACCTCTTAGGCCTCAGAGTCCTCATTCATGCTATGGAAACGGTAATTACAGACTGTGAAGGCTATCCTGGGGATTAATTTAAAGCTCCAGGCACCCTTATCTATGAAATGGGGGTGGGGTGGTGTGGCTTAAATAAATGATCTCTGGGGTCCTTTTCAGCTCTAATATTTTACACTCTCACGGAACTAGGGCCTTGTGGAGTGAGTTAACTTGCCCCGAGTTAGGATAGACAAAAGGCTCAGAACCTCCACGGACAGGGGCCAACCCCCTCTGCTAAGGGCGCGCACTGCTTGGGCAGTGAACCCACTACAGGACGAGGCCAGGCCAAGTGATGCCACAGTCATCCAGCGCTCGGAGTTTCACTCCGCGGCAGCTGCTCACCGCCTAGACAAGTGCTGTAGCCCGCGACGTGTTTGCCCCAGATGCCCCGCCCCGCCCGAAGGGGCGGGGCCGACGGCGCCGTTGCCCCGCAACCGCTCCAAAGCGTTCACCAGCCGGTGCCCGCGGTGGAGGTCTTAGCCCACAGCCCATACGGTCCCATCCGCTGGGGCCCAAACCAACGTCTTCTGCTTGGCTCGGAGGGTCGGCGCAGAACCAGGTCCCAGGGTAGACCCCGAGCCACCCCGCTGCACTGACCTGACGCGCCCAGGGTAGGACAGGAAATGGCGGCTGTGCGCGGCCCGTCACCGACCTGGCTGGGGCGGGGCGTGGCCAGAGGCGTGGCGCCGCATTCAGACTCTACCCTCGCGCTTTAGTTCCGGAGCGCGCCGCTAAGTTCTTGAGTTTGGGTGTGGGATCCCTGAGAGGGGTCTGGGAACCGGGAGGAAGCAAAAGAAGCTCCTTGTGACCTGCCCAGGTCCCTAAATCAGCGCCAGGTTTTCGTCTCTTTTTCTTTTAAGGAGGGCAGGGAGAGTGGGTGTCTCACTCTCATTAATACCATCCCTAACCAAAAGGGGTGAAATCTCCAGTGTACTTTGTAGAGAGAGGCTTGGGTGTGAATCCAGTTTTAAATATTAGTAAATGTGAGACCTTCAGAGAGTTATGTAACCTCTTGGATGTTCAGTTTTCTCATCCTTATCCAGGGAATCATAGGATTCAGAGCAGAATGAGACGTTGAACACAATCACACTTAGAATACATACACATACCCTTAAAGAGATTCCAGTCAATTATTTTTTTTTAAATAGAAGTTCAGCATTATGTACTAGATTAAAAAGGGAGGAAAGCAGTTTTGGGGAAAGTGCCAGTTTGAGCTTAAGTTGATATTCAGAAACACTTGGGACTTGCCGGCAAATTCCTGAGCGCTTCACAGAAACCTGTTTGGTAGGGACTGAGGAGCCCCTGGGCATGGAATTTAACAGGAGGGGAGTGAGTCCAGGCATGGGACCCCTCTAAATCAACTAGGTGGATTAGGGGTTCAGCTAGATCCAACACTGATTCCGAGTACAGTTTGTGGGCTCTGTCCTGCCGCCTAGGCCCTGTAGGATACATGTTTGAGCCCCACTGAGAACAGGGGGCTGTTTGACACCTCCCCATGGCATTAGTACACATGCACTCCTGCTTGAGTACCCCCCTAATGGAGTGTAGCACAGAGGGGATAGGGCATTCTCAGGAGCAGACCAGGTACAGCTTCTGCAGTCCTTTAGCATGTGGGCTATGGCAGGAGGCAGTGATAGTGGCTGTCCTGAGGGACTGAGATGCCTCATGAGAGGTAGCAGGCAGGGTCATTAGTGCCAGCCACACCCTGAGAATTCTCAGAAAGACATGGGATACTTTACAGTGACCTTGGAGTATGTAGGAATTGATGGAGACAAGAAAAGTGACAGGTTATTATTATTAATTAGTATCTCCCCCATTTTCCTCATACTTATGAGACCTTCAGGCATAGTCTCAACCTCAGAGTGTTTCTTGTCACTTTGGGGCTGACAGTCTTAATTCCAAATCACTTTCTTTTCCACTACTCTTTTCACCAAACTCCTGTACCTGGACTCCAGTGATATGGGTAAGGCACAGGATACCAAGGACAGAACCACAGGAAGAGTGTGAAGCGAAGACGAGACATTACAGGAGCCCAGGCAAAAGATGGGAGAGATGGCTGAGCAGGAGGAATGCAAAAAAGGAAGCAGGTGTGTTTGTTTCTAGATCAAGCTGGAATAATAATACTTTGCAGCCACAGACACTTGTAGTATCTTCGGAAGTCATTTCCATCTTGTTGACACCTACATGGATCTCTGTTCAGCCTAGACCTCCCTCCAAGCCCCAGCCTTATAAATTTGACAGGATAATTAGACTGCAAATCTCTTGGGAGTAGGGATTTTGTTTTATTTTGTCTTAGCATTCCCAGCACCTGGTGTTTAGTTGGAGCTAAATATTCATTGAATGAGTTAATCTCTTACTCTGCATGGAAGAAGGCTCAAATCTAAGTTATTCTAGGTAGAAAAAGAATAAAGGTGTTAATAGTTTCTCTACCTCAGACTTCCCAGAGAGATGCATCTTGGAGGACAAACATTGTTACAGTCGCAAAATACATTTTAGGGTAAATCACATACTTGATGGATTCACGTCTTTAAAAATGCCAGAAGTCCTAGTTACCTCTGGGTTGTCAACTGGGCTATCTACAAAGAGTCGCATCTTCCTCCCTACAGGCGCATGGTAAGATCTCACTTTGTTCCACGCCATATTGAAAGAAGTGAGGTGGGCAGGACCTTTAAGATCCAGTGTGGGACTCACCATACAAGACAGCCCTTCCCATTGCCCCAGCAATCAGATGGTAGAGACTGTGTCTGCCTGAGTCCCTAAGTGAGGGGACATGGACCAGAGATGCCTGTCTATCTTTGATAGACATGTAGCACGAGTGAGCAATAGATATTTCTTGTTATAATCCACAACAATTTTGGACCTGCTTGTTACACAGCATAACATGGCCCTTCATGTCTAATATGGCCACTTAGACCATTGTTCTTCACTTGCTACAATAACAAAACCTAGGGACCTTGTGCACAAGTGTACATAGATTGCGATCATTGTGATTTACATTTTAAGTATCAATGTCTGCTTTTTTCATGCATATGCAAATACACAGAGAAAAACAGACTTAAAATGTGTGTGACTTGTATGTCAAATATATTCCTCCTAGAGAATGTTTATGGATACTTTCACAATTGCTACTTCAACTTGACCCAAATCTCTTGTGTGGTACTTAAGTTTTACTTTTTCCTCATGTCCTCAATAAAAATTGGAGAGCACTTGGTCAGCTTCCAAATCTGAGACTTGGAAATTATTATTATAAGGTGTTTCCTCTCTTACTCTGCTCTCCCCTTTGTGTAATAGTCCTAGCTCTTTGCCTTTTCTCATCAATCATACTTTATAAGTTTAGGAGAGATAAAGAAGAAACAAATATTTTTTCTGAGGACAACTATACAAGGAATCTTAAAGGGATCCTACGTTTGCCTGGATGTGAAGGGTACAGACAAGGTTGCCCTGGAGCCAGGAGCCAGAGACTACAAAGATGTCCTATTGGACAAAACTCATCACCATGGGAGCTGGGGCTAAATTCAATGATGACTTTGGCTTTAAGATTAAGAAGGGGGCAAAGCTGAAGGAATTCTGTGATGTTTCTTCTCTCCCTAAAGAGAATTCAAAAGCTGCATTTGAATTTTCCCCCCAAACATGTCATTTTATTAAAAAAATAAAGTTAAAATTCTTCCCTCTTGGACCCACCCTTTGCTCTTTCAGTTTCCACCTTATTATAGATGAAGAAACAATTTCAAGATCTAGTCACAGATTTAGCCTGTGTGTCCATAGGGGGCCAAGAGGTTTTCTTGGGATTTCAGTCTATAATTAATGACACCACAATTATTAATAACAGCAACAATAACAATGGTGATGATAGTAGCCAACACTCTCTGAGATGCTGTGTGCCAGGTATCTGCCTAATCCTTTACAAATGTTATCAAACTGAAATCTCTCAATGGCCTACGAGGTCCCATTTCCATTTCATAGACCTGAATAAATGAATGAATGAATGAATGAATGCAGCCCAGGAGATTATGTGACTTGCCTAAAGCTGAACCAAGATGTGAACCCTGGTCTGAGCAGCCCCCCACCTCTCATACTACTCCATATCACCACACTGTCACCCACGCATGTGTCATCCTATCCCGAGAGCTCTGTTTTCAACTTCTATCATCAGTGACCATCCTGGGAACCTCTGGCCCTACTTTGGTCTTGTGGATGTATAAACTTTTATACAGGGGGCTTCCATCTGCTTCGCAGGCTGGTTGAATCCACCCCCGCCCCCCGCCCCCGCCCCCCGCCAAAGGTGATGGATGCATCCTATAGCTGAAAGGTCATATCTCCCACTCCATTAAGAAAGGCAGGATGACTCTAACAATGTCCTCCTCTGGAGCCTTTCTGAGGATCCCAGGACTTCTCTGTCTGAAGAGGAAAGCGGAGTTGGGCATTTAGTGCCAGGTGGAAACTGTGCCTGCCCAACTCTACCTGGTGTAGAGTAATACTGCCACCGTGTGGGCAAGCAGGCTACACTTGAACAACCATGATGGCAGAAAAAGATGGACTTCAGTGAGCAGTTGGCAGGCCCTTTGAGCATTTATTTAATGTTTGCTGAGCACCTACTATTGTCATGTACTTGGCTAGGCTCCTTCTATTGCTGCTGCTACTGCTGCTGCTACTCCTCTGGGTAGTGAATTAAATGATGTCAAAGATTTAGGTTCTAGTGAGTGTTTAATATTCAGTTATCCTTTATTTGGATTGCTTTTATCCAGGGGTGATTCAAACCACCCAAAAATTATAACAATGCATCAGCTTTGTGCAGTGGGGTTTTCTTTGCTTCTAGAGTTTTGGAGACAAGAAGACACATAGAGAAATATAGGACCCCAGAGTTACTTACTGTCCTGATATGGGCTCCATCTCAATTTTTAAAAAAGTCTAAGGGTGTGTTTCTAGCAAACGCCTTTGCTTTTTTTTTTTTTGTATTAACAGTTTAATAGTAGATTAAAAGCATTTCATAAAAACAAAATAAAGAAAAATGAAAATTCATTCATGATCTGACACTATCACTGTTAACGTTTTGATGTATTTCCTTTCTGTCTATTTTCTGTATTTTTTTGCAATGATGTAACTATTGCGAAAAACATACTTACATATGATTTATGGTTTACTTTATTAGTATGTCACAATATCATCATCATGACAATAGCTTACCTATGACATAATTAACATTCTGAGTGCTTATGATGTCCCATGCCCTTTAGTAGGAGTTTTAAATGTCATCTCATGAAGCCACATAACAATCTTAGGAGATGGTATTATTTATACCCCTTTTAAGAGACAAGACAACTGAGTCTTAGAGGGGATCTTTACATCTCTTGCCTATCATAAGTCTGCATCATGTCGTTGCATTGTTTTGTTAACAATCACTTAATATCTGCATTGCATTCCATTTATCCATGTATTTCATGTGATTACTTGCCATCATTTTATATCTTTAGTTGTGGCTAATATTTCTTATTAATGTAAATATTGTTGTGATAAGCATCTCTAAATATAACTTTTTACACATCTAGGATTGATTTCTTAGGGCTGCTATTCAGAAGTGGGTTTCTCAATCAAAATTTTGAATTTTTATGACTATCGATATTTCTGAATTGCTTTTCAGTGGGGTTGCACAAATTTGTACACGTTACCTCTGTAACCAGTAATGTTTGAGAGTGCCAGTTTCACAGCATTCTCATCAGCACTGAGTGTTAATTTTTTCTAATCTAAAAGATAATAGTTGTCTGATAAATAAATCTGTGATAAATGGATTGCTTTGAATGTCTTTCAGTATTAGAGGGGGTTAAATCTCTTTTCCTTCTCACCACCTTCACTGGTACTTTCCATCTTTTTTTGCATAGTCGTTGAACATCTCTGATGTCTTGGATCCTTCTAAATCAGGGGTTCTTCACCTAGGGCCCAGGGATCCTCCCAGGGGTCCATGGATAGAATTCAGGGGCCTGTGAACTTGTTTGGGGAAAAAATTATATGTTTACAAACCTGTCACTGAAGAGCACTCCTTTCATGGTTAACATAGGCAACAAACCATCATAGTATGACCAATAACTGTGATATCATTTATGTTCAACAACACTTGGAAATTACAGCAGGTACTAGACATGCTGCTAAAACTTGTGGTTTGATGTTTTAATAAACAAACATATTTATCACTATCACAAATTTGTTTATAAAATATTTTGACAATTATATTTTAATATAGTTATTTTCCTTTGTAATTCCATGATTTTATTTTTTAAATAAATACATTAAATTTTAAAATGCTATTCTGAGAAGAGGTCCATAGGCTTTACTTGATTACCAGAAGGGTCATAGCGAAAATAAAGTTTAAAAATCCTGTCCTACAAATCTTCATTATAGAATTCCAAATAATAGATGTAGGTACTACCCTTCTGGGGGTAGAGCTCAATTCCTCTCCCCTTGAGAGTTCATCAGACTTAGTAATTCACTGCTAAAGACCAGCATACGGAAAGGGAAAACAGTAACTCTGCAGTGGAGAAACCTGGCAGACACCATCCTAACCAAGTGACCAAGGTCAACCTGACCAGTGAGAAGTCATGTTGATGTTATGCATTCTGATATAATGTGATGAGAAGGACACTTCACCTCTGTGACCTTCTTCCCCCAAAATCCATAACTTGGATGTAATCATGAGGAAACATCAACCAAGCCAAATTCAGGGACATTCTATAGAATACCTGACCAGTACTCTTCAAAAGTGTCAGGGTCATGAGAAATAATGAAAGACTGAGAAACTGCCTCAGACTGGAGTAGATTAAGGAAATAAAATGACTAAATGCAACATGGTACCCTGGATTAGATCCTAGCACAGAAAAAGGACATTGATTGAAAAACTGGTACAATCTAAATGAAGTCTGAAGTTTAGTTAGTAGTATTGTATCAAAGCTAATTCTCTAGTTTTGATAAACCTGCTCTGGTTATATGAGATGCTAATGTTAGAGGAATGTGGGTGAAGGGTATACAGGAATCATCTGTACTATATTTGCAATTTTTCTGTATATGTAAACAACAACAATAAAAAACTAAACAAACAAAAAACCCTCCTATCTCAAGCCAGTCTCTCCTCTCAATTTTCTAGTTCATTCATTTGTTTGTTCATCTATTCAACATATATTAAACAGCCACATTATGGCATGGGGAATGGGCAGAGGTATGAAGACAATGATGAGATGACAGGAGCTTAGTCTTTCATGCAGACTTGCAAGACCTGCAGGCAGCTAAGATGCAATGGGATGGATGCCACAGTGGAGATTTCTACAAGGCACAGCATAAGCACAGAAGAAGAAAGAGAAATAGAAATTTGCCAGGTGAACAAGGCACTGTAGGCAGAGTGGAAAGCTGGTATGAAGGAGATTTAAGAGCATGGTGTCATCAGAAAACCATGAGTGATTTATTCAGTCTTGTAGGGGTGTGTATTGTAAGGGGAAATTGTGCAGAGTGGGGGGGACAGAGAGAGGTGCAAACATTTCAAGGATTTAAATTTTATCGTACAGGTGAAGGGGAAGAACTGGAGTGTTCTAAATAAGTCAATCACAGATTTGCATTGCAGAAAGATAACTTCTCACTGTGAGGAAAGGATTTGACCAAGGTTAGGGCTCTCTGGCAATGGGCAAAGGAATGACTCAGGCTCTTCTGCTTTGAGTCCTTTCTCCTGTTATGTCCCCTTGGTTGGGGCTTCATTGCCTATACACCCTCGTTCTTCTTCTCTGCTTCCCTCCTCAGAGTATCCACACAGCCTCAGATCAAGTGCTTTCCTGTAGAAATGGCCCTCCAGACTTACACTCACACCCTTTTACTCAACTCTCACCTCCTGACTTCTTAGTCTTATGGTGTGTGCTCAGTCCCCAGGCCTTTGTTTGTGGGTAAGAAAGTATACACAATTGTAAAAGCACATTTGGGAGGTGATGAGGGCCTAACTAGGTCAGTGGTTGTATGGATGGAGAGGAGGAAATGGATACAAGAAGTATTTAATAGGGCAAATCAGTAGGAAACATTGACTAATTGGAAGTGGGAAGAGGGAGAGAAGAAGGATTTTGGTGTGATGCCAGCTATCTAGTGGATAGACATGTCCTTTTCTGTGATTGGAAACAAAGGGAGAAGGGGAAGAGGAGAGATGAGGGAAGGGATAATGAGGAGCTTTCATGGGTTGAGTTCAGGATGCTGGGGAAACAGTTGTCTATCTACATGTGAGCTTTGGAAAAAAAGTTTGGGATAGTGATAAAGATGTGAGATTATCAGCACATCTCCAGCATCCTGTAGCAATAGGATACATGTGGGTATCCATATACGCATGCATGACTATTTCTCTTAAGCCAACTTTAATTATGAGAAGTAAAGAGTACTACACTTGGAGCCAGATAGATTTGTATTCAAATTCCAGTTCTGCCACTTACCACGTGTGTTAGCGTTCTCCAGAAAAACAGAACCAATGGGAAACAGACCTATATATGTAGATACTATTATAGGTATGGGGAGAGCGAGAAAGAGAGAGAGAAAGAGGAGAGACAGACAGACAGACAGACAGACAGACAGACAGAGACAGAGACAGACAGAGACAGAGAGACAGAGACAGAGACAGATTTGTCTTTAGAAATTGGCTCACACAATTGTGGGGGCTTACAAGTCTAAAATCCATAGGGCAGGCCAGCAGGCTGGAAACCGGTAGAAGTTAATGTTGCAGTCTCGAGGCAGAATTTGTTGTTCTTTAAGAAACCTCAGTTTTTGCTTGAAGGCCTTTTGCCTGATTGGATGAGGATACTCTCATTTACTTCAAGTGAACTGCTTGTAGATATTTCTCACACCTACAAAGCACCTTCATGGCAATACTAGTGTTAGATTAAATAACTGAGAAGCATGAAATCTGGTCAAGATGCTGGAACAGGTAAAAGCTGTGCTTGCTTCCTCCCATCATCACATCAAAATTACAACTAAATTATAGAACAGCCACCCTTTAGAACCACTGAAGACTAGCTGAACAGAAATCCTATAACTAAGGATATGAAGAAGCCACATTGAGACTGGTAGGAGGGGCAGAGACATGGAATGGGTGGGTCCCACACCCATGTGAAGTGATTAAGAATTAGGAGGGATATCTCAGCTGTAGAGATTACCCTCAAGAGCAAGGGGTCCCAGTCCCACACCAGACTCCCAGCCCAGGGTTCCAGTGCCAGGAAGAGAAGTTTCCACAACTTTCAGCTGTGAAAACCAGTGAATATTGTGGCTGAGTGAGGAGTGCGGCAGAAGTCCCAAGCATCCCTCTTAAAGGGCCCATGTACAGATTTAATCACTGATGGACTCACTCGTTCTGAGCTCTAATACTGGCGTAGCAGCTTAAAAAGTGCCCAGGATATATAGGGAGGAACTGAATTATCTGGCTTCAGGGTTAAGGCTGGAGAGGCAGCTCTGGCTAAGACGGGAGTGCTGGCAGGTGTCACTGTTCCTTTGTGGAGCCTTCCCCTCACACAACTGGCAGGTGCAGGTAGACTCTAAATTTGAGTCTCCATTAAACTAGCTAACACGGCTTGCCCCAGCCTGGGGATTCCCTGAGATCCTGCCTCACCCAACTCGTGCACAGGCCCAAACCTCTTCAGTAGCTGTTCCTCACAAGCGGCCAGTCTTAGCCCATACTGTGGACTTCCCTAAAACCTTTGAAAAGTCCACAACCCCCAAGAAGCAGCAGCTGGCCTCAGTGTGTCCTGTACCTCTTGCTAAGTGGCCCCGAGTCTGACATTAGTGGCAACTGACCTCGGTTTGCAGCTTAGCCTCTCCCAGGTACCACCATGCTCAGTGCAGGCAGCTACCAACCACAGATCATTTTGTAGCTCTTACCAGGTGGTCTTGGGCTAGGTACAGGCAGCAGCTAAACTGGGCCTGCACTGGAACCCCTCTTAAGAGGCCCCGGAACCAACATATCCAGTAACTGTCTTCAGACCACACCATCCAATCACCTTCACAAATGATACACCCAAAAAGTGGACTCAGTAGGCACCAGAGACTTGCTAAAGCAAATCCTGCTCCATAGGATCAGTCCCTGCACAATATCTCCTCCACTATAGTCTCAACCAGTCCTCACAACCAATCAGCCTGAGGGTCAGACCCTCCCACTGATGTGCCAACAGCAATCAAGGCTCAAGGCTCAACTATAACATGAGGACACATGCAACCCACACAAAGGACATCCCTGGAGCACCCAGCTCAGGTGACCAGGGAGACTGCGCCACTGAGCCTCACAGGACATCTAGCACATAAGGCCACTCTTCTAAGACTGGGAGACATAGCAGCTCTACATAATACATAAAAACAAACATAGGGAGGCAGCCAAAATGAGGAGACAAACATGTCTCAAATGAAAGAACAAAACTAAACTCCAGAAAAAGAACTAAACAGAATAGAGACAAGCAACCTACCAGATGCTCAATGATCTCAGTGAGAACTTCAACAAAGAGATAGGAAATATAAAGACAGAGATAGAAAACATAAAAAAGAATCAGTCAGAAATGAAGAAAACAATAACTGAAACAAAGAATACATTAGAAGGACTCCACAGTATATTAGATGAAGCAGAGGACTGAATCAGTGATTTGGAAGACAAGGTAGCAGAAATTAAGGCAGGAAAAAGAAAAAAGAATAAAAAAAAATGAGGATAGTTTAAGGTGCCCCTGGAGCAACATCGAGAGTACACACATTCACATATATAACCAGGAGAAGAAAAAGATTAAGAGATTGAAAACCTATTTGAAGAAATAATGAATGAAAACTTCTCTTACCTGGTGAAGGAAATAGACATACAAGTCCCAGAAGCACAGAGTCTCAAACAAAATGAACCCAAAGAAGCCTACACCGAGACACATCATAATTAAAATGTCAAAGGTTAAAGACAGAAAGAGTCTTAAAAGCAGCAAGAGAAAAAGTTATCTACAAGGGAGCTCCTATAAGACTGTCAGCAATTTCTCAACAGAAAGGATGGGCACAAAAGGATAGTCAAAGTGATGAAAATCAAGGACCTGAAACCAAGATTACTCTACCTAAGAAGGCTATAATTTCATATCGAAGGACAGATAAAGAGCTTACTAGACAAGAAAAAGCTGAAGGAATTCATCACCACTAAACCAGTATTACAAGAAATATTAAAGGGACTTCCCGAAGAAGAAGAAGAAGAAGAAGAAGAAGAAGAAGAAGAAGAAGAAGAAGAAGAAGAAGAAGAAGAAGAAGAAATAACTGGGTACTAGGGCCTAGCCAAGTTGACACATAACATTAACTATCACACCTTCTGTGTGACCTTAGGGAAGTTACTTAACTTCTCTGAGTCTCAGTTTCCTTATCTGTAAAAATATAGTAGAAAATCACTCCCCAAGAAAATTTTTATTAGGGCTCTTTTAATGAAAAAATCAGAAATCTATTTTGAACTAAGAAAGAAATTTACTGGTTAATTAACAAAACTCTAGAGTTATACCTGGCTTTGGTCAGAGTTAGGTGCTTGGTCTCAAATGACATCATTAGAACTCAGGTTATGTTCCCACTATAGCCTTGCTTTTCTCTGCTGGCTTCATTCTCAGTCATGTTCTTCCTGTGTGAGACAAGTTCCAGATACTCAGCATCCTCTCAGCCTGGCAACTTCAGTGGCAAGAAAGCCTTTCTTTCCTATGTGTTCCATAAAAAAACCCAGAATTGATTTTGAATGGCTTAATTGGGTAATCTTTCCATATCTAAATAATCATAGGCTGGCAATAGAATATGCTGACTGGCCAGGCATGGTTTAATGGCCACCCCCACAGCCAGAGTCAGCCCTACCTAACCCATATGGACTGAAAGTGAGGAAGGGTGAATTCCCCAAAGAGAGACCAGGGTGCTCTTATTATAAGAAAGGTAAAGACAGGCTGAGCAAGAAAAAAAAAACTGCATTAGAGTTAATTGTTTGGCTGCCTAATACTCTACGTGCTGTTTTTCCCTGGTAATAATTTTAAAAACGCTCTCCTCTATATCACTGAAAACTCACTCACTCTTTCCCGAAGGGAGATGGTCCAAAGTCATCTACACTTGGATGTAAAAGCTCCAGGTCCAAGATCTCTGAGTGATGTGTGCTTTCTCAGGTAAAGTCCAATCATTGGTCTTCATGGTTCCACAATCTGTAGCCAAAGGCTAAACTTAATCAGGCCTGTGTGTCCAGTGTGTCACAATGGTGGGAAAGTTGAATAACTGCAATGAAAAATTTGCACGGATAAAATGTGAACCCACTATGATCACTGGTCCACATGATATGTTCCATCCTGCAGATGGGGTTTGTGAAGTCACCCTTGCTGGAGAATGGAGTTCAATTCTCAACCAACCAATCTGGCTGCCCTCAGTCACATTCTCTGGAAAGCTACCCCTTGTCAACTCTGCTCCTTGAACTCATCTGAGAAGGTAGCAGAGGACTTTTCCTTCCTGGGGTCTGTGTAACACACTTACACCTCATTTGCTGTTGGCACAGTGGGGTAGGGATATGGATGGGGTGGAGAATCTAGAATTAGTCTGGGGCTTTAGCAATCAAAAGCCTTTATTTTTTCTAGACTTAACATTTCTCTTGTAATGCAATTCCCATAAAACTTCAATAGGGCTTTTATTCTTGTCCTCCCTGAATAATTCTGTGCTAATGTCACTAAAGGCAGGCTGGCTGCAGTGGCCCAAAACAAGGCGTGTGAGCCCAAGTAGGGTGAGGAAGAAGGCATTCCTGGGAAGAAGCAGCTGGGAGTAGTGAATCAGCGCTGAGTGGGGAAAGCATAGGGTGTCAGAGCCTGGGGGAGGTTAAAGGGCATTCTGGCAGAGGGATAAGCCAGGGCAGGTTACCAGAGCTCATGCAGAGTGAAGAGAATATGTTGGGGGATGGCCTGGCATGAGGAGGAGGGCGTCTCCACAGGGAAGTGGTTTGGCCAAGCAGAATGAGGAGGGCATCCACGTGGAGAGGTGGCCTGGAATGGCTAGTGCCAGTGAAGAACGGAGAGGAGGATATCTTTTTGTGTATGCACACACACCTGCATGTGTGTGTCTACTGAGAAGGCCTGGGTTCAGCAGCACCTCTTGCCTCCAGATCTTGGAACTGGGGCTCCTTGGAGAAATAAATGGCTGCTTTTGATGCTGAGGTGGGGAAAGTACAAGATAAGCCTGGAATAACTTGTTGTATCAGAAAGCAAGGAAATACTCAAAAAATGATGGGGTCATGCAAAAAAAGACACAGCAACCAGCTTGAATGGGCTCATACTGAGTGGCCAGACAAGGACAATTCGAGCATCAAATAAATACTGAGAGTAACGATCCATTGAAAAATTGAAAACCAATTATCTACACTGATACATAGAAAGAAATAAAGCAATTGAGTTTGACAAGGCATGGGATATTTACAAATGTTTGAAGTACCTCCCCACATTTTAAGCCATCATTTGATTACAGTTACTATGATGACGGACAAATGCTCATTAACTACAAAGGGGGAAAAAAGGAAACTTACAGTGGAGAAGCTTGGCACACATCACCTTAACCAAATGATCAAAGAGAACATCATCAAATACATGAGAATGGAAACCGTGTGCCACTTTATAGGACATAATTGAGAAAAATCCAACCCCAGCTCTGTGCTATCCCTATCGAACAGGTATTTTCTGAATTTAATTGTGAGAAAATGTCAGACAGCAAAATCAGGAAGTATTCTACCAAATAGACAGCCTGTACTCTTCGAAAATGGCAAGATCGTGATAAACAATAAAGGACGAATCTTCCAGATTGAAGGAGGCTGGAGTCATGAAACTAAACAAAACATGTGTTCCTGGAGTGAATAGTGGGCACACAAAATTATTTTTCTTTTGCTTTAAAGATTATTAGTGAAATAACCAGGAAAATTTGAACAAGGACTCCAGATTAAATAATAGTATTATATCATTAATTTCTTGATTTTGATTTCGATTGTGGTTAGGTAGAGCAGGGAATGACCTTGATTGTAGGAAATAGTAAAATATTTGCAGATAATGGGGCATCAGGTCAGAAATTTACCTTCAAGCGGGTCAATAAAAAGAAAGTTCTTTGAACTGTACTTGCAACTTTCATGTAAGTTTATGATGATGGTTGGGAGGAAATGCAGCTATTTTTTTTTTCAATCTAATCAAATACCGTGGCTATTTTTTTTTCTCAGTCTACCATAGTGTCCAAAATAGGACTCCTGTTTCCAACCCTAAATAATTTTCCCTTCTCAGAAAATGGCGCCAAGTATTCATCCTCTTGTTTTAAGGTAAAAGTCTAGGAGTCATCCTGATTCTTTTCCTTCT
This sequence comes from Eidolon dupreanum, assembly GCA_028627145.1. Taxonomy (NCBI): domain Eukaryota; kingdom Metazoa; phylum Chordata; class Mammalia; order Chiroptera; family Pteropodidae; genus Eidolon; species Eidolon dupreanum. The sequence goes on along the minus strand of CM053510.1, from coordinate 68,114,023 downwards.
TTCAAACCCTCCAAACAACCATCAGCAAGCCGAGTTCAGCTCCAAAACAGATCTTGAACCTGGTCACTTTCCATTGCTGCTACTATCTCCCTTAGAGAACACACCATTTCTGTGGGGCTGTGAAGGAGAGGCTGGAGGTAAGATCCATGGGAGGCTTCTACCTCTGTGTATTCTACAGCCAAGGATCTGGCAGTGGGTCTGAGGCTGTGGTTGATCAGAAGGATGCTGATGGTCAGCTGAACTTGAGTAGAGGAGAGCAAAGACTTGTTGGAACTCACTGAGCCCCTTTACATTTGTCCATATCTGTATGGGACTGCCAAACAAAAGCCCTTTAAGAAAGTAATGGACACTGTATCACTTTTGACTCCAATCTCACACAAGTCTTTTGGTCAACTGGAATCAGAACCATACAAGAAAGTGTTTTCTGAGAAATGTAGTTCTCAGTGTAACCAAGTTGATGGAGCGCATTTCCTCACACCCGTTCCCTGACCACTCAGTTTAAAGTAGCTGCCTGGTCATACTCTACCACATCACCCAGTTCTAATTCTCTAAGTGTGGCACTTACTGCCAGGTGCTGCTGTCGAGTTTGTTTACTGTGTGGTATTTTCCACCAGAAACTCAGGAGAGCATAGATCTTGCCTGTCCTGGTGCCCACTTTATATCCGGCGCCTAGAACAAGGAGTGGCATGTGGTGTTGAATAAATGTCCCCCATTGCCTTGACTTTGCCAATCTCTTATTTTTGAATTTGTTTCTTACAACAACCTACGTCCACATGCTAATTTCTTTTATTAAATAGGAATTAATAGAATTCTTTTGGTTTCAAGTAAAAAAAATCCCATCCAAATAGACTAAAGGGGAATATATTGGTTCACAAATGTGAAAAGTCCAGAGACTTTCAGGTACAGCTGGATTCAGGGAGCTCCAATGCCACTGAGGTTTGTCCCACTCCATGTGCACTGTTTTCAATCTCAGCACTCTCTCCCCTCAGAGCAGCACCTTTTCTCATGCGTTCAAAGAGAACAGAGCTTCTTTTTGCCAATAGTTTCAATCAAAGTCCTGGGAGTAGAAGGGGAAACCCTTCTTCCCGGTCCCACCTATGCTCCTTTAAAAAAATTGAAGTGCTTTTTGAGAGAAGAAAAGAAAATGAATGTCGACTGGGCAAATACATTTGCTCACTATGAATTTGATGTGAGGATCAAGAGGCAATATTTTAAAGTTTCTGGCTCATAGTAAGCCCTCAATTAATGATAGTACAATAACTATTATCATGTAAGTAATTATTATTCCTGCATGAAAGCATTTTGTACACAGTAGGGTGCCAAACCAGTGTTAGATATCATTATCTACTTTGGAGTTCAGCAGATGTAGAGAACCCGAATCAGGAGCCAGAAGAGGAGTACTCATTTCCCAGGCCCTGAGGGAGGTCGCTGCTTTCTGTCTGGGCAGCTGTGTTGGCCAGGCCAGGCACTTTTGAGGTTCTCATGATGGCCACTTGGTGGCAGCCTTAGCCCACTCTGTGTCCTTTCCAGCCCGGTCCCAGCATGGCTAGCCTGTTCACCTTGGCCTTCCTGGGAGCCTCTGAGTCCCCAACCCTCTTTAAACCTCTCACTTCAGATTAAAAGACACACACAGACTGAAAGTAAAGGGATGGAAGAAGATATTTCATGATGGACCTAGAAGGTATTGTGCTGAGTGAAGTAAATCAAATGAAGACAAATGCCATATTATTTCACGTACACCAGGAATCTAAATAACAAAATAAATAAATAAAACAGAAACAAACTCATAAATACAGAGAATATTTTGAGGGTTAACAGATGGCAGGGGTGCTGGAAGATCTGTAAAAAAGGGGAAAGGGATTAAGAAATACAAAATGGTAATTAACAATAGTCAAGGAGTTATAAAATATAGCATAAGGAATATAGCCAATAATATTGGAATAACTATGTATGGTGTCAGATGGGTACTAGATTAATTAGGAGTGATCACTTTGTGAGTTATATAGATGTCTAATCACTATGTTGTATACCTGAAACTAATATAATATTATATGTCAACTATAATTGAAAAATAAAATATATTATTTAAAAAAAAAAACTTCTTGCCAGAGACTTGCCTTTATGCTGGTGATGGGGGCCCTCATGAGGATAGATGCATTCAAAAAACTTCAGTGTGTGTCAAGGTTGCAGGGTGGGGGCAGGGAGGCTTTGGCAAGTCTGGGGCATCTCCACCAGGAGTTGCAGGACTAGCAAGAGGCTGGGTGTGTATTTGGTGAACAGCCTGCACAAGGGACTCCAGTGGACATTTATCACATTCTGGCTGTCCATCACTTGTTGGCATCCTTGTTCTGTTGGAGGAAATTATAGCTTCTGGATCCTACCTCCTCAAAGCTGAAACCTGAAAACTCTATTCCCCAGGTTTCTGTGCAGCTACCTATCAGGCATAAGTGAGACCCAGGCCCCTCTGACTAGAAGAGAGGTTTTGCCCAGAACCTATTTTTCCTGGCAAAGATAGTGGCAGAGGCATTGGCTTGTTTTGGAGTAGGAGTAGGGGTGAGTAGGTGGTGGTAGTTGGAAAGCCAAGTGCCTGACCCATACGTGGCATTGCTGTGGGGAAAGTGGGCAGTGGCGGCTTTCTTATCAGGCCAGTTCTGCAGAATTGTTATGGGCATTGCTTTTAGAAGATTGGCCTTGAGCTTTGTTTTCCAATTCTCTCACAACTGAGTAAACTACTCAGTATCCTATTAGTAAATTCCCGTTTTGGTTTAATCAACCAGAATCAGCTTCAGTTGCTTGCTAAGAACCCCAACTAATGTAAGTACCAATGCTGATTTATCACATGCCAAGTACTAGGGCTCTTTGAAATTTTGAACAATTTTGTGAAATAGGAATTTTTACTTATAGATGAGAAAAATATACTCAGAGAGGTTAAGTAAATACTTTGCCCATGGTCACACTGCTTGGACATGCTGGAGTTCAATGCAAGATATGTTGCTCTCCGAATTCTGTGATTTTTCTAATGTGCCGGACTCTATGCTATCATACAGGGACATTATCTGCCAAGTTTCGTCACTGTGCTTTCTTTACCCAACATAGTGCCCGATGTGTAGTAGATGCTCAATAAATATTTGACCTTAATAAACACTGAACAAGTGCGTAAAAGAAAATGCCACAGTCTTTTGTTCTTGGAGTGTGGTTGGGCTTGGAGCATCTCACAAGCCCTGGTAAAATGGCAGGTGAAATCCTTCTTTGGAAAGTCTCACCTCTGTCCTCAGAGCCTGTTGTATTCAGCATCCCAGGTTGTGCTTGCTGCCCTGGATCCAGCCCCTCTGTTGCACCTTAGTTAACTGCTCTCCCTGGGAGGTGAATTTGAATGATGGCTATGATCATGTTGACAATGTGCTTCCTATCTATTCAGTGCTCCAGCCCTTGGTGGGAGTGCAGAGCCATTGTTATTATCAAAGGCAGCTAGAATCTGAATGAATCATTTGTTCATACGTTGCACTAGCCTCCTCCTCTTGTACCTGAGGAGTGGAGTCCCAGTGCTTACTTTAAAGTCTCGACTGTCTACTTTCAGTGCTGCTCTGAGACAGTAGTCTTCCTTTGGTTTCCCTATTTTGTTGGTCCACTTGAGCCCTTAGGTGTTTTATATGTAAAGCTCACTCCCTTTTCTAAAGAGAACCCTGCAGATGTGAGGAGGCAGCCCTTTGAAGTCTGTATTCTGCCTCCCTGTTGTCCCACTCTGCTCCCAGGGTTTCTTCCTCAAGCCAACATGCACACCTCCTCCCATGCTCTTCCACAGATACGGCTTTGAATTCCTTCACCCTCCAGTGGTTCTGCCCTGGACATGCCCCACTGGCTGGTGCTTCTTGCCTGTGACACAGCACTACAATGTGGTCCCCTAGGGCAAGGTAGTGTGGTGGCTCACATGTTCCCTGCTGTGAATACCTAAGGACCGGGTTCACATCCAGCTTTGCCTCTTATTGGCTATGCGACTGAGCAAGTTATGAAACCTCTCTGTACCTCAACTGCTTAATCTATAAAATGGGGTTAATAACATCTACTTTATAGAACTATTATAAGGACCAACAAAGTAAATATTGAAGTACTTTGAACAGTGTCTGACATAGTATTATAAGAATGTTAAGTAAAAATAAATAAAACTATCAATGTCAATGTCAAGTATTTTTGAATGTCTACACCACATTACATCTCATACTGAGTTTATAGCCAATTTAAAATCCATAGTCTTTTCTCCTCTTTTTTTTTTTAAAGTATGCTCTGCTGCTGAGCTCCATAGCCATCAGCATGCGCTTCGGTAGTTGGGTTTTCAGAGAGCGTACAGGAGTTTACATCTGTCCCTGTGACATTATATCATCTCAGCTGCTCGCCTCAAAGGGCTGGGCTCATTTGGGATGTTCACTCTGCCTTCCAGCGTGTGTAGTGAAGTGTGCTGAGCCTGGGGAAGTGTCTTGCTGACATCCAGACACACAGCAGCGTCTACAGCACTTCTGTCTGTCCCTGTGGTACTGCAGAGCCTCCTGAAGGAGCGTTTCCCTGGTCTGTAGTTGGACGGGGCTGGGCCCTGCACCCGGCGGTGGAGACGTTGACGCAAGATGCTCCCCAGCCATTCGCTGCTGGTGTTCTGCAGTGCAGTCTAGGGACCACCTATGATGGAGTCTGCTGCCCCAGACCTGTAGCTTCAGGACCTGTGGAGCTGGGATCCAGGAATGTGCAGTTTAAACAAACGTCTCAGAGACAGAAGCCTGGTGTATGGGTCAGAAGCTTGGCCAAGTATGGCTGAGGCCCAGAGCTGCCGCTGACTTCCCAGCCTGGACTTCCTGATGCTGAGGTGGCTGCCCATAAGAGACCTTCTCCTTGTCTCACAGGACCTATTGTCTTTCCTCCTGGACATGGAGTGTGGCAGGGTTTGAGTGAAGACTGGACCTCTGGGATCCAAATTGTGACTTCCTTGGAAAGATTCATCCGCCTTGGAGATCTTCGCAATTTTGGTCCTCACGCTCACTGCCACGTTTCCAGCAGACTGCTGGCAGCCAGCATGACCGGATGCACCCCAGACAGACTCCTGTGGGTTACCTTGTTCTGAACTGGGGTTGACAGCCAAGTGCCCGACTCACCTGCTCAGGAAGAGAAAACAGCAGTGTTGTGCCCCGGAAGGCCAAGCCGGGACACCTTGACCTGGAGACCAGCAGACCCTTCACAGACCATCCCTGATTACTCCATGTAAAATAGCAGTTCCTCCTTCATGACCTGCTCAATACATGTTTGTTGAATGGATATTGAATGAATGAAGAAAGACCCCATGAAAGTAGTAGAGAGAAAGGTTAGTGCCCAGGGAAAGGGGAGATGCTGCTTCTATTTTACAGGAGTGAAGGGAGAAAGAATGATATGAATGCAGGTGGGTCTGTAGATTTGGGGTGGGCAGTTGAGGGTGTTCCTTTCTGCCAGCTTCTTTTTTTCTTTAGAAGAAGAAAACAAAACCATGAGCTGAGATGAAAGGGATGACTAAAGCAGGGGTTGATTTGGGAAAAGTGAAGACATTTTGCATAGGAGAATATGAACGCATTGTTGAGAAATATTAGGATTGGCAGATAGTGCTAATGTCAGAACTTGGTTGAGAATAACTTTAATTATCTCTTGGTACTAATGTGACTGGTTGTGTGATTTTTCTAGAACAACACACAGCTGTCCAGATGTGAGCAAAGAGATTGCAGCCAGATGATTTCCCAGGCCTAGAGTTTTACAAGACAGATGCAAAATGAGAACACCAAGGCAAGAAAGCTTTTGACATTGGTGAGTGAGTGGTTGGCGTATTGGACCATAGAATCAAAGCTGGATATGTGGGAAGATAAAAGGAGGATGTGGCACATAGGGGAAAATCTGGGATTAATAAGCAGAGGCCTCAGCAAGGACAAAGGGGAGATATATTGGGAGTAGCTGACTGAGAGAGCTGGATGGGTCAAAGGGAGTGTTGGAGAATGGAGAATCTGAAAATCAGATTCAAGATGGATGGCAGGGTGATGATCAAGTCCGTGAGTTGGTTAAGACATGTGGTGGCTTAAGTAGAAAGAAGGACAACTTTACTGGAGATAAGGATGTCAAGTTGAGGGACCTGCATGCTGAAGGGGTTTTCCACATAAAACACTGAAGTTCCCCAGGGTGATGGTAGGAAATAGGGGAGAGGAGGATCATGAACCAAAAGCCGAGGCCTTCACCAATGAGGGACATAGTCAGGAGTCTGTGCATGGCAGTGACAGCCTGGAATCAGATGGTCTTTCTTCTTATCCGTATAGGCATGTCCTTCCCACTTTCTAAATGCCACTGTCTAAATGCCAGATAAAGAGCTGCTCGGTTTTTTTTTTTTTTTTTTTTCCTTGACACAAAGCTGCCTGTGAGTTTTCTTTTCTGGGTTCCTTGCTTATTCTCTCCTCTTCCTGATCCATATTCATTTCCTTGATGATCTCATCAAGTGCCAGGGTTTTAAACACAAACTTATGCTGATAGTTCCTACATGGGTCTCCAGACTGGACTTCTTGATCTTCAGCCCTTTCAAAATATTCATTAGAGTGTTCACAGGTATGTGAGATTTAAGGTGTCCAGAACGAAATCCTGCAACCCCCAAACATGCTTTTCCTTTGCTCCTGTTAGAAAGTAAATGGCAACCATGTTCTTTCAATTGTTCACCCCCAAATTGGAAAGTCCTCCTGGATGCTTCTCTCAAGGCCACATCCAACCCATTATCCAGTCTTGCTGGCTTTACCTTCAGTAGAGAGCCAGCATCTGGCCATTGCCCTCCCTCCACTGGAAGCTATTTGCTCTGAGCACACCATCTTCTCCCACCCAGATTATTGCCTTGTAATTGATATCCTTACTTCCTCTCTTGCCCTCCTGTGGTCAGTTTTCCAACTAGCAGCCAGAGGGATCATTTAAAAAATCCACTCACCTCAGGCTTCTGCTCAAACACTTCCCTTGGCTTTCTACCTCACTTCAAGTAAAAGCCAAAATTCTAATGATAGTCTATAGGCCCCATGTGATCTAGCTCATGGATACCTCTGACTCATCTCTTACTTTTCTGCCTCTGCCCCACCCCATCCCTTGCCCTTTGCTCTAGCCACTCTGGCCTCTTACTATTCCTTAAACATGCCAAGCAAATTCCCATATCAGGACCTTTGCATATGCTGTTCTCTCTGCCTGAGCTATCTTCATTCAGATGTTGTCATGGTTCAGCCCCTTACTTCCAGGTCACTACTCAAACGTAACCTTTTCAGAGAGGAGTACTCTGACCTCCTCGCTCACCTGGATTTACTGTTATCCAAAGCACCTCTCACTCCCTGATTTAGCCATGATAGGCCAAATAATGCCATGTTAATAGATCCTAAGGTAAAGTGGCTTATAACATGAAGGGTTGTACAGTGCTTATACTGGCTCGAGAGAGCCAATTGTTAAAATTTTAGGAAATTTTTGAGCCACTTAAGCACAGTCACTATTAAAAGTTAAATTACGTAAACTTACAATGAACAAAATTGTATTTAATATGAAGGCAATACCCAAAATGCACCACTCATGTTAATTTACTATATTTTACTATTAATGTGTATAAGTTTATTATTACTACATATTACCATTATTTCTGTGCTTGAGGTTATTTATGTCTCTTTTATTTGAATGATGTAAATTCTATACTAATGATGTGCTACTGTGCACCTCTACTTAACTTCTCATCCAGCGAAATGTTGAAATCAGCCATAATGGTAATATTTACATACTGTTGAGATCAGTAAGTGTTACAAATCAGGGTCTGATTTTTTTTTTTTTTTGGCATGTATTTGTCCAGACTTAAGTGATGGGGAAAATATTTATGATGCAGATTAATTTTTAAAATGTGCCATGACTTCAGCCGTTACACTGTGAATAGCACAAAAATTGAGGCAGTATTTCTATATTGAAAAACATATATCTAATTCAGCAAAGAGGTCCCTCTCACACCATTGATGAATGAGTGAAGTTCTGACACATACATCTTCATTGTTTCACTTTTATCTTACTATTTAACATAAATGAATATATTAAACAATATTTACATTGGAGCTACACTCATTCATCAATTGCAACCACAGGTTGATTATGGATACAAGACTTCAGCAAAAATGAAGCAAAGCATTCTGTGTCAACTGGATATATGGAATTTCAATGAGTGCTATATATATTGTTATTTATAAATTGTTCTTTATATCAGTAAAGTTTATAATAAACACACACACACACACACACACTCTATATGCATACATCCTCCTTCTGTTCTCCCCTTTGGAGAGCTGGTTGTTAAAACACTTACCAGACCACCACTGGTTTATCCTGCATGCATATGTTCCGTGTTCATCATGGGTCATCTGCTTCATCCCTCACTGTGGGCCCAGGTGAAAGCACTTCCACCACCTGCAGCATTGCTGATTGCTGTGGTGGGGAAGAGGTCCATAGTAAGACACACTGGCTATGAAAGTCTCTGTCTAGAAGTGATATTCACTATGCTTCTCATAGTCCATTGACCAAGTCAAGTCATATGGCTATGCATGCTTACTTTAAGTGATCAAAGAAGTATAATACTATCTTATGCCTGGAAGGAGAAAAAGGAGAACTGGGATAATGGTGAACAGGCCTAATGACCATCACAGCAAATTACACTTGAATGAATATTCCTCTAGAGACCTGTTTTGTTCGCTGCTATATCCTGAGCACCTTGGAGATGTTCAATAAATACCCAATGAGTGAATCTGAGGGGAGACTAGCCTAAAGGAGGAAGGCTCTGGAAGCAAGCCCTCATGGATTAATGAAGAAGGTCGTCATTGCATGAGTTCTCCAAATGTTGATAAGCCACGTGTTTTTCTTTATCACTTCCCTACCCCTATGCAGCTGGAAATTTGTGGCACAGGAAATCGCATAGATGCATATGGCTCTGTGTCATTAGAAAAGGCCTTAGGACCAGTGAAAGAACAGATGCTGGGAATGGTGCAGATGTCACCGCAGGGGAAGGCTCTACTACCCTGGGCACAACTAAGGTGAGACATATAGGACACGAAAAGGAGAGGTCACTCAAACTCATGCAGGTGTGGGGTCCAGCCCTGAGATGGGACCTCCTGACATTTTGGTCCCTAGAAGACTCACTTCCTTGCTCTTGTCCTGGTCCTGTGACCTGGCCTTTTCTCGAAACGCAGAATTCATAGTTTACTACACAATTGGGAAGAATCGGCTGCTTCTTCCCAAACAAAGCTGGACAGCAGCATCCAAGGGAATTCTGAGCTGAGCCCAAGTTTTCTCCGCCCTGACTAGCTCAGTCTTTAAATTTCAGGGGCTGAAAGTGCCAAGGCTCTAAGTCATCGGTTCACATCCCTCACTGTGGGATATGTGATAAGGAGAGGCATCACATGTCCAGAATAAGCCTCAAGCATCTACCTCAGGTTAGAACTTTGGAGCTCAGGTGTAGATTGTTATTCCAACTGCATCGGATGCTATCACATATCTGGGATGCCAATAGCACTTACTCCCATTTGTTGAATATGGGCTACATGCCAAGAAAGAGCTACACTTGGCTTTCATATGCATTGCTTCAATCACTAGCCAGTACCTCAACTCTGTTAGCTTAGTATTTCCAGTTTGTCAAAAGAGGGAACTGAGTCTTGAGGAATTTAAGTAACTCTTCCAAAGTCAACAAGAAAGTGGCAGAACAAGGGTTATCATGAAATCTTTTTGAATCTGTTATCTGGTTCTTCTAAACAAAGACTCCTCTATTAACCTGAGAGAAAAAAACTAGAAACCATCATTTAGGCAACATGAACTCAAGACATGGGATTTAACTGACCCTGCTCACAAGGTCAAAAAAAAAAATGCCACAGGCACCTCCACATTCGATTCACATGACAGATTCTCACAGAACTGAAATAAAATTCAGCTTGACCATAACAGCTCTTTTTTTCTTTCAATTTTTATTGAACACAAGTATTCTGACAGAATGCAAAGTCAAAATTCTCAGTTAGTACTCAGTATTTACACCAGTGAGAATGGAAACAAAGGTGGTCTCGATGTTTCACTTGGTAAAAAGTTTATAACAAGAGAGAAGGCCCCCGAAGTTGGGAATGCTGGGTAGGGATGTCAATGGAGGTCTGAAAACCACCATCCAGACAGACAGCCTAGAGTGAAAACCTGGGACTTGGAAGGCTCCATAAAAAAGTGTGAAAATAGAGTTCCACTTCAAAAGCTGCACTATATACACTACGGCCCTTCAGGATCTGGAGACCCCGTGCACGGCACCTGAGTGCCCCCCCTGTAGAACTTGACCATGCCGGCATTTATGTGAATACATATGTACGGCACATACACATATAGACACATAGACATCGGAAACTGGTAGAGTTGATCCCTCCTTCAAAAAATTAAAAAAGGAAAACTATAAGCTTTTATCTCTTAACATAAAAGATAGAACATCTTGAAAATAAAGTGACTCCCTCTTTGATTTCAGAGAAAGCGTTACTCTGTTTTATTATCTTTTTTTGAGGAAAGGAAAGCTCACGCATGCAGAGACAAATCTATGGATAACGGGAGAGAGGCAGACCAGAAGGTGGGCAGAGTCTTGGGTTCCAGCTAATGGTGGAGCCAGGTTTCTGGGCAGAGGGGGCCAGTCAGCCACCCTGGGCCAGGTTATCTGAGGGTCGACTATACCTCTTTCTCTTCCTAACCATCAAAACCAAAACCAGTTTGCCTAACCACAACCACTCGGAATGAAATGCACAGTTTTCATGAGGTACAGTGTGGGCCTAGCCTAAGAGGTCAAAGCCATCAACATCACAAGATGAGGAACTGATCCCACTGACAACCTGGTGATAGGAAGAGCCCACCGCTCCCTGCTGGGTCCTCCTGTCTCAGACACCCAGGAGCTCCCTTTCTGCTGTGTGCTCTAGGAACTGTCTTCATGGTTCTTGTTCCTAAGGGCCTGTGCATTTGAACCACAGATTTGTGCAAGCCCTAGAATCCAAGGGGCCAGAGCGGTGTATATTGGGATCCTCCATTTCCATCCCCAGGAGCTGAGAAAATGCAAAACAACCCCACATTTAGCAAATGACAAGACCATTATTTTTTCACAGTTTGAAATTATAATCTAGCATATCGCCACTGATCAGACTGCAGAAGTGTCAGAACCTTGGGAAGTGTGGCCCGCAGAATGGACTCAGGGGCAGTCTCGCCACCCTCACCTCTTGCTGTTTGTACCTTAGGAAAGGAATGTATGCTGAGTCCTGAATTCTGTTTACTTAGCATCATCATCATCATAATCATTTTTATTCCTTTTCTTTATTCAAAGGCTTCAATTCCTTTTGAGTTATTTTATTTCCTGAATATTTTTTTTCTGAACTATCTGCTATACCTTCCACAACCAAACTATGTTGAAGTTTTATTTCAATACTATGACAAAAACACGTTTCACACTAAAATATTCACGCATCCACAGTGCACAAGCTTGCAGTTCTAAAGTAGAATGAGAAACAAAAAAAGCAAAATTTCTATACAAAGGGCTGGCTTTTCCCTTCTCCCCCCTCCCATTCCCCTTAAAGTTTCTGTATTTTTTCCCCCCACTTGGTTTCCAATCCAGGAAAGTTGTGTTATGACTCCAGACAGCAGGTTGTTTTTTTTTTTTTTTTCTTCTTTTGTTTCTACAAATGCTGCCTAAGTGAACAGAAGGCCGATGTTACTTTACTTCAACAGATTTCCAAAAAAAGACACTAATTCCCTGAAGCACACATGCTCTTCCGCTCAAATCTAGATTCTAGGCCCAAAAGGAAATTGTACGTATATATTTTATTTGGCTTTCTACAAAAAGGGGATGTTTGGGGTAAAAATGTGTGTTCACCAAGACCAGCCCCAACTATACAATCTTTTCCGCTTCATTCGACAAAGCCTAAGGAATCCTTCAGAAGGAAGGACGCAGGCACCTGGGGAGCAGATCCTTTTTCACAGATACAGGCAGGTGGTGGCTAATCAGAAGTGGCCTAACCCCCAAGGAAACACAAAAAGAACTGAGAACCAAAAAGCAAAACCATCCTGGAAGAAGATGGATTTTCATGAGACAGATTTTCACCTGAGCTGGTTACAGGCAAAAATGTCAAATAAGAATGGGGGAAGCGCCACCATAAACAATCATAACGTGTACAGCTGTCCTGTGCTCAAACAAGCCTGTCATCATCTTACCCACCCCTAGGCAGTATTTGTAACTTAAAAAAAGAAAAAAAAGGCAGTTAGTTTACATGGACCTTTAAACACAATCAAAGTCAAACATTTGTCAACTTGTAAACACTGGAAAACAAAGTTGGCAGGAAGGGGGAAAAAAAAAGAAAAGGAAAGGAAAGGAAAGTAAAAGAAATCCGAATACTGCAAATTGAGATCTACCCCCCAGAAGCTGCAATTTGGCATTCTTCCTACAAAACAAGAGTCTACGTGGGAATTGAATTCAGCTAGAAAGGGTGACACACTTTGCATACTGAACAAATACAAAGTGAACAGAAATTATAACTTATTTATGAGGTTTTACAGAGTTCAAACTCGACTGAAAGTATAAAAATAAACTTGGACTTTGTTCATTCGGTTAGTCTTAGTGCCTGGAAGTATTTCTCTGAAACTGGTCTGTGCCAATTGGGCAACACCAAGTGCGGTCTTCCTAAACCTAGATTTTCTTTCTGAGCTTCCTAGATTCTTAATTTGGGGTCCTTTTGTTTGATTTTTAAATGGTTTCAGGGAACGGAGTGTCCTAGTTTGGCTGTGGGTTTAACCTTTTTGTCTCATTTTCTTACAAGTGAGTGTGCAACAAAGGAACCCTTTCTATAAACCTACAAAAAGGAGATCCCATGTTTATGTTTAGCTTTTTTTTTAAAGGCAAAAGACACTAGAGGAATGAGGTGTGTGTGTGTGCATGTGCATGTGTCTGTGTGTGTGTGTCTGTGTGTGAGATATTGGAAATGCTCTGGTGAAGCTGTTGTGTCACTTTTTATTTTGATCTTTGCTCATCTCTCGTCACCCATCATGCTTTGCTCTCATTCTCCTTTGTTTGTGTGGCATCGTTGGGGACCGTCTTGACTTCGGCTGGCGCTGGCTTCGTTTCTGTCTCCTGGCACTCTGACTTTGCTTCTGCAGGGCCTTTCCTGCAAAGAATCGGGAAAACAGCACTGAGACCACTGTCTTCAGTAACCCCCACCCCTCCCTTCAGCCAGTCCTGCAGGAGGGGCTCCAAGTAGCACAGTGGCTTCCAACCTCAGCTGCATTACTGGAATCACCTGAGAGCTCTAAAAATCACTGATGCTGAGGCCGTACTCCAGAAATCCTGATTCAATTGGTCTGGACATGGTGACTTTTAAAAGCACTCACGTGGTTCTAAATGTGCAGCCAAAGTTGAGAGCCACTGAATCTGAGGAATGAGACCTTTCCATTTCCAGCCCTAATCTGATGCCAGGGTCTTGGTCTTCACTGGGGGATGGAGGAGTGGGTAGCAGACGCAGCTTTCCCTCATCCTGACGGGCTGTGGTAGCAGCAGCTCAGCTTGGTATAAATGAGGTGTGCTGGGCTGGGCTCCCCGGTACTGACTCCAGGGGCCCCTTCTGCAAACCACCTGTCCCCACACCATCCCACCCTGTGTTCTATATTTTGTGGCAACATCTCTGTGGCTTGCCTGGGCAGGGTGAGAAAATGCTCTTTGTGCCTAAGGCAGCTTTCCCTGGGAGGCTGGTGAGAGGCTAGAGTGGGCTGCCATGCAACTGGGGGAGCCGACTGGGGTTGACTCGGCAGGGCTACTGGAGTCCTTTCCCTTCCTGACTGAGATCCATGGCTCCTGGGGAGGGTCCCCATGCAGTTCTTGGTGGCAGCATCACTGCTTATCTGGCATCAGCCTCAGGTCTGACTCTGCCTTAGTCAGTCCCAGGAGCCAGAGTCTGGTCTAAGGACACACTGGGGCAGGCTCAGACCCCAGCCCCAGCTACTTCATTCAAATTCACTGTGTCACATTTAAAAAACTTTTAAACATTAGAAGCTTCCCTTGGATTTGGGAGGTGAGTCTTCCCAGCCACCCAAGGGTGGGAGAAGTAAGAGCAGGTGGAGGTGTGTGGGCATCTGGGTGGGACCGTGCTGGGGCCTTCTGGACTGCATCCTCTCCCCACACAGTTCTGCCTCTTTGCTTCCTGCATAACAGTGCTATTCTTGTGGGGATGCAGCCTGACAATGGATAACACACTGACTGCCTATGGGTCCCAGGGTGGCCAATAAGGGCACTTTGGTCTCCTTAGCTCACTTCCTAATCTATGCTCATCAGTGGCCTGACTGCAAGGACTCCCCCAGGGAAAACAGACGCCATTGCTAGGAGGATAAGAATAAAACATAATTAACATGGCCTAATTAGTGAGTGGGTGGCTGCTTGCTGGGACCTGCTCTCTGCCTCTCCACTCCTGCCCAACTCTCTCTGCCTTATCCCAGTCCTTTGGTTGACAGTTGCCTCAGAGAAGCCCTGGATTAGGCTGAGGACACATCTAACAGGGAGGATGCAGCACAGCACAAACGCACACCACCACAGGACACAACCCAACAACAGCAGACAAAGAGAGGCCGTACTCGGTCTTTGCTGGTGCAGGCGAAACAGAGCTGTCTGCAGTGGAAGGAGCAAGCTCAGGGGCTTGTCCACTGGCCCCAGCGGCGGGAGCAGGAGAGCCCAGGGCTGCAAAAACATCCTTTGCAAGGTCAATATCTGGGGTCTTGAAGTTCCCTTCGTCCATTTTAAAGTCCTCGCCCTGGGCAGGATTTGTGGCGCTGATGGAGGCAGCCTCACTCTTCGGGCTAGTGAGGGCCGTGGCTGCCTCGCTTGGGCTCTTCGTGGCGCTGGGCTGGGTGGGCTCAGGGTCCGGGCCTTTGGTGCTAGCAGCCTCCTGCTTGGCCTGGGGGGCTTCTGTGGCAGGGGCAGCCGCTGCTGCTGGGGGACTGGCTGCCCCGGCTGAGGCAGGGGCTGGTGTAGGGGCTGGCTTGCTCACCAGAGGGGCCTTGGAGGCCTCTCCCACACTGGCAGGGGCGCTTGGGCTGAGCACAGCCCCCTGGTTAGCCAAGACACTAGAAGACAAATTGCTGGCAGCAGGGGCTGAGGTCGGGGTGTCGCTCAGGTCAACGAGGGGGGCCACCTTGGGGGCTGAAGCTGGGGGTGGGGAGGAGGTGGCGACACCGGGCCCCTTGGAAGGGGTGGCCTGGCTGGTGGGCACAGAGTTTGAGTCAGGTGTGGCCGTGGCTGGGGGAGCAATACTGGAGGTCAGGGTGGTGGTCTCACTGGTGGGGCTGTTCTGAGCAGTGGCAAAGGTTTCGGTGATAGTGTCAGAGTTAGCGGTGACGGTGGTGACAGAAGGCAGCATGTCCTCGACAGTGGCTGTGGTGTCAGCAGGCAGCCTGTGGGGAGGACAGGAAGTAGAAGAGAATAGACAATGAAGCTGAGACGAGACAGAGAAGCAGGGGGAAGGGCTGAATCCAAGGAGGGGGGCATGGGCAAGACATGCAATTATGCACAGGCATGGACAGAGGCCCACAGAGAAACAAGGACACGAGAGAGAGGAAGCACATGCCCAGGCGGGCAGAAGAGACAGGCAACGACAGAGAATGAGGCAGTCAGTCTAATAGGCACCTGATGGCCCTTGCTCCCTTGACTCCCTCCAGCTCTCTGGACAGGGCTCCCTTCCCTATACATGGTCGGGGCCTTTCTGATCCCTGCCTGCATCTTAACTCAAGGAGAGGCTTCCATTCAGTGTCCACCACAGCAGGCGTCCTAAGTCCCCGTGGAATTGGAGCCCAGCTGCTCTGCAGGGCTCCACAGACAGTGATGGGGAAAGTCAGGAACAGGCAGACAATGAATGCTCCAAACAGCCCCTCAGAAATATGGGTTCTCCAGCCACAGGTTTCGTTCTTCCATTAAACTCCATTCCCTTCACACGCATAGCACCCGTGAGAGCCAAGCAGTCATTACAAACACAGCCAGACATGATTTCTCACTGAGAGTTCCTGAGGCTTTTGAGAACAGGAGACCCAGGGAGCTTTACCAGGTCCCCAACTTCTCTCACCCTTTTAGGAAGAATGCAGAAAACCCTAGAATTCTTGGACACCCCAAACAGAATTTGCTAAGTCTATCAAAGCTTAGCTTCTCTCAATGAAGTGTCACCCCCTTAAGTAATTTCCAGGATGTGTGTGTGCGTGCGAGAGACTTGGGGTCAGGGTCCAGGGATCCCACTTATGCAAACAGCACTTTAAGGGTACCCACAGCTACACTAATAGAGCCAAGAATGCTTTCTCTCTAGGAGAGAGTGGGGTCAAGCATTTCTTAGCCAAGGCATTTCTGGCCGAGGACTCCAGAATCCTGGCATGCAATGTTTGGCCAGGAGCTGTGGGTGGGCAGCATGGGAGGTGTGGGCAGGGTGATAAGGTGGGTGCAGGGCTCTGCTGAGGAGGTACCAGCCCCCATCCCCTGCTACGTACTCGGGCTCTGTCAATGGCGTGGTCTCGTTGGGCTCTGTGTGCTTCCCTCCGTCATGGTTTGGGGTCCGCTCTTCCTCAGTTCGCACCTCTACGATGGGCTCCTTGGATTCATCTTTCCTGCAAAGAGAGTTTGGCTGGTTCAATCCCAGGAGCTGGGGGAGAGGAGGGTTCCTAGGGAAGCTAGCTACAGCTCAGGCACGTAGGCTCGGCCCAAGGTGGGCAGGTGGGCATCTAGAGCCAGACCCAAGTGCTTCGTCCTTAGTCCCCACTCTTACTAGCTGTGGGACTTCAAGCATCTAATTTGCTCACCCTTGTCTCTATTTTCTCATCTGTAAAATGGGGCAAATAATAGCTGCTATGACTTTGAGATAATGAATGTAAAGTGCTTAGCACAGTTACTGGCACAGATAAATACTCAAATAATTTATATACGTGCAAGTATGTACATGTATGTGTACCTATGTATACACATATGTATATGCATATACAGTTCCTGGCATGTAGTGGTGCTAAACAACTTATTTCCTTGCTCTGTCCCTTCTTGCCCTGCTCCAGCTCAGCCCCACCCAAGGACAGTCTACGAAGACTTCTGCTAACGGGCTCAGGATCTGTTTTCTCCAGAGATGCTGGAGTGAACAGCATCTGGATTGTCAGCTCCAGGAATTTTTATCTGTTTTGTTCCTCACTGTACCTTAGTGGCTGGGAACACTGCCTTGCCCATAGTAGCTTTCCAATAAATCCTTGTTGAGTGATGTGTGAATGAACGAATCACAGCAAAGCAAGTGTGTCTCTCAAATGCTGACCCCTCCATTCCAGTTTCCAGCCCCTCCAGGCTGAGCTCTGAAAATTTCCCTCGCTTTCACCTAGGCAGGGATTTTCAAACTTCCATGAAATTCTTCTAATATGAGGTAGAGCTCAAGAGTTTGCTTTTCAAACAGGGATCCCAGAGACTAGGCTTTGAGAAGCACTTCTCTAATGCTGTTTCCTCTCAAGATTTCCAAGTGGGAAAACTGAGGTAACTCAGCTGCTAGGCCCCTGAGCTGGGGCAGGGCCCAGACCTCGGCAGCGGCAGGTCTGTACTCACGAGAAGGCAGCTTTGCCTTCTTCCATGTCTTTGCCTTTGGCTCCGGGCCCAGCCTTTCCACACAGGTTGACAGCGATGCACATGAGCAGGCCACACTTGTTCAGGAAGTAGCAGGTGATGTCAACAACCACCAGGAGCAGGACGAAGATGACAATGAGGATGCCCACGATGGCCCCGGTGCCTAGGCCTGCAGTGGGGCTGCCATTGGCTTGAGTGGGAGGGAGAAAGAGGGATGGCTCGCGGTTAACACTCTGAGATGCAGACCCCTAGACCCTGCAGAGCAACAGCCTGAGGGTTGGGTAGGGCCCACAGAACAAAGCCATGGCATTTGTGTTCAGAGTGACACCTACCCTGGTGTCATACATGTTGAGACAATAGTGTCTCTTTATTATCTTCAAGAGAGAGGGATGGCAGCCTTATCTCACAGACCAGGGGTCAGGGGCACAAGGCGCCCACTAGTTAGGATGAGACTGGGGACTGGAAACTGGGTTTCCATCTCTGCTCTCAACTTTTGAGCCTCTCCCAGATCCACCACCCTCAGCTGTATCCCCAACAAGCCCTGGGAGCAGACAGGAAGCACTCAATGGTTTCAGGCTAGCCTGTGGCTTCTGGGAGCAGTCAGGGACGTGGTCCCAATCGGGGCGGCAGAGGGTTCTCAGGGCTTCCTTTGGCCTTATGGAGACTTTAATCACAAAAGGATGCCCGATATACTACTCAAGTCTCCCCTCGTTAGGGACAGCTCCAGAGGACCCTGGAGCATTGGGCCACAATGGCTTCATGGTTTATTCTTCTGCACTGCACCCAGGAAGATGAATGAAGCCATTGCTTTGGAGACATGAAGGCCTCCCTAGGCCTGGTGGGCAAGGAGAAAGGTCTGGGGATACTCACCATCTGGGAGCTCAGGCATGTTTGGAATAGACTTCAGGAAAGCCAGCAGACTCACCCAGAGATACACACCCACATGGACAGGCTCGCTCATACTCAGGACAAATGCCCACCACAGACAGGCACATTCTCACATTCAAGTAGCTCCTAGCATCCCCAAGTTGGCTGGGCTCACTGTGAATCACTCAACCTGTCTTACTGCCTTGGTGTCCACCTACAATATCCCAAGGTCCTGGGCCACTGATGGTATCACAGAAGGACCCCACGCTCAGCTCTCAAGGGCCCCCTCATGACTGATGTTATTTGTTTGAAGTGGACCTTCTGACTACTAGCTGATTCCCACCAGCATCTGGGTGACAAGTGGTCACGCTGCAGAAAGAAGAGCTCGTGCAGAGCCCTACCTCTAAGCCAGTGTGGAAACAATAACCCCAGACTGAAACAGGGGCACTTCTGCTCTGCTTTTCTTCTTATTAGAGGAGAGAGTTCCAGAACTAGAGGCGCATCCCACCACCAGACCTTGTCTGAAGCTTCCTGGGTCCTCAGGACCCACTGGGATCACCCAGATCTGTTGACTGCAAGCAGGATCCGTGGCCACACCTGGGTCTCACTATACCTTTGCGGAGGGCCAGGCCAGGCCTAGCGGCCTGCCGATGCATACCATGCCAGACAATGGAAGGAACATGTAACCCAAGGTGATGGGAGCCATGGATGGGCCATGCAATCTTCTTTTTTCCAAGTAGTCTGTGTTCTGGGTGAGTAGGGGGGTCTCCTCTGCCCTAGGGGTCCCTGCTCAGGCCCTGCAACCAGCAGCAGCTCTACTCTGCTTGTCTTTATTTCAAACGACCATTCGGGCTATAGGCTGCTACCAGCCCAGCGTGAGAGAGATGACCACTTACAACCTAATTCTTAGCACTCCAGGCCCCCCGCTGGAGAAGACCCTTGAGCTCTCAAATACTTTTGGCCCCTTTGGGATCTTGGTCTTACTTCCCACACTTTCTTCCTCAAGCTCTCTGGCTGGTCCTTTCCAAACATGCACTGAAGATCCCAGCCTGTTTCTCAGGAAGATCTGAGGCTTGCAAAGGGCTCTGTGCTCTGAGGACCCAGCTCTGGTCACCTTGTCTCTGGGCTGTGGTAGCAGGAAACTGGCCATGGTCCCTACAGTCAGCTAGAGTGTGTCCTTCCCCTAGCAGATCACTAAAGCAGAACAAAGCTGTTACCTGTTACCCATCACTCCATTACCCCCTGTCCTCACACATTCCACCCTAAGAAGCAGAGAAACATAAGACTTCCTGATCTGCAGAATTCTTTAGTAGGAAAGACATAATCAGCCTTGGGCTTTTCTCCATCCGCTGACACTGGGCTGGAAACCCACAGTTTCCTGACATCAGTACCCAACAGGTGTTAAGTGCCTACCTACTTCCTGAAGAAGGGGTCTAAGGCACTTTTGTGGGGTGAGAACGTTCGTATTTTTGGACTCAATGGTACTAACTCTGCACTCTGAGGTTTATACCTAAATATGGTTTTAGGGAACTAATTACATCTCTAAAGAGGGAAAATAAACTACTGGGAAGCTGTACGGTGTGCGAGAGTCAGCAGAAGTCAACCAGGTTGTGCTCTGGGCTCAGAAGACCTAGCTGGAGGGCCGTCCTGGTTCTGAAGGCCAACACAACAGCACAGGGACAAGAGGCAAAAGAGTCTGACTGGCATAAAGCAAAAAGTAGGGCAGTGGTCTCCCCTTTCACTTGATATAAAATTCAAATTCTCTGGCCCAAAGGTCCTACCTGTGTTGTAGACTCTCCTCTTCTTCCAACCATTGCAACTCATGGCACTGACCCCACACCCCATCCCTGCACTCCAGTGGGTTGAGCCTTTGTTTTATTTGTTGGACACACCTGGCCAGTTCCACCTCGGGGCCTGCTGATACCACACTTGGAACACTCCATCCTCATCATCTCATAGGTGGCTCTTCATTGTCCTGCAAACCTCAATTCAAATGTCATCTCATCTCCTATCTCTTATCTACTCAGGCACTTGTACTCCAGACCTACCGCATTACCTGTTTTAGTCTTTTGTTACCACCATCTGCCATTTTCCATTCATTTAATGTTTTTTTTTGTCTGGCTGCATCTTCTAGAGCGTCCTAGTAGGTACCTTGTCTGTCTTATGTCTCTCCAGCATATAGAACAACCCAACTTATAGGAAATGTTCAAAGAACATTTGCAGAACAAATGAACAGGTGTTTAGCCTGGAGAGGAGAATGCTGTCTCCAGATATTCACAGATGCATTATGAGAAGGGAGAGTAGTCTTATTTGGTATCACCAGTAGATGGAGAATGAGGGGTGGGAGGCAGATTTCAGCTCTGAGAAAGAACTAGCACACAGAGCTAAGTAAATGTGGTGCGACCTGCTTCAGTGGGTGAGCTCCCCGCTCCTGGAGGCATTCAAGCAGAGGCTAGACACCCCTTGGTAGGAATATTGCAATGCTCTACACAAGGTTCCTGTACCGGGCAGGGTCTGGGATATAAGATGTCTTCAAGTCCTCTTCAACTGTAAGAGCCTGTCATTGCACATTGACATCCTACAGTACCCAGGATATGGTACAGACTCCCTAATGTCAATCTCCTGCAGGGTGCAGAGTGAGAAGGGCTTTTTCCTGGAAGACTAAAACAGTCTTCATCAGTAGGTTCCATCTTTATTCATTGATTCTCATGATTTTATTTTTACAAGAAAAATAAATACCTCAGAGTAATGTTTTGCTACCTGCAGCAGAATCCCTGGGATGCTTTGTTAAAACTTTAGATTCTGGGACTCCCCAGTTCCCCCAGATCGGAATCTCTGGGGGTGAGCTCAGGAATCAGGATTTGATCGAGCACCCAAGGTGATCCTTATGTCTACTAGAGTTGGAAGACCACTGTTTCTAGCTCTTCTCCTCCCTGCTTATTACAATAAGCAGCATCCTCACCACTGAGGATGAGTTGTAGACTCCCACCTGGTGGCCTTGACCTAACTGATGTACTAGATCAGCGGTCCCTAACCTTTTTTGCACCAGGGACCAGGGCTCCTTAGGAGAATCTAATGCCTGATGACCTGAGGTGGAGCTGAGGTGGTGATGCTGGTGCATCTATAAATATAGATGAAGCTTTGCTCGCTCACCTGCTGCTCACCTCCTGCTGTGTGGCCCGGTTCCTAACAGGCCATGGAGCAGTACCAGTCTGTGGCCCGGGGGTTGGGGACCCTGCACTAGATGGATAAAGAGAAAGCAGAGACTACTCCCAAAGGAAAAGGGACCACCCAGTTCACCACTCAGAGCCTAGGCTCCTAGAGGAGGTTAGGTGTTCCTGAAGCTGGAGGAAGAGTGTGTGTAGATTTCATAAAAAGTATAAATAAGGAAATGCCAGGATACAGATGAAAGAGTACTCAAGTCAAACCTACATTCATTATCTCTTGGTGATTGTTCCAGAATTGTTTAGTAAACAAAACCTGGGAAAAAGGTCATCTCCTGCATGGTAAGTAACATTTTACAAAAGGAAAAAGAAAAAAACTCCTGGGGCCTATGTTTGCAAGATCTTCCTCTTGACCGCACCTGACAGTCATGACCTGCATGCAGAGAGTGCTTCTTGGGAGCAGTTCCTCCATGACCTCCGTGGGAGGAGCTGACCTGCACAGTGAGGGTACAAAGCCAAGGCTGGACACCTGTGGTTCTTGGTGTGGGAGAGATTGACACTGAACTGGCTCCCAGACTGAGACCGACATATGCCTGCTTTCTTAAGTGCCTCAAAATGGGAGTATGGGTCTCATGTTTACAGATGCCTGGGTGGTCATGAGTCATTGTGCCACAGGATCTTGGTGCAGCAGAAATGCCCTCTCCAGCCCACGACCCTCAGAACCATTGGGCTGGGGTTCTGGTTTGCTCACAAACCGCTGATGCGTCTGCTCATTCCTGCCAGGAATCTGCTAAACAGAAGGCTGGACTCAGGGTCTTGCAGGTAGTGTCCAACCAAGTGTGATTATAAACAGAACAGAGTTTGCCAACGAGAACTTGCTCTTAGATTCGGTCTATCACAAGGTCACTCCGTGAGGCCTCTGCTAGGGCATTTTAAAGGGAGCTGTGAAATCGGGAGACCTTGCTACAGAGTTATTATCTGGTGACCCAGAGTGTGCCCCTGACACCAAAGTGACCACCTCCTGGCTCCGCAAAGGCACTTTCCCCTCCCTCTGCCTGCTGGGCCTAGGTAAGGCCAAGGAGTCAGTGACCCAAACAGCTCTCAACTCAGCTGAGATAAATACACGGCTCTTCCTAGGGGAAGGAAAGCATTCCTTTGCTATCACTCCACTCAGCAGGCCACAAGCTTGAGGTGCAATTTAAAAGGCCCTCTGGGGTAATCAAATTTATCTAGGTCCATGTGAAGTGGGGGGAAAGGACTTTCGACACTTCGTAGGACACACAACTTATCAAATAAAATCAAAACACGCTGGAGAGTTCACATGAACTGTTATTTCCTTTAATAATGCAAAGATGTAAACTTCATAAAGGCCTTGCTGATTATCTACACAACAATGTTATCATTCTTATTAGTACAAAAACATGATCCAAACCTGCCATATAAATATCCCCCAAGTGAGCAGAAACACCCTGTGGTGTGTGGGGCGTGGGCAGCAGGCAGCACGGAGGCAGGGCGTGGAGCTAGGCGGTGAGCACTCACTCCTGCGGCGCTCTCTGAGCGCCAATGTCTTAGGGGTTCTGGCAGGGCTGGGGCCGCAGCCATAACCAAAAGCTCGGTGTCCAGTAGGAGTGGGTGTGGGTCCTCATGGGGTCTCCCGAAAGGCATCCATCCAAACCACGGGCCTGCCTACATGCAGCCACCGCTATGACCCCAAAGTCGCTTCAGCTGAGGCCTGCTTGGCTCTGGGATGTGATGAAGAGACAGGGCCTTGTAAGGCCTCCCCTCACTTTGGGCTAGATCTCCAAAGAGTCCCTTCAGAAACAATGACACTGTCCCTCACCTGGGTACTGGGTACTGGTATTGAGACCTGGGGAGGCAGACCCCTGAGATCAGTGTTCCTGGGTGAACATGTGACTTCTGCGCAAGACGATATCAAGAGCATGCCAGGAGCCAGGAGAACAGTGACAGGTCATCTGTGTGAGGTCCAATCTCTCCCTCTATAACCCTCTTTATAGATCTTGCTAACTGACCTGGGATTCTCACGCCAGGCCCAGAGGCACCATGTTCCTCTCAACCCTCTGCCTTGTGCCTAAGAACCATGCTGCTTCTGCTGCCCAGGTGGGAGGGGAGGTCAGGGATCCCAGAGGGAGAGGTTTGAAATGGGGCTAGAGGCAGCTGGGGCTGGGGCCAGAGGCGGTACCCTGGCTGAGCTGTTGGGCAGCATTTGGCTTCTGACTTCTGCACAGGAGTCTCTAAACTATGAGTGATGAGGACATGGACAGCTCTGCCTTGCAAACCATGGGATCACTTGGATTCCCAAAAGCAAAGTCTAGTCTTTGAACATTGAAAAATAACCAACAGAACTAAAAAATAAAGAGACCAAAAAGAACAAAAATCAGACTTCTGTGGAGATGCTCAGAGATGAAATATGTGGAATGATGT
The DNA here is from genome assembly GCA_028627145.1 of Eidolon dupreanum. Taxonomy (NCBI): domain Eukaryota; kingdom Metazoa; phylum Chordata; class Mammalia; order Chiroptera; family Pteropodidae; genus Eidolon; species Eidolon dupreanum. The sequence goes on along the minus strand of CM053510.1, from coordinate 68,089,897 downwards.
GACCACAATGGAGGGAGGGAGTTTTTATTCGGTAGAAGTTCCATCCCCAGGCACAGACATCGATGTCACTGAGCAGGACTCACCTGGAGTCTCCATGTGGGATTTTGCAAACACCCACTACTTCCCCTCCTGGGCAGATGGGGAAGTTATTCCCAACAGCAGAGAGGAGCAGCTAGCTTTCACCAGTTTTAAAAATGTCACTAAAGCCACTGACCAATAGGGAGCTTGGCGCTTTCAGAAAATACGACAGGCTGACTGAGTCCCAATTCATCAACACTCCAGTCTGGGAGTGGCCTGTTCCCTCCCTCAGCCCTGTGAGCATGTATGGGGAGGGCTCAAGGCTTATGGCTGACTCACAGTGGATGCTTCCAATCTGGGAGACTGACTTATGCGATAATGTGGGTCACTACTGAACCAGTCTCCAAGACATGAGGCTTTGTGCTCATCTGTAGCTTGGAGGCAGGTATCACCCCATCTGGGAGACACGCATCTCATGAAGCCAGCAGGTGTGCCAGCAGGTGTTAGGCACAGGTTGGCCCTATTTGCAGAGCCAGCATAGGGTGCTGGTTATAATACCAGGCCAAAGCGACTCCCAGAATGTTTGGTCAGCCCCAGTAAATACTCAACAAATTCAATTTCTTCTGCTGCAGGGGCAACACAGTGAATTAATTTGTCATCATGTCAGCAAAATGCTCAGGTGAATCACAGTGGTCTGGCTCCCTTACCATGGGCGCTGAAATGCAGGCAAAGCCAATGATGTGTTGAGGGGCAGAGGAGGAGCATGAGGTTAGAATGGGGGCACGTGGTGATTTTAACAAGCTGATTCAAGCTTTAGGGGTACTCAGAAATCTTCCTCTGCTACATCATTTTCAGGTAAGAACATAAAATGCAACAAGTAGCAGATATGCAGAAACATCTCTGTAAACCTACCATAATGTTTCTTTTTTCTTTTTAATACTGTTTAAAGAAAAGAGCTCCAAAATATTTTGCACTGCCACTAAGAGAGGGGTAAACACCTTATGAAGTGGCACAAAAGTATATGTAAATGGTAAAATGTCTGGAGGTCCAGCTTTTTCCAATTGCCAAACCTTCCTCTTCCACACAGAGTGCGTGGTGGCACAGCTGTGGCGGTCCTGACTCGTCCTTCCAAAGGGGGCTCTGACAATTCTCATAGGAACTGGGCTTTTAAGCAAATTTAATTTTTTCATGTTCTTAAGTTCCTAACAGAGCAAAAGAAGAGTCACTGCAGAGAAAAGCAATGAGACAAAGGTGTAGGACGCAGAGGAGCCTCCCAAGGTCGCTGCAGGCGCCAAGCAATGGGTCCCCAGAGAGAATGTGGTTGTTTAAAAACAAAGGTGGCAGTGGGGATGTCCCAGTGACGTCCAAGGTGATATGTGTGACGACAGACACAGGGAAGGGAGGGGGAGAAGGAAAGAGAAGGCAGAGACAGAAACAGAGAAAAAAAAATAGATAAAAAGAAAAAAAAATTAGGTCAAATACAGAAAATGCAAGAATCAAATGCTAATTCAACTTAGTAAATTAAACTGACAAAGGTTAGAGAAGAGTTCAGTGCAGTATTACCACCATCAGGCCAGTTCCGAAGCTCAGCAAGGCCAGAAGCAGCACAGCAGGGTGAATTTGGGGGTTAGGGGGTCAGCGAGCAAATGAAATTAAAGTGAGAGAACAGAAGCCTCCACAGTAAAATATAAGAGTTTGATTAAATGAGTGTTATCTTTGACTAAGGTGAGGTCTCTCAGATACGGGCAACGAGCCTACCCAGAGCCTTCTAGTCACTAGAGCTTTTTACATGTAGTGGTGGAGATGCATTTGATCACTGCACTATGTGTAGCAGACTGTGTGCAAGGATGGGGGCCAGCTTTTCAGTTATGAATTGAACTCTTTTTCTTATTGCATGATCCTCCCACCCACAGTGCTATTAAAGAGAATCTAGTTCTGTCCCCTCACCTTCTACCACCCTGCTGACCACTGAACATCATCGCGAATGTACATCTTGTGATTCAGAGGTTTCATCCTCAGGTCCAAACACAATGGCTGGCAAAGTCCAACGCAGCATAGAGCCACCTCCTCTAAGATCCGCAAAGAAGAGCCCCAGAGCCCTTGTGAGTGAGGTGAGCAGCCCCTCCAACCCTCTCTGGGTTAACTGGGCTCCTGGATGATTAATAAGAAGGACTCTGACATCTCCTGTGGGCAGGGCTCCGGAAGACGAGGTCTTTCCAGAATTTCTGTATCTGACACACACTGACCCCAACTTCTCCAACCCCAGAAACTGATGCTGCTGGCAGAACCCAGCATGTAAACGCAGCATGTCCAAGCCACCTGTCTATAGGGTCTTACCCTAGGAAACAAATGCCATCAGGAATCTGTCATGCTGCAAAGGGGTTACTCAAACTTCTCACACCTCAGGTCCTCAGTGTTCCATAAAGGCTGAGCAGATCTAAACACTCAGACCAGACTGATTACAAGGAAAAACTGACCAAAGTATGCAAAGAAGGAAGGAGCAGAGGATGGCGGGGCCACCTCCCTGTGGGCATTTTATTAAGCAGTAGTGAGGACATTTCTTGTAGCTACACTCATGTGCCTTGCCTTTGGCACTGACCATTTGACCAGAGCCTGCGGAGACATGCCCACTCCAGCATGTGTTAAGGGGCCTCCCTGACAATGTAGAGGGTAAGACCAATCGACACTTCTGATCTATGGCTTAAGACCCACCTGCCAGTTCCTGGAGGCCCCATATGTCTGTCAGGCACATACATCCATGCACAACCAACCACTGGGAACCACACACTGATCTCATTTTGTTGCTACCTGAATAACCCACTTTCACACGGACTGCCCTGTGTAGTGGGCAGCCCATATCCTTTCTGGCCTCTCTCCCACTGAGAGGAGCAATTGTGACAACTGAGCAGGGAGCCTGGGCAAATGCTATAAACAGGACAAGCGTGATGGGGTCCAGACCTAGACCAGCAGGAGATCTGAACACCTTCCTCTCATACCTGAACATGACAGAGAGTTTATGGGGCCCTCTCCAACAGGCTGTAGCTATGTTCTATGCCCACCTCTCCTGCCTGTGGTTGGCATTTGGCTGGTCTGGAAAAGCAGAGTGATGCTGAAGATCTCTTTCTGCTCTGAGGAATTTGGTAAATGAGAAGATGGGCCATCACCAGCAAGGTTTCTGGGCCAGAAAGCAGAACTCTCACTTTATTCCCACACTTGCATTGGTCCTGCATCCCTAGAGATGGATCTGCATCTCTGAAGAGAACTGCTCCCATCATGATTTGTAGCAGACTGGATTGTCCTTCATAGATGGGATTTTCCAGCATCTACTTTCTTCATTTATTCTAAGTGGCTCACTTTATTCTTTGTTTCATTTGAGAGGCCCCTGGCAGAAGGGATTTTTAAATAACTAGGCACCATGTCTTCCTTCTCTTGGGGTCCCCACAGAGAAGAGATTTGAACCATGGTTGTGCAGGTAAGCAAGCATCAGATAGAAAGCGCTCAAAAACAATTATATGGTCCTTGTCTGAAATGGCAGATGGCAGATAAGGTCTCAAAAAGGATCCTTACTCAACCAGCTTTCTAATCTTAGCTGGAAATGGGGCTTTTCCCATCCGAAGGGTCCAAAGGACTGGTTTAGCATCAGTCCTTCAAGGCCAAATGACACAGGACCTTTGCCCCAGGATGCCTGGCCAAGCCTTCCTGGGAGTCCAGTACATCTCAACCCACTGCACAGATAGGTACAAAGCAAGACTAAGCTTCGCATGGTCAACCAATCATGAGAATGGCTGGAAGCAAGCAAGTTGTCAGGGGCTGTTCAGGCACATTAGGAGGTGCAGCACTTGTGCATTAATTCAAAGCAGGAAAATCACAGAAAGCAGAGGCGCTCATACCTGGGATGGCTGTGGGCTGGGCCGAGGTCCTGAACACAAAATGAGCCGCCTTGGACTTCCCCTGCTGGTTCTCAGCCACCACGTAGACCTCGTACTCAGCATTCCAGTCCAGGGACTTGAGCATGACATGGTCACTGCCAGATGGGAGCCTGATCTCTGGTTTCCACTCGGAGGAGAGCTTCTGGGAGAAACCGGCAGGAGAGACACAGGACACCAGGAAGCATTAGAAAAAAAACACTGGCAAGACCAGCTAAGAAGAACTTAAGAAAGTCAGTAACTATTGGTGCAAAATATTAAAAATAAAAACCAATGATAAGACATGGTGTTTACTATTTACCAGCCTGAAAAAGCCTAAGGATTCACAGGTCAGGAGGACAACCTTACATGTTCACAAATACAAACAGAAGCAGGTGCTGGTGTGGCATGGGGTCAACTCTTTAATGTCCCATCACCTTCGGGGCATATAGGAATTCAAGCACCAGCCCTATCATCCCCCAAGCTACACTCTGGAATGCTGGGCACATATGCATACATTTGTCCTAGAAAAGTAATAAATATGTTTCTTGTCCTATTTCAGAATGTCGCTCACACTAGGTGTATAACTCACCTCCCTGACATAGAAACACTGCATAGACTCTAGTTTTATTAACAATAAGAACTATAATTTATTGAGCACCTACTATGTGCCAGCCAGGCACTGCATTAAAGGCTTTCCACGCATATTCTCCTTGTATCCCAACAACAAGCCTACAAGGGGTTTTGTCAGGCCCTTACTAAACCTGATGACAGGCAAGTGAGACACATTAGGAGACTTCCTGAAGCCACAGAGGCAGTCTTGGTTGGGGCCAAGTGCATCTGGGCCCAAAGCTGTGATCTTTCCTTTTCATAGCAGGGAGTTCAACAAATATCTGTTCAATTGAATTGTATTTTTCTATTCCATGCAGTGTACCTTGGTCTCTACAACTATAGCTGGAGGCATATCAGGTGTAAATTCTGCTGTCAGGTTCAGCATTGGGGTGCTCAGAGTACTCACAAGGAAGGTATACTCAACTGAACGGAGCACACCCAGCACCAAATTTGTAGCTGGAGTTGTGGGCATCCCCTTTTTCTCATTGGATATTCCTTTCAGTTATATCCTACACATTCTCCAATGAGTTTGTTCTGAGTGGAATTTTATCAAACCATCATTAGGTGATCACCTCCCTAACACAACAGCAGTGAAAGGAAGTTGTAAGACTTTCTGAGAAGTCTTCAGATGGTGTCACAATTGCTCAGCCCCCGACTTCACAATCCTTGAAGAGGTGTACGCTGGGCACATAAGAAGGTTTGACAAATGTTTACTAAATGACGGGCTGCTCCTCAGAAGAAAAGAACATGCTAGCAGTGTCACCTAAAAGGTGGTCTAGCCCGTGGCTGAGGCTGGAGGAAGAGTTTTCTTACAGCAAAGCCATCTTTCCAGGCAAAATGACTTTTATCAGTCAAAGACATGCCGTTAGGAATGTGACAGCGCTCATACCATGGCTGTAACTATTGTGGGGAAATGCTACAAGGGGAATGCCAGTTTCCTTAGAGCCTAACCAGGAAGATGGGTTATGCCACAAGTTAGCTTGTGCATATGTTACCGTGTGACCCTTTTTAATTTAAAACAAGACAGCTGTCTTTTCCCCTTATTTCTCATACAGGTTTCTTTCCTTGGCAAACATTACAAAAGAGACGATCAGAATATAAAGCAAATATTTAAGAAAGAAATCATTATTATATAATATATATTGATAATATATAGTAAAAATAATATTTAGCAAACATTGAGTTTTTAAAGTGGGAAAGAGAAGATGGTCAAGGTTGTTGAAATCTAACATATCTCAGTGTTTTGCCCCAGTCATCTTTCTAATGCAGACCTGCCCTGGCATGGGTCTCTTGTGGAAAACTGTCATGTAAGGTGGCCTCTTATGGGAGAAATTTCCAGCCCCCGTCAGCATCTGTGTAGTCATTACTATATTTACCATGTATAAAGGTCTTCAAGTGTCAGGCACATTTCGGGTTCTTTGCATATATTACAACTAATCATTACAAAAACCTGAAAAGCTCTTTTGTTCCCATATCCCATATCGGAAGGAAAAATGGAGGTTTTGGAAGACTGGATGGCATATTCAGATCATATACTGGTAACTGGTAAAGCTGGAACTGGATCCCATGTGTGTTCAGGCCACAGCAGTGTAACAATGCCCAGGGGTACCCCACCCTACCACACTGTCCACGTCCAGCAGGCTATGTGGGGCCACCTGCGCAGTCCCTGCTTCTGCCCCATAGTGAGTAAACCTTCCATAAGGGGCTGCTTCTGGGCTGGGCCTGAGGGAAGTCAGCTGAGGCTCTTCCTCTGATGTCAGCTCATACCTGGCTTTGCAATTAAGTGGCAAAGGGCTGAGTGGATTGACAGGTCTGTCCACCAGCTGAGAAGCGTGCCAGGTATGGGTCTGTGCTGTGCTGACTCCGTGTAAGCTTAACCAGGTAAGGGCTCACATTTCACTTCAATGGTGGTTGATCAAAAGGCAGAGAAGGAGTAAGTCAACTTCCTGGGAAGAGCCTTTTTGGGGGGATGTTTGAAGAAAGACAACTGCTCTCTGGCTCATTAATTCCCATTCCCTAGCAAAAAGCTATTATTCCCGGTGCTCAGACACCACCTCTAATCTTTCAGCAACTGTTGTGGTTGGCAATGGCCAAGTGTCATTCTAAAACCAAAAAAAACAAAAACAAACAAACAAACAAACAAAAAAAAGAGTGCTTCTCAATTTGGGGGTTAGGAATGAAAGGTGGAATGACAGAATTCTTAGATGGGTGGTGAGCCAACCAGGGAGAAAAGGCTTAGCGTCAAAGTTCATTATTAGCAGAATTAGAACAGCTCAGGTGTGGATAAAGAGCAGGTGAGGGAACTAACCCAATCCCTTCAGTCAGACAGATCTGGATTCCAACTCTGGCTTGCCCAGCTGTGTCCTATCGGGCAGTTATTGACTGCATAAGCCCCGGTTACTTCCTCTGCAAAGTGGCAATAATCGTAAGATCTACTTCACAGGGTTCTTGTGGAGAGAAAATGCATGTAATCACAGTTCTTGGCCCATAATACGTACTTTGCTAAAGGTAGCGATTATTAGATACCAGTACGTTATTTGCAAAATGTACTGGATAATGGGAAAATAACTTTGTACATAAGTTCAAGAAGCAGAAAAATCAATCATGGTATAAGTTTGTCACCACCATGGTCATTTCAGAGGTCTTAAAATGGCCCCAGTGCAGATGTGAAGTAACAGTTGCAGGTCAATCTTGAGATTTAAAATCCTGACCAGGGCCCCACACAAGTGACTGTCCGGTCCCGCCCAGCCTGGGCTTTGCATGTTGTTTGTTGCACCAACAAGGGGGTGTCAGGGTTGCGGGGGCGGGGGTGGCGACTGGGGAAGGAGGCTACTCACCGCTCGGTACTTGACCAGGTAGTGTCTGATGGGGGAGCCGCCGTCGTCCTGCTTGATCAGGTTCACCTTAATGGAGTTGCCATCCTCTCCCATTTGCCCTTCGAGCTTAGGAGCACTGGGTTCCCCTGTAACAGCCAGTTAATTCGCATGACATTTTCCTCCACCAAATGAAAATCCAATCAGAATGGGATGTAGTGATGGGGTGGGGCTGGACCCTTGCTTTCTCAGAAATTCAAGTGGTTAAAAAGCAGTAAATATAAAACTTTGGATTCCAGTTAGATGCCCTAACTTGGTGCCTTTTGGAGTGTTCCAGAAAACACCCTCCCCGTAAGCACAGTCCTGTTACCATCCTAGAAACTGGCTTTTTGTTCCTGTCTCTCACTGGTACTTGCATTTTCTGTTAGCTGCTCTTAGAACCGCAGATTTAACTTTTATAAACCGTATACACTTTGAGAAACAGCTTGAAATACGAGAAAATGTAAGCATTTATGGAGAAAGCTTACATGCATAATACAATTTTTCAAAGCAGCTCCGTCTTTTCTCTGGATATCTAAGTAATTTTATTACTCAAGTTCATTAAAAAAATTAATTTGTGTTTCGGCTGTGATTAAATAAAACACAATTTGCCATAGGCAAGTTTCTTGCGAGTATCCTGCATTTATGGCTCAGCTGACTGAGTGATAATCCTTAGCACCTTGTATTAAAGTAACAATCGTTAAAGTCCTTTGTGAGGAGAGCGAGAGAAAAAATGTCTTTAGTGTTTCTCAACAGAAAAAAGTCGATGTTTCTCTTTATTTACGGTATGCGCTCAGCATGTAGTACTCTGAAACCAAGGTCAAGAGGGAAGATGATCTTGTATGTGACAAACTACCAGGGATGGGATAGCTCTTCAATGAGTAAGACGCCGATTTACTTTAAGAGAAACTAGTTCATTAGTATATGCTGAAAACAATGAGGTGAGAAAACATCAGATGTAAAAAGCTAAAATGAAGATTTAACACATTTGGGAATCCTGCATTTCCTGTGGGAACCATCTCTGAATCTATTTCATGGCCTAAGAACATTTGGGAGAGCCTATAAAACAGTTCCTTTCTGGGCGAGCTGTCCTGGCTTGATCTCTGGAAGACATGTGACAAGAGCCAGGAAAGGCTTGTCATCAGGTTTTGGACTTAATCACCCGAAAGTGCACCTTGGGTCATTTATGAGAAGACTGCTGGCAAGGCCAGTCCAGCCTGCCCTCCTCGTTCAGCTACTCTGGGAACCTCAAAATGGTCCAGTGTCCTGCTCATCCTCTGAGACAGGGAGAAGCCAGAGAGAGAAAGCTAACGACGGTATGCATACCAGCTGGATGCTCTTTAGAAATGCAGACTCTGATTTTATCCCAAGGTAATCATCAGTGTGAACATTTAGGTTTGACAAGTAGTAGTAATGGGCACACATACAAGCTGCGACAGGAAAGATGCGTAACCTTAATGTCTGAGGGATAAAGTAATTTAGAGAGGGCTGTGCTTGTTATTTGTTTTCTTCAACTAGTAATTAAGGGGAAACAAACACAAAAATAAAAAAGATAAATGGGCTTCAGGCAAAGACTTGTTCTGTTTTTATGCCACTATGTAGTCACTGGCCCTAACTATTCAGTGGGAAATATTTTGAAATTTGCTTTAGATCATGTCAAGGCACGTTCCAGCGCTAAGAAGAAACTCAAAGTGAAGTAAATTTTGAAGTAAGGCAGGTCTGTGTATCACCAGTGCAGAACAAACGGAAGTAGGAGGTGCAGCAGAACTTTACAAATTCTATTCTCTGACTGAATTAGGGTAACCAACTCACCCCAGTTAGCCTGGGACTTTCCAGGTGTTAGCACGACAAGTCTTACACTCTGGAAAAACCCTTAGTCCCAGGCAAACCAGGGTAGGTGGTGACCTAGGATTGAATAAGATGGACATTATTATAACTTTCTGTATTCAGAATCACAATACTGACTCTGACGAATGGTCTATTTGCCTCAAGAAAGAGGGAAGGAGGTGGCATCAGTGGTCCTTCCAACACACTCACCAAGCAGGCACCCAGTCTTTCCCCTAAGGCCTCCTTGGAAGGGAAATAGAAGTTAATCCCCTGGGGCTACTGTGGTTGCACCTTTCTTATTATTTCCTCTCAGATTTGAGCAGTGTGGGTTCCCAAGGCTGAATCAATATCGTCAAACATGGACTTCTGCTTTGGGGGGAGTATCTATTTAGAAGAGGGCATTCTCTCTGCTGTTTGTGAAGGTCCCCTTAAAACTGAATGCTAAGGATGCCATGGTAGAGCCCAGGGGGTCTGCTGCCTTGGACAGGCCACTGCCTCAGTCTACACATTTGCAAAATACTGAACCAGATGTTCTCTAGGGCTCCTTCTCAATTTCATATTGCTGTAACACAATGACAGTCACTGTCCTAGTATGGACTATCAGGATCAGCTTGGCTATTTTCATGGCACTGTAAAAGACAGAACACAAAATATAGGATGTTCATCCATTTTTAGAGAAATATACCTCCAAATCATAATTCCATATTTCTAAGGCACAGAGTTGCTGATTTTTAAAATCAATTTTTAAGAAGTTATCTCAAAAAAAATTCTATCTTTGAAGAGACCCCCAAGTCTCTGCAAAGACATATGAATAAAAATTTCACTAAGGAATCCCTGCAGAAACCAATAAAGGCACTCTCCTTTGGATCTGTTTCTGAAAAAATTTCATTGGAATCACAGAGGAACCACGAAAAGCTATACCACGATTAGAACACAGTTGTAACATCTGTCAATGTTAGAACACTAAAACTTGCTATCATTTTACCTGAGTGACAACCATGTTACTCTGATATGTATTACTTTCTCATAGAATTTAGAGCATTTTATATAATATTCAGGTGTCTCATTCAGAGTGCTTTAAATGTGATGTATTCAACAAATAAGTAACCTACTCGGTGACTCTATTAGGCTATTAGGCATTGGAGTTTAAAGGTGAGTAAGACAAAGTTTTTTTTTTGTTAAAGGAAAAAAAAACTGAGTTATGATCACTTTAAAAAGATAGTGGGACCCGTGTGTAAAAAAATAACCCTTTCTATGACAGTATGTCTAAAGGAAGCTCATATTCAACTGACATCATAGGATTTTGACCAACTTTGTGGCTACATGTATTTGTTTAATCTTATACATCTTCAGATGTTTACTGTTGGCCATTTTTTTTTTTAAGATTAGAAAGGAAAATATATCATGAGCACTCTGCAAAAAGAACTCTTCAGCCATGCTGGACAAGGCGGAGAGGGGCTGAGGCTGAACGACTGGGGCCTGAGCATTCAGGAGGCTCACTGCTTTACTGAAACACACGAGAAGAGGAGATTATTTAGAGGGTCCCAATATGCACTCTGTTCTGAGATAGCTGCTCTGATTGAAATCATTATGGGTAATTTCAGCAAAACCAATATCATAATTATTTGTAAATGTTGGTTTGCAATTCAGCAGCAACCGGCAGGTTGCTCCAAGAAAACCCGTGGGGTTAATTACACCCTCTGACTTTAGCTTCAGCCATGAGTCAAAATTCTTCCCCTCCCCACAAATATTTTATGTAAAGACTAAAATAGCATACCTTGAAAAGAAAAAGCGGTACTTTGCCGATAACAAATATGAAATATTAGGCAGTTCTCATATGTTCTAGAAGCATGTACCATAGAGACCACATACAGTCAGAAACATTACAGACAGGCCTTATGAATTCCGCTTAGAAACCGTAATTGAAATGTACATTCCTGGCCATGTGGATTATAGGTTCTTCTTTGTAATTATTGTGCTACTGTGTCCTAAAATTGGAGTCAGCTTAATGTCTTTCCCCTTGTCAGCAGAAGCCCTGGGCTCATAAAACTACTGCTGGTATCCGAATTCTACAACAGAAAATAGAGCAAGCCGAGGGCGTTCAGACAGCATTTGTGAATTTTAGAAGGAAAACAATATTCTACTTCTCAAACAAGCCCAAGCACCAAGAACTGTATCTTCTGAATGAATAGCTGAGGTGCCAACAGGCATGCCTGAGAAAGGATCTTTCTTCATCCACTTAGTTTTCTCTTCCTAGGGGTGGGCACAGAGTTTTGGGCATCTGAGTATAAAACGATGATGGATGTAGGGGCTGCATTAGAATCTTTTCTTTTTGCATCAGATAGGATTGTCTGGAGTTAAAATTACTGTTCCTTTTGTTTATCCTAACTCCTGTTCCTTTTTGTTGATTATTTCTTACAAGCAACTTGAAACTTGTAAATGCCTTTTTATTGTTTTTAAAAAGTCCAGAAGGTTTAGCTGTTCAAATACGTAGCCTATTTGATTTTTCTAACTCAGGAACATTCATAACCGCATCAAGAGTTTGGAAGTTTGATCTGCTCCTTAGGGGATCAGCAAATTACCTAAGGAAATCAGGATTTAGAGTCATCAGACCAGTAACCCTGCTTTCTGAGATGCAGCGCTTTGCCTTAGATGCCGGACATGAGAATCTAACACGAGCCATGCTGCATACATTCTTGGACCCTCAAACTCTCCCTGATGCCCTTTAACAATCCACCTGGCTATTCTAAGGGTGCCGAGGTGGCTTTCTGACAGTCCCAAAGAGAGATTGACAATGCATAGATGGGCATCATGGTCTCAGGCATTGCTCCCCCATTCAAGTCTTGGGAAAAAAGTGTACTTGTTCTCTTGAACTCTTTTCCCTTAGTTGTTAAGGATTTACTTGTGCAAGTAAATGACCTGACTCTTTGCGTCCTGGCCCCTGGCACCAGGGTGTGTGGGGTACAAAACAAGTGGGTGTGAGCATGGCCAGCTCCCAGCTTCTACAGAGAAATGATATGTAGCTCTGAGGCCAAGCTCAGGGAAGCATCTGGTTCACAAATCCCTTCCAGCATTTTCTCAGGAATTATGAATGTGAGTGTGTGTGCTGGGGGTGGGTGGGGAGGAAAATGGTGGCATGAAATACAAATTAAACAGTAACAAATGAACTCTGATAGACTGAACCACAAAAATACCAATTCCCTTCTTGTGGGTGTCATGAAAACACCAACAGATTAATTGATCAATTAGTTTTGTTTCATCATCCTAAAAAGAAAATATAACCACAAAGGTATTGCTTGTGGTTATGGGGTTGATTCAGGCTGAGGAAGTTATGACAGAAACAACTGCTATCACCAACAATTAACTCAGCTCCCGCCTCTGAGGCCACAAGGCCTCGTGCACATGTTCAATACTACTTCACAGACCTTAGATTACTTATTAAGGATGAGGCTTGTGGGAGGTTTCAGCGCTCACACTGGTACACCCTACAGACACAGGCACTTTTCATAGCCCCCATCCCTGCCCACAGGATACAGGCTGATACCCATCACTGCCTCACTCTCCAGTCCCCTTACACTAGCTCTCTACCCTGGTAGGCACCAGTGCAGAGAATCCATAGGGATAAAGGCAAGTAGAACAGAACCCCTGGTGAAAAGTCTAGTCGACCTGCCAGAGACCGTGGTAATCCAGACACACAGCTGTAAAAAATAGAGGAGGGAGTGGAAGGGGTGGTTAGTGATGTTTTCAATCTAAGAAGGAAGAGCGGGTGTTAAGGAGTTTAGTGCATCGGAATCAGCATATCCTAGTACGAGTCAGGGTCAGTAGCTAAATAAAAAAAGACCATTATGAATGCGAGGGGAGGAATCCATGCTCCAACATGCAGCACACTGATAGAGGGGGTGCAGGGGCTTCTCACCACGCACATGCTGGTGGGGAGGGGCGGGGAGTCCCATTTACACAGAGTCCTCAGTAGGTGATGGAGTCATCGGAGGAAGCAGGCCCTGCCCTTATGAGATGCCATGGTATTAGAAATATACTTTTGCATCAGGGGCTTTTTAGCGTGCCATAGCAAACCCACTCCTGGGCTCCTGGGGCAGGCACCCAAGTTCCCCTGTCTAGAATCCCTTTGTGCAAAGCTCTGTGAACTCAGGAGCCAAGTGACTCTGGGGCATGGTGCTCAAGGTTTGTTTTCACCCACCCTCTCCTAGTTCAGCACTGGCCTCAGTAAACACTGTGGATGGGAACCAAAGGGACATGGAACATCCAGAATATGTTAAGTGCATCCCAGGCAACTTTTCTTTTTCTTTTTCTTTTTCTTGGTGGCAGTGGGGAAGCGCGGTGAACAGAGAACACTGGATTTCAGATATGAATGTGGTTTTATGAGGGGGTAATTATGCTTTGGCATGCCATAGGCTCTCAGTGATTTTTCTTAGTACTGGCCACATTTTTTAACTGACAGCCAAGACCACTGCTAAGTTGCGTTTCTAGGGTAACTTCAGGAAACATCTTCAAATATCTCTTGCCTTGCTTAAAATGTCTGGAAGAGATCTCGACTTAGAGGTATGAATTACTTTATACCATGTTAACACTGCTTCGCTTCATTCTGAATTACATAGCATTGAACAGAAATGACCAAACTTTTTTTCTGAAGAGGAAAATGAATGGGTTTCAACCCAACATCTGCTCAAACTTAAGATTTCAGGGGGAAGGTCCAAGCTTTTTCCCAGTATACCAGCTTTTGAGCAGTCACCACAAGTTTAAAAGGGCTGGTCCCCCTCTTGGAAATAAAGAAACCACATATTTGGGTGGGACTTGGAGTTAATAAAATCTTAGGCTCTGAACATTCTCTATCCTAAGACTCACAGATTAGGACAGTTTTTGAAGTAGGTTATAATCTGATGTTCCGCTGCTTTGGCTCCAATCTAAGACCTCTGTCCAGGAGTCTAGTTGTAAAGGGGACTATACAGGGACACAGTGGCCATATCTAGAGAGATGAAGTCCTCCAAGGTGGTCAGTGTAGAGGGTGATAGAGAGGGAACAAACACAGGGCTCACACATGGGGGAGCACAAGACGAAAGGACAGACCAGGAACAAAGAACATGCGAGACGAGCTGTCAATGATTTTGTTTGTGTGGATGTCGCCCAATCAGTTCTCAGAGAAGTGAGGTCAAACAGGGGACCCTTGCATGCATGGGCACACTGGGCGGTTATTGGTGTTAGTTTTGCTTTCGTGATCAATGCAGCCTGTATGTGTCTCAGGCTGTGATTTGAAGTAGAAGAGAACTTTCAGTTAGAAGAGAACAGAATGCTTTTGACTCCCAGGGCAGGCTGTGAATGGATGTTTGCTTTTACTGGGGAAAGCTGTGCGCAGAGGTTTCCTTTTCACGGTAAGCGTGAAATATTTTCACTAGGTTGTGACAGTCACAACATTAACTAATTATTTTGTCACCGCTATGCATTTAATTAGGCTATAATTTTATCTCCTTTGCTGTAAGGGTCAATCATGTGCTTCTTGATTACGTGGCAATCTCCAGTCATGGTAACTGCCAAGTGGCTTTTGTTTTGATTTTTTTCCACCCCTGCCCGGGAGAGGGTCACTCTTGAAAAGTGACACCTCAGCAATCACAGCCAAACTGCTCTAATTCAAAATTCTTAAATCTCTCATTTCAGAAAGTCCTCAGTTTGCATGAGTTTTATGAAGCGCTCTCATTGGTTTTGAGCAAATACAACCTTTGCAACTGATACATTTCTTTCTGTAATATTTCCATGTTGTAAAGAGATACATTTCCACATTTTCAGGGAAACACAACTCATTTTAGAGCAACTGTGGTTTTTAGAACTACTGGATAAAGTTAAGCAACACTGCTATAAAGCTAATTTACAAAACTGCTTTCTGGGAAATAGTTTTTATGAACTATGTGGTAAAAATTCAAGTTTGCAAACTGAGCTATGGCTAAAGCGGTTTTACTGTAGATAGCAGTTTGCAAGGCCAAATTTCTTAAAGCAAAATATTAAACCAAAGGCTGTCATGGCATCAAATTGTCATGTCAAGGCTGCAAAGAATGATGAATTCTGCATGTGAATTGAGAACAAGAAGAAGTCTACCAAATGGCTTCTCTTAGGAAATTTGAGATGGGAAGAAATGAATGGGCCCTAGGTGCCAGGCCATGGTCCCAGATTTATTTCACTAATCAGAACAAAGAGTTTTACCTTCTGTTCATCAGCGTGGACGACATCATCAGCACCATGCAAGCCACATGACAAAGTCACATGATAGGCACGCACATGATTGGTTGAAAGGAAAGTGGAGAAGGTCACATGGAAAATACAAAAAAATTAAAAACTGATGTAAACAATGGGCAGGGAGAAAAATCAACAACAAAATCACAGACTAAATAAAAGGAGAAATCAAATTAAATTAGCAGCATATATAGGAAACATTGGGAGGACAGTAAAACCGCCCAGATATAGGAGAATAATAAATCATAAAGAGCATTTGGTTAACACCAATAAGCATTAGATACAGCTGCAACACTGCATATTAATAACACATCAAGGAGCACATAAACTTGTTTTAAAATAAGGAGGTGTTTCTGTCAGGACCCAGATGTCAAAGTCAATCCAGAAGACTGCTGAAGGAAAAGAAAAAAGCAAGTTATTATTTGCAGATTCCAGAAATGTCGAGGCATCCTTGAGGAACCAGGGCAATGAAACAGAACATGGGTCATGAAAGGGAAGTCCCAGGATTTTTAAGGTGTAGACTGTAAGCTCTGTAAGAACGAAATATGACATTACAGTAAGAAAAGTCATTTCATGTTTCTTTCGACACAATGAGGAGAGCGAGCATGGGCTGAATGAGGTTGGGTGGATGCAGACGGGAAAAGATGGCTTGGGGGATGTTTTCTCACTTCCCTATTCACTTGCTCATGTTATCCCAGAGGCTCGATGAGATTCTCCAGTTGAGACACAGAGAAAGAAAGAGGTCAGTGCAGAAAGGGAATAGGTTTCCTTCTGGTGGTTGAGACAATGGCTCTGTCAACAGTGAACAACAGGAACTAAACCCCCAATCCAATGAGCTGAGAGTTATACATGAAACAAATGCTTGGGTATTTGTCGATATAGTTATCTCTTTAGAATTGTGGCTACATTGAGAAGACAGAAATTTGCTATGATTCTTACGATGGAAAAAATCGTTTTCTTGTTTGGATTTATCCACATTTCTTTTTGTCCTATGTTGTATTTACATTCCAATTTGTTACTTAAATATGACATGAATGACTTTGCTTTGTCAAAAGGCATTTTGGGTTTCCCACTCCAACTTTCATAGGCCAAGGGAAGTTTTGGCTATTGTCACCTGAAGCTAAGGGAGAAGAAGGGCCAAGAAAGGAGGTGGAGATACCTCTTGGCCCAATGCACACCACTCTTTAAAAAAAAAAAAAGCATTTCAAGAGAAATGCTTTAACCAAGGTACATATTCCCTTGCCACTGTGAGCTGATAGAACGTGTGATTCTTATTGTCTGACACTGCCAAGGTTCTGACACATTCCAACCATTGGCGCCCTGCAGGAAGTGCATACAAGTGAGCAGCTTATCTTTTGGTTTTATTTAGGATACCTTCATTCATTCATAGTTATAAACGGATCAACACACACATGTGCGCGCGCACACACACACTAGCGAAAATACGAGACATTATTTATTTTCAACCTTATTGACTGACTGATGATTGATGAATTTTTGTATGCTTCTAGCTACTCTGCTACTGGTTCCACTGCAGTTCACATGTGCTACATTTTGACTTACTGTTGAGGAATGTGTTCACGCTAAATGCAGGCTACTACCCAAATGTGATTGTCTTTCCTTTATCCCACTATCCATAGGGACCTGAAATTTGGGTCAGTAGTCAAGTGGTTCAAAATAAAAAAGACTCCAACTTTCTCCTCTTTGGATGTCACTACTAAGCATTTTATATGTGGGCATAAATGGGTTTTTATTAAAAAATTAAACGTGTCAGGGGAGAAACATCCAATTCCTCCTTAAGAAAAAATCTAGATCGAAGATATATTTTACTTCCAGAGAAGACCAACCTATAGCGAGACACCTTAAATATGACACGAGTTTTGCAAATGCATAATGTAGCCTTCTCCTACTGTGCTTGGCACACTCACTGTACCCAAGCTGGAAAGGATAGGAGCATCGCTGTTAGAAGAAGAAAGGGTGCTGTTAGTCACATTCCTGTTCCAAAAAAAACAAAAAACAAAAAACAAACCCAACCAAACAAAAAAAAAAAAGCAAAAAAAAAAAAAAAACCACCAAAAACCAAAACACGAAAACCCCAAAAAACCAAAAACCATTATCTGAATTAAACTCATGAGAGCACAGTTCATTGTCGCCAGCTCTGCTCTGCTAACAAAATGAAACCTCAAAAGCATCAGGAATTAAAATTCATTGTAGCACACACACGGAGAGAACACCAAGAAAGCAGACCCTTAGCTACGTTCTGCAGTAGAAAAGAGAACCACTTCATGTAGCACACAGAACCAGGAAACTCTTTTCTTCTCTTTTCAATTATGTATCAGAAACCCTGGCCCATTGAGCAGAGAGCGGGAGCAGGAGCTGTACTGTGCATATCTGCTTTCTGCCTCCTCGCTCCGACTCCTGCTCAATGGGCTGCACGTCATTTTTTTCTGCATACTCAGAAAAATTACAAAATCTAAAACTCCCACACGGCTGTGGTCACACACTGTAAACATATGCATGTGCATGTGCACGCGCGCGCGCACACACACACACACACACACACAGCTCCAGTTGATTTGTCAGGGGATTTAAGGCATAACCCACAAGCTCACTTCATTAGAGCATTATAGAGACGGGCTTGGAACATGTTACAGTTGTGATGAAGTGTAATATTTTCCATGATGGAAAAGATGATACAGTCTGGCCCTGACTCTATCATTAGGAAATGAATTCCAGAACTTTCATCTGGATTCTTAGCACACAAACTTGAGCAAGCCTGGTTATTTTTTGGGCCATGATTTTTCCCACACTGAGGAAGCCTATGAGGAGATGGAAGCATCTCTCCTTCCTGCGTGTGCTTTGTGTACACACCTGCTCGACTCTGCAGCGAGACAATGGCAGGCAGGCTGTCAGGAGGCAGTGATTCCTTCCTTCTTTGCCTCCCCAAGCAGCCATTTTCTCTTATTCTTTCCCCTGTTCTGTTTTAGCTACTTCTATATGAGCACCTGTGTGGTATGTGTGTGCGTGTACGCATGCGCATGTGTGCACTTGAGAGGAGAGGGACAACAAAAGCTGGGAAGAGATGCTGTTCTTTTGCCTCATCAGCATTTCTCTAATCCTTTTCTATTTTTAACATGAGAGTAAATTTGGAAAAGTCTCATGCACAGAGTATTTTTAAAATAAGTTCTTTTGGTGATGCTGGGTCTGCTCTCTTGGCCAAGCAGACATCATGCTTAGGAAACCACACCAGGCGAGGGGCCGCCATGCACACACAACTGTTGCTTTAATACAAAGAAAAACCACAGGCAGCATGTGACCCAGAAGCCGGCTCTGCAACGAGCAGCAATCTGGCCAAGAGCAGTTCAGCTCTGTACTCACTAGCTGGTTCTGTGGTTGTAAGGGCAGGAAAAGGCCAGGTTGCTATGGAAACATGAAGGCCAGAAAGGGCACAGAAAGGTGAAGGAGGGAAGGGTGATACATTAAATTCATAAATAAATATATGTGTGTATGTGTGTGTATATATTTAAGGATTGTAAAAAGAAACAGAGATGGTGAAAAAGATATTCTCATACTTCCTTCTTCCTTGATCTACCAATATTAATATAGATATTTAAAGAGATTAGCAAAAATTTTGCTGACAAATTACTCTCACACATTAAGAAATAACATAACCCTCAATTTGTTCTTACCATGAATTCCAGCTACTGCATGCTGGGCACTGTGTTTTGTTTTTCATACTTGATTATTAACTTTCACAAATACTTACAAGGTAAGTGGAATCTATCCTTCATTTGAGAGGTAAGAAATCTGAGGTTTGGTCAGGTTGAGTGACTTATTTAAGATCATGGAGCTGTATGCAGAGGCAGCAGAGCTTGGATGTGAACCCAGGGCTGCTTCCGGTTCCCAAGCCTGAACTCCTGCTGCTATGATATACTGCCTGGAAGTACCTTGAGTGGTGGTGGGCCTATTTCTAAGTTGAATAGATGCAACAGGGGACTTTTGAGCATGGGGCTCGTGTCAACTCCTACGACTGCTCCCAAAGTACAGGGACTTTGGATGTACTAAGGAGAACACAGCCAGCTGGGCCTGCACCCTGTCTGCTACTCTGAGCACGGGTTGGCATGACACCCTGGGACTTACTTAGCTATTTCACTTTGTTCTTTCCCCCCAGAAAGATAGGTTCAAAACTCCAAATAGTAGCAGGCCTGGAACTCTCCTTACTTCCAAGGATGCAGGGGAACAAAAGGACAGGACAGTCAAATGAAATAAGATCATAAATGAGCGAGACTTAGTCAGGATGACCAGGGCTGAGACTGACCAGGTGACATCATTGTCGGGCTTAGTGGTGCTGTTCCCAGGTAGTTATGCAAGCACAGCTTGATAAATGCTATAACGTTTGTTGGGTTTTTGGGTTTTTGGGTTTTCTCCTGTTTTATAGAGGAGAAAAACAAAGCTTGCTTGTGAAAGGTTAAATAATTTGCCTTGGTGGCTACTGCCAGGCACATCTGCAAGCTGACACTGTTTATTTTCCCACAAATATTTATGAGCAATGTATGCATTTATAGAAAAAGCAAAAGCTATAAGCCTATCTAATTTTAATATCTGAACCCAACTGTGCCAATTAAAATGAGGGTAAAAAACACAACATCCCAAAGCATTTCTTATGATCCTGCAGAATAGATTTTTCTTGGTAAATTCCTTTGGCTTCTGCAAATATCAGCTTTGGTCCAGCTTACCAAGCAACCCAGCACAGGTTTGGGCTGCAATATCCTAGGCGAGCCTGCCTTTGAGGTTTTCTCTCCGTAGCCAGGCTTTTCACTTGCAGCCCCTTAAGGGGAGTGCTGCCTCCCATTAATCTGAGAGGCCCTGTGCCTATTTCTATTCTTATTTGCTTCTCTACAACTCGGTGCTGCTTTCCGCCAACAGAGTTGTATTATCACCTGGTGAAGGAGATAACATTAGGCATACCCACTGTGGCTGGTAGAAAGCAACCTGCAGAGATGGATGAAGAAAATGATACTCACTATCTGGATGAGACAATGGAACAGGGGTAGAAGAGCTAGCAGGAGCTGCTGAGGAAAGAAAAATGAAGATGAAAAAAAAAGGGATAAAAGATCATCAAGGCTCACAGATACCGCATGAAAAAAATGGAAGGGCCAACACTGGGATATCAGTACAGGAAGCTGAAGTGAGTTAAAGTGGGGAAAAAGAACACCATGCATGTAAACACGTGGCCCGTGGACCAGCAGAGGAGCAGAGCAACCTGACTTCAAGCCATAAACCTGTGTGCCTGCCAAGCCTTGGATTCAGGCAAGGGATTGGGCCACGAACAGCTGCAGAAGCCTTCAACCCTGCCTGAAAACAAACAGCCAGTTCAGCAGGACCAGCTGTCTCCATAGGATCAGACATACAGGAGGAAAGGGAACCTGGGCCCCATCTTAAGGTGAACAAGTGGAGGAGAAGATGACTTTGGCTTTTCATATTTGATCTCTCTATATGTGTTTGTATTAGGGATATATTTACACCAATGGCATATAGTTGTAGCAAAACCTATACGTCTCACTCCCTAATTTAAATATCTGAATGAAAGAAAAATGACTGTCCTATTTATTAATGTTCACTATGGGATGAGGTTCATGATTGTTCGGCATCTGGATGATAATACAACCATTGCTGTCCTCCAAAAAAAAAAAAAAAAAAAAAAAAAAAACCTTACAAAATGTGATTCTCTGGATACTGCTGTGTATATGGAGAGCGATGCAAATGATACTGAGTGTTATTCTCACTAAACGAGTAACTCTAACCAATTTCAGGCATGGAAAACAGGTAGAAATAGTGCAGTGGTATCTCCAAGACATTTTAGACAGATCTTTAGTTTTCCATTGGCAAATATTAAGTTGTCGCATCCACAGTCATAAAATAAAGTCCTTTTGGAGCTAGATGAAAATTTGGGAAAACATTACCATATCTTCAACATTGCCTTGACACTCATGGTTTGGTCTTCCTTTTGCCTTCCAGATGAGGGTACCCCATGAAACCATGCAAGTGCAATGTCACTGGAATCAGAGCAAGATAGGCTACTAACTCATCATGATTTGATGGTCTGGTTAATTCAGGTAAAAGGGTATCCCTCTCTTTCTTTCTCTTTTGTTTGGCTTGAGTTATTTGCATAATTGTCCATATTATTTTGGCAAAGGGATAGAGTTTTATGTGCTTTAACCACAACATATTACAAGGTATTAAACTTATACTTGCAATGTACTATCTAGGGGGCAAAACGTGAACACAAAAATCTCAAGACGCCTCTTTTAAAAAGGAGAGACTCATTTATACATAATCTTTATACCCTGAAAAAAATTGTTTACTTCACTTCATGGTACAGAAGCAATTAAGAGGTAATACTCAGGCAATGAAATTCTGAAGGGGTACAGCTCAGTCATGAGGAAAAGATTCACAATAAATTGTGACATCTCTTTAGGGCCTCAGCAGCTCAGACAGGGAAGCAGCCCTTCCCAAGGCAAACAGAGGTCATCAGCTTTCCATGTAAGAGTGTCTTAACAGCATAAAAACATTTGTCCTAAATATACACAAAACAGGAACATTTTCCCAGGTTGGAGTTTTATTTGTTTGGAGTCACAGCTTCTTCATTGCCTTCACACACACATTTATGAACTGTGTGCAAGAACCTCCTAACAGGTGAGCCATGCTTTCTAATCAGGCAGATCAGAAGCAGGAGTCCTTGAGGTATCTGTGGCTTTGGCTAGTTTCATCTGCTCATCCCTACTTTGACATACTCATGCCTCTAAATGTGGAGAAGTCCATTAAGGGACCAAGAAGGTAACACCATTATTGAGACATCTCAACATACTTCAAGTGATAAGCTAATATGAAATGCACTGGCTCTCACCTAACACCTCCCAGTACAGGGGTCCGGCAGCAATGATTCTCTGTCGATCCTGTACCTTCTCTCCTTTGGGGGAAAGGTGCACTCAGGGCCTAACTCCAGTGTCACAGGATCAGGCTGTGCATCTGTACCGCAACATTACAGGAGGGGAATCCACTCTCAGTGGGCAAGATGAGCCCATGTCAGAAACCCACATCACTGGTTCCTGGGCTCTGCATAAGCACACAGCTGAACTGCTATAATCGTTGATGGCTGATTGTGTCCAGGCAACCGTTGTTCCTTCAAGTAATGGGAGTAAAACTCAGAGAAGATGCTTCCTAAACTCTGTCTTCACTCCCTAGTAGTGGAAAGTGGGTGTCGTCATGGCAGTAGTAAATGCTGGCATCTTCCTCCCAACTACATCCTTTTCTAGGATAGGTCTAGGGCCAACACGATACCCCTTGGGCTAGGCCCCCACTTTGGCAACTCTAGGAAGGCTATGAGGGTGCAAGGAAAGAGCACGATAACTAACTCTAGTGAGAGTACGAGGTTCCCACATATTTCCACACGTGTGGCACCTCTTATCCTGCTCGAGTTCTTGAACAAGGCACACTCAACTCTAAGACTGTGCCACGGTTCTTCTTACCTAAGTTAAGTTTGCTTTTTTAATTTTCTCAATCATAACATTATTAAATGATTGAGAAGACTGACTTTTCATGACACTAGCAATGCCTGCTACTGTATTATTCATGATCTACTTGAAATGGAAAGCTGACCCTACCATTTTCCAAAGGGCTTCTTGGAATCTTGGTTAATTACCCATTTTCATACTATAAGATAACAAACAACAGGTCTAGAGGTATCTCTCTCTCTCTCTCTTTTTTTAAATTAAACATTGACTTTTAAAACAGCATCTTCTATAGAAATTCTCATCTTTACAAGGGCTGAGCTGGCAATGAATGAAAACAACTCAGAGCCTTGGAAATCCAACACCCAGTCACTCTGATTCAGTTCTGAAATCCTAGCTACTGGTTAGAAACTCCAAGAAGGCCTCATCACAGCCTTCCTCCCTGTAACATAACGAAGCCAGTATTTATGTACTGATAACATCTAGAAGAGGGGAAACAAGAAGACTCAGGCTAAAGACCAGCTTTGCATCCAGGGGGAAGTGCTCTCACAGCCAGAGCTGCTCTGTCTGCATTCACATAGGGAAGAAGAGCTGCTGGCTTGAGCAGACAGCTGTAAGACTTACCTGAAAACTACCCCCCACCCCCTCCCCCAGGCATTTTGACTCCTTCTAGAACTGGTTCATTCAGGAACCAACTCTGCTGAGATAGTAAATTTAGCACTTGCTCAAAATTTCAAAACGCCTACACCGAGCTACTTAGTTTCTGCTGCTGCTGCAATATTTCTGAATAAATTTTTAAAAGATAAGCTTCCCTGTGTGCCTTTCAGGAGCCAGGAGCATTTTATGAAAAGAGTGTGCAGTTTCTTGAACACCTTTTCTTTCGAGTCTCTCTGGGTAGCTCTACCCTCCACTATTCTGAGCTCGGCTTTGGAAGAACGGGCCACACCTCAGCGGAAGTGATGCTTGGGGGCATCTGTGCAGGCTGGGTCGCCCAGACCAGCTTCCCGTTATCCTTGCTCCTTATGTCCACTAGTTATAGCTTTCACAATTAGGGGGTCCTTCCTGGGGAGAATCACCCCTCTCTACATGCTTGGCAGTAGAGTGATTAAGCAGCTGGTTAGTTTTCCCAAACATGGAAATGCACATGGCAAGTATCTAGTGCTAAAGAACAGAGTTGATGGGAACTAGGGGGTTTAACACCTCAGCAGCAGTTGTCCCTGTAGCTTGGGCCAAAACTTCAAGCTACTCTTTACACTCGTAGCTACTGCCTTCCCCACCAATCCTCCTAGTGCCCTCCAGCTACTACCATGATAGGCTAAACAGAAGGCTCGGTGAGCTCAATTCTTTTATCTCCTAAAAGCAAATGTGAGCATCCTTTCAGGTTCTTTTTCCCATGAAGGGATTTTGAATTGAGGCCTGGTGAGGATGTGGTCACTTTTCTGGCATCCTGGCTAAAGGTGGTACCACGGCGTGTTACTAACGGACCATCTGCAGACTGCCACCACACTTGGCTCAGCAAACATCATTGTTGTCACAGGGTAATTGTCACACACAAAAATTAATAAACACAATATCAAAAGACACAAGAGTTGCATGCTCTAAAACAGGACGAGTGTTAGCCTCTTGGAGTAACCTATGACATTAACAGGAACACACTAGACTGAAGTCAGTGCGGTTAGGGCCCAGAGAGTATCATCTACTTCAGCCTCTAGGGGACGAAAAGGGACCAGAACTAAATTAAGAACTAGGACTAGCAGATGTTAACGCTATAGACACAGGTAATGAAGTACGAAGAGGCACTTACGTGGAAGGGGGCTATCTGCATTTCCCATGGATGGAACACAGACGAAGAGAAAAGACAAGAGACAGACCCAAGAAAAAAAATAAGATGTAAAAGAAATGAATAGGTTTGCAGAACACATAGTGCTGGGAACTCAAATTATCAAATTATTTCAAATCCAGAAAGAAGCAATTCCTGTAGAAGGAAGATAAGACAGGCTTTCTATTTCTGGGAAAAAGTAAAGAGATCGCTTTGCAGGCCCCTGGCTTCAGAGAGAAGGAAGAAAAAAGGGGCTTTTTAATTCCCAGAATCCGAGAGGGCCCAGGGAGCTCTGTGACTGCTCAAGAAGTCTGGTTCTACAGCATCTTCTTCAGCTGGGTGGACTCATGATCCTCCCAGGGCAGTAACTCAGTTCTGTGGAGGGATATTACCAGAGCAGGGCTCACCCAGAGCCTGGCTGTCTGTGGGAAGGGAGGGGGAAAGGTGGCAGGCATAGTTTAAGGAAAGAGGGAATGACAGAGGAAAACAGAAATGCATCCTTGAATGAAATCAGGAAGAAGCGACTCCTCAAGGAGGCCGCGAGGGAAGGAGACCCTGAGGTGTGCTCCTGGCACAGGAAGGAAGGAGGAGCAGCAAAGTCAGAGGCCTCAGCATCTGCTTCCCTTTTTCATTCTTGGGGCTTTGCTTCCACTCCTACATCCTACAGCAGTCTCCGCTCTTCTATAACTTATTATCTCTGCTGCATCAAAAGTCCCACAACTAATTATGTGAACTGTCACTGCCTTTACCCTCTTCCTTCAAGTCACAAGGTGCTTAGGGCCTTTGTGATCTGTGTCAAAAAGCAAATCTCCCAGTTCCCTCTGCAGCACACTGCTGTGTTTTTCCCCATTCCCTTTCATAATGTGCTGGTGGTTTTCTTCCCTGGCTGTTATTCTAACGAGCTGGACCAGCTACTTTGACAGTATCACCAGGCCCACTGAGAAAGAGAGGATAAAGGGGCTGGGTATCAGCCATCGCTGAGGGCCAGAGAACTGGAAGGTGGGACCACTTTCAGTGGAGGGATCTGAAAGACAAAAAGCCTAACAACAGACTGGGCCAACTCAGGGTCCCCCATTCCCCACAGGAGAAGAGCGTGGGTCGGGGAAGAGGCAGGGCAGCTGGCTTTACTTACGGACTGGCTGTGTCTTGAACTCGGAGGCTGCGCTGATTTCACCCAGGCCCTTGCCATTGAGGGCTGCCAGTCGTACTGCGTACGTCGTCTCAGGCTTCAAGCCCATTATGGTGACGATGCCTTCCATGCTGGCTGTTGTGAGAATATGGGAAGGATCACAAAGGATGAAAAGCCTATTGGTAAAATGGTGCAGCTGCTGTGGAAAATGCTATGGCAAGTTCTCAAAAAGTCAAGCCAAAATCATCGTTTCATCCAGCAATTCCATTTCTGGACATATACACAAAAGAACTGAAAGGGGCGGAAACAGGTATTTGCACACCCATGTTCATAATAGCCAAAAAGTAGACCTGACCCAAGTGTCCATGGACAGATGAATAAACAGCTTGTGGTATATACATGCAATGGAATGTTATTCAGCTGTGAAAAGGAATGAAATTCTGACACATGTTACAACATAGATGAAATCTGAGGATATAATGCTAAGTGAAATAAACCAGACACAAAAGGATAAATACTGTATTATTCTACTTATATGAAGTATCTAGAATAGTCGACTACACAGAGACAGAAAGTAGACTAGTGGTTGCCAGGAGCTGGGGGAGGAGGGAATGGGTACTGAGTTTGGGATGGAGAGTGATGGTTGCCCAACAACGTGACTGTACTTAATGCCACTTAATGTACTTAAAATGGTTAAAATGGTACATTTTGTATTATATGTGTGTATGTATATATATACATATATACACACATACACACACATGCACATGCACAAATTTTACAATAAAAAGATAGCTGGAAGTGACGTTAAAAAACAAAACCTGTGGATAGATCGTAACACGGTATCAGCCTCGCAATGTCGATATGAGATTTCAGAAGGAAATTATGAAGGTAGAAGAATTGTTCTCTTCTAGTTCCAGACCTGATTACACAGAAATTCCTCCCAGAACCCCTCACTCCTCCCCAAAGCTGAAGGAGTGATGGAAGCTCCTGGTGGAGTGAATTCTCAGTAAAACTGGGTTGGATGATGCCTCTGAATGGTTATGACATGTCCTAACACACTCCTAACTCCACCCTCGGTACCACACACCTGGCCAGGATCAAACATTTCTACAGAAACAAAACATACTTCACTGAGCTATTCCAATTTAACCTGAAAAGAAGAGTTAGATGTAAAGATACTCAGTCCTCAGGGAAAGATGGTCTGGGCTCAGAATCTTCCAATTGCAGTTATCCAAGGGTCATTTAAAAAATTCTTAGTTGGGAATATATCACAGAATTGACTATGAGCATAACTGTTTTTCTGGCTCTGCTTATTAAATGACAGTCCCTGAGTATACCCAAACAGGACGAGCTGGGCAATGGCAAAAACCCGTGGCCCATGAAATCCACACATGCAGAACAGGGTGGACTGAACTCGTCTGGTTTTGCTCAGCACCTATGCAGGGCTTCTGCTTGGAGTGTAGCTGAAATGGCCTCATCCATCCTGGCAGGGTCATGGGAACCAGGATCTGAAGGCCAACAACTCTGCATGAGGTGTGACCATGCCCTAATCCTGGAGGGGTGGACAGTGACGGTGCTACAGCACAGGAACATGAACAGGACGGCAGGTGGTGGCATCTAGCCTCTCCCCATAGGTAAGAGTGGTGTGCCACCCTACCCAAATGGGCAGTCCGGGTGCCAGGATCTGGTGAACGCAGGGGGTGAGTGTGTGCCCACTACTGAGTGACTCATCATTCTAAAGGAAACGAAGACTCGTCCCCACTCACCTTCTTTGGCATCATACCACTTGGAGTGCCACACTTCCTCACCTACTGCTCTCCATTCAGCCTTGTACTTGAGGATGGGCACCCCGCCTGTGGCCTCTGGCTCATCAAACTGCACCTGTGCTGTGCTAGAGTATGGCTCCACCTGGTCGATGGATGGTGAAGATGGAGTGTCTGCGGGGAGGGCACATATGGAGACCCAGATGAGCCTGATTCGGTCCAGAACACAACTCGCAATCACAAAGCACATCTCTTTCATTTCTGCTCACTCTTAGAATCTTGTCGCCTGTATCCTGTCCCCCCAGCCCATCTCACCTATGATTCTCTCTGACATGCCCAGTGCCCAGATATTCAAGCTTCCATAAGCCCTGCCCCTGAACCTTCTGGCTTTGCTGACCCTAGACCTCTCTACTTCCTACTCTCCTGACATCACCAAAGGACACAAAATGGGCTGGCAAGGGTTTTGAGGGTGGTACAACGTAAGAGATGCTCACCTGCTTGGACAAGGATGAATTCCAAAGACTCCTGTCCAATGCGGTTCACTGCAGTACAGTTGTAGTTTCCAAAATCATTTTCGGAGTCTGGAGTCACCTTTAGAAAGAAGGAGTTCTTGGGATACATGCCCCATGGGATGGCTGTAGCCTCTGTTCCTTATTTATGGAATTAAATTAGCAAAGAATAGAACCAGTAAAGCAAGAATCATTAGCCTTAAACCATAGAGAACAGAAAAGGAGAGAGACACACTCTGCCTCTCACACCTTGATCTCGCCTAGAGAGAATAAGGCTCAGTTTCGACTTTGGCCAATGACTCCTGGCTTAAGATATGCCTGAGAAGCAAGAGAGATTTTAGCTACGTACAGGAGCCTATCCATAGTCAAAGTGTGTCTTTTCCACTTTGCCCTCTGACTCACCCCTCAACTCACCTCCAGGTAGCTGGCGGAGGGGGTGTTGTAGATCTTGATATTGCTGTAGTTGGAGCTTGGCAACAGCTGTCCATCTCGAAACCATGAGATTGTGGCACTGGGGTAGGCAAATACCTCGCAGGTGATGTTCACCTGGTTCCCCTCCCAAGTGTACACAGCCACAGGGCCCTGCAGCTTGGGCGCATCTGCAATGAATGGTAATGACTATCAGGGAAACTGCCACTGTTATGGAAACCCACATATCCTGTCTCCAGCACCAGAAGGCAGGCCTGCCCCAAAGCACAGCTACTGCTAAAGCAGAGTGGAGGTCCAGCTTTTTTGTCAAACCCGTGAGCTGCATGGGAAGACAGAGGGCATGTAGGCTTGTAAGAAGCCTAGGGATGGTGTGAAGGAGATGAGCTGGGGACACAGCTCTGATGCAGCCTAGGGCCAACCGCCACAGAGGTGAGCAGAGCTCACAGGGTACAGCTCAGGTAGCTGCCCTTTTCCCCTTTCATCCAGACCCTGCACGGCCCTTCCCCACACCGCATCTTTCCGCGGTTATTCCTCACATTGCACTTCGAGGTACATGGACTGGGAGTCCTGGCCGATGGTGTTGCTGGCAGTACAGATGTATTCTCCAGCGTCTGTGTACTGGATGCTCTTCAGGGTCAGGGATGACACTCGGGCATGGCTGCGCACCACCATGTGCCCGTCCAGAGTCTGCCGGGAGGAAAGGGAGAGCATCAGAGCCCGAGACAGGGCAGGGGCTAGGAGACCAGGCCATCGTTTGTCTGTGACCAGTCTCACATCCTCTCTCCTCTCTCTGCCAATGTCTAAGTCTCACTTTAGGTTACCAACTAGTGGGGGGAGGCTGCAGAGAGCACCATGGGAACTTGGGTGTGTCCGAAACAGAAAATGGGACTCATTTCATATCAAGCAGCATAACCTATGTGCCAAGATTGGTTTTGGGGCAAGGACAACCAAGGTCCCCCAAGACAATGCTAGGCATCTTTGAAATGGAAACAAAAGTCCTGACCAGCAAGATATTCCAGCAGAAACAGGCTTGCCTCATGAGATTCTGGGAAACCTGCACTCCCATCCTCTCCTTCCAGCAGTCTGCCATCTGCCAGTTCCACGGTGCATGCACATGTAATGGGAATCTACATAATGGGAAATCTGAATGTGCCAAAAATGTAAGAAATTATGTAAGAAACCTATATTTATGCAGATACCTTGCTTCCTGGGATGCTTAAAAGTAAAACAATTTCATTTAAAAAAAAAAAGCCTAACAACTCAGAGCTCAGGAGTTGCTGAGCTGGAAGTGAGGGTAACTGGGTCCCCTCTCCAGGAACGGTGAGTAGTACAGAGAGTCCCAGACAGATCTGGGATCCCTGACACTATAGTCATCACCATTTCCCAGCCCTAGATACTATAATTGGCTTTCTGAGCCTCCGGAATTGCAAGACTAGCCAAAAAGGAAATAAGCATATGATCCCTAGGCAACGGGTACTGGCATATTTCCAAAGGGTCCCCCTGCCCCCAATACTCTAAGTAAAATGTCTGTTGGCCTAGGAAAGGTCTGGGCATGTGGCCCAAGTTCGAATCCTCAAAAAAGCTGGTAATTTGAAGGAGACTTTGTCCTTAGAGTTTGGGTCACACTCTTATCTCCAGCATATGATATTCTGTAGGGATGGACAGGTGAGTAGTCTGCATATGACATCTCTTACCCAATGAGCTTGGGCCTTTAAAGAATTAAAGGACACCTGACTTCAAATTCTTTTATATGCTGGTTTGGAAGCCCCCAACCCAGAATTGCAATGTCATACAAAAGTCAGTTTGGGATGTTCAAAAGCAAGGCACCACTGGCTTTGTGAGAGGTCTCAGCAGGTCTACCTTAAAAAGTCCCTGTACCATCACTGATAGATCTAATCCATGTCAGCCATCTAAGCCCCATTACATTTCAACTCTGGAAACTAGAACACGATGGCTAGCAAGGAGACTGAAGAGCCAGGCAACATCACCACCACCTCTTGCTGCACATGCCACTCCTCTCTGAGAGGAGTGCCCGATGCCTGTGGCTCTCAGCTAGCTGCATCTGGCCTGTCCATCTGTGAGGCCGACTGGCTGAGAAGCTGCACCCCAAGAGACGTCACACACAAATGAGAGATGACAACAGACAAGCATGGAGTGCTTGGATAGAAAGCCTCAAGACTTTCTCAAAAGTTTCCAGTTTGTCGAAGATATTGGATCCTGAGACCCCCGTTCCTGTGGGCTGCCCCTGCGCCTGTATATCCCAGGGGCAATTTTCATGTGCCACACAACATCTTTACCTATCAATCTAAGTTAGTGGCATCGAGAATGTTAAGCCATCCCTGCAAACAAGTATTTCTAAAAGGATGACATGACCTGCTTGTCACTCCCATTTGCCCAAAAACAACAGGACAAAAGCGGAGAAAATTCAAGGTCTATACTGGCCTTTCTGGTTATCTCAGTGAGAACACAGGTTCAGCTGACAGTGATGCCAACCAGCAACTGAACTATAATTCTTTGTCACACAGACAGGACATGTCCTGGGGCCACCATGCATAAACATGGAAAACTGACCAGAATCTTTGGGAAGTCAAGAGAACATTTCTATACGGAAGGGGTATTGCAGCAAGAGATGCAAAGAAAGTCGTGTAGGTAAGAGTAGGACATGGACAAATAACCACAAAGCAAGGCATGAGCAGTCTTTACTCAGAATAACCTAGAGAATGGTCAAAGAGAAACTCAAGAAATGGTCATATGGACAGCTATACTCCTCCCCACCCTGGCCTTTCTCTTATAGTTCTCGGTATGGAAAATTTTCTCATTTAATGATGTCAACAGACCAGTAGGTGGCCCTCTATAGAGAATTCTTATTTTGGAGCAGCTCATGACAGGATTGATGATGGGATTATTTGCGAGATGCCCAATTCTCCCTTGAGGGGGACGCAGAGAGAAGGAAGAGACTCCAGCGTGACTAGACTATCTCCTTCAGAAATGTTTTACCCTGGCACCGGGACAAAGTCAGGGAGTGCTATCTATAAGTCATCCAGACCAAAAGTCATGTTGACAATTCAGGCTCTGAAGAAGGAAGCAGATGAACTCTGGGCAAGAAGAAAAAATCATTATGGCAAGAAGACCCTGCTTCGTAAAAGAGTATAAAGGGCAATTACGATTATTCTTCTCATCAAAACATTGTTGTCCCCCTTCTTCCAGGTAAAAGTACTAAGACTCTTCAAAGCTTACAGAATAAAACTGGCCATAAAGCAAGCCACCTTCTGACCTCATCAGGACTTGCAGTTTTCATCTCTGAATGACATATGTAGCAAGGAATGGAACCTCTGAGCCTCAGGGGTGGCACTCATTTGAAAGTCAATTATGTCCAGAGTGAGATACTGAAGATAAAGATACTTCTGGAAAACAGAATCAGGTGTCTGCTTGCCAGGGAGTAAACCTATTACTTCCATTTATGCTAAGAATTCTTTTAACATCTCCTTAATGCTCCCTGATAAATCTCAGCTCCTCCTCTAGCCAGTTCTAAATCGGAATGACAGGCGAAGATGTACAAGGCCAAGCAGAATGAGCTTTGTAGCTGCTTAGAAGTAATTAACCCTTCTCTCTCTTCCCCGATCCCAGTGGGTCCATGACTTTGGGGCAATAAAACACACAGCCTGTTATAGCACTAAGAGATTCCTGTGCCATAGGAAGGAAACATTTTGGAGAGGAGGTGCACTGAACTATAGTCCTTATGACATGGAGGAAGGTCTGATGCAAAGAGAGCTTATAATGAACTAGATTTGATGACAGGAGTGTGTTCATGTGCAGAAACTAACATCAGTGCCTGAGGACAGGCAGTCAACTTTTTAATATTAAACAGCATTAAATATTTATAGCTATGACCTGAACACAGTTATGTGTTCTGAATAATTATCATTTCTAAGAGACTGAGAGGATAGATTTACCTAATTATAATATGGTCTATAGGATTGCTTGCTATATTCTACATTTATAGCATTACATATCAAAATTCCATCCGGAGAAGAAACAAAAGCTATTTTTTAAAGAAAGTATAGATTAGATCCATAAACCTCATCTAGAGTATACTGGTTTTTATTTCACTAACTGTTACTTAATCATACAAATCGGGTAAAAAATGATAGGTATGATCATGAGTATCATCTTGGGGTATGACAATTAAAACCTAAAGATGAACATTTAGCTTCAGTTTTCAAACTAAGTCCCACATTATCCAAGCTGAAGCAAGTTGTCAAAGAAATTTCAAAGGCTAAATGCTAGCAATTTTTAAAAACATAAAACCATTTGTGCCAAATCATTCTAATCTCATAAATTTAATGATCTATGAAAGTTATATAGATATGTTTAACAATTTAGGAAAACCGAGAGATGTCATTTGCATTGCTTCGTGATGAAATGTGATGTGATAATTTACCAAGACCAATCATTTTAAAATAAGAGAGCAACAAGATGAGTTGAGCTGGAAAGGAAAGGGCTGAGTGGGTTCTTTGATCACCAACTCTGTGACTTTATGATCCAAAGCCACATTAACCAGGTGAGGTCAAAAATTTTCACATTTCAAAATGCCTGGCCTGGGAATTAGGGCAATTTATTTCTCTAAGTATAATTACCTGAATGTGATTTTACCAGCACCAGTAAGAGAGTAAGATCTGGTTTTAGGAAATAATAAGGATTTGTTCATCCACTCCCAACACAGCTTGCTTGCTCATCCTAAAATGACACTATTGCTAAGTAACGTCTACCGCTATTGACCTATTCTTTAATCTAACTAAATTACTAATTAGTTTAGCATGCCTGGTTATTAAACTGTAATGGTGAGTTAAACTGTAATGTTTTCAAAACTAAAGACTGGCTAGTGGTCAGGTAAGCTATACCTCTTGCTTCTCTGGTCGAGTCCACGAAGCCTGGAGAGAACAAGATATAAAACACAACAAGAAAGCAGTAAAATTTTACAACATGTTGCTTTAGAGAATTGATGTATCACACTGCATTCCGTGCACATGCAGCTTCTTTTTAATTCAGGACTCTTTTAAAGGCCCACTTTCAATGGTGTGTTTATTACCCAATT
This sequence comes from Eidolon dupreanum, assembly GCA_028627145.1. NCBI lineage: Eukaryota > Metazoa > Chordata > Mammalia > Chiroptera > Pteropodidae > Eidolon > Eidolon dupreanum. The sequence continues at coordinate 68,056,185 of CM053510.1, read as the reverse complement.
TAATTTAGGACTTAGCTTATATTCAGTTTCCCCCACCCCCACCCCTTATGCACATTAAGATGGTATAATTCAAAGGTATAGGCTTTCCTAATCTTTGGCAGACATATATATGGATACCAGCAGACATAATAGACTGCTCCTATTTGAAAATAACTTGAATATTCCTTATAGTATTTGGTGACACTACTAGTTCTAATCCAGAGGTACTTATAGGGTAAGTTTCCTCCTTTGGATTTTATTAGCTTATCAAAAATATGCTAACACCATTTTGTACTCATGCATTTTATAACTTTGCATGCATACATTAAAAATCAAATTTTTATTTTAAAAAAAGGAATAAAAAAAGGAGCAGAGAGGCACATTAGCAATGAGAGGTATGACGTGCCTAAGACTAAGGAAGCTTTGAGGATACTGAACTCCAAATGCTGCGGTAGGGCTCCAGCCGGTTCTTAAAGGCAGACGAATGCCCATATGGCATGCAGGCTCAAGCTTGCACCATCTTCATCAGGCATGGCAATCACAAAAAAGGTGAGCCAACTCAGGGACATAGAGCTTGGGTCTTTCCCTATCCACATCTAGATTTTTAAATTTATCTGGCACTTGGGAATCTACTCTGCTTACAGTTTTTCTGTTTTCATACTGAGAGTCAAAAACATCATACCTGCATTGTTCTATTGGATGGCATGAGTGCCTGATTGTCCCTGATGTTCAGATGGAAAAAGAATAGAAAAGATGCCAGAGACACAGCAATGCAATCCAGGAAATACAAATGAGTTAGCAAACATTTAGTAAGAGTCCACTAAATGCAAGGAGCTCTTGTGAGATATGAGGATGGAAATGTTGGATTATACCACATGATGTTGGAATAAAGAAGAAAGTGAAAACAGAGGAACATGCATAGACCAAAGTAACAGTGGGCCAACATGTCAAATGTGGCTGCCAATTCCACATTACTTAGAAGCTTGTCTGTCACATGCCAGGGCTACATGAATCAAGAATTTTTTAGGGGCTGTATCATATGGAGTTGTTTGCTTTTCAGATTTGATTCTTCTTGTGTCTTCCCACAGTTTTGTGGCTATTAGAATAAGTAATTGCTAGTAACACAATGTTTTAGTAGCCTGCCTGGTGGAATGCTAGGATATGCCTTGCCTCTGATAATTTGGTAAAGGTGTGTGTCCTACTTTAAGACAAACGGTATGCAAATATATACACATGAAATAAATTAGGATATGATTAGTACTATTCCAAAAATTGTTAGGTCCAGGTTCTTTTCATATCACATGTTTTATTATCTTACAAGTCTCCAGGAATATGTATATAAACTCAAGAGAAATAGCCCTCCACTTATTCTGAAGTACTCATTAGACATTTGCCTACATCTGGGTAAGCCAGACTCTGATTGCTCCATGCATGCACCTTTTCCAATGTTTAAAAGTGGGCACCTGGTTTGTATTGAATGAGGAATTCTTCTTGGTGATAAAAAGCTCCAGTTTTACAGAGTATCCAGGATTTCATAAGGTCTGTCGTATTTGTGCGCTACTCAGTCAGCTCAATAACCAATGCTCATGAAATACTTTTCATTTTTTTCTGTTTATCTTTTTTAATCTCAATTCTTCACCCATCCCACTTTCCTTAAGAATTAGGCCTTTACATGCCTTTCCTTATTAGTCATTGCAAAGGCATGTTAAAATAAGTACACAATGGATTTGTTCTGCCACGGATAGCTGATGCAAATCGTCATGTAGAGGTCTCACTCAACATGCAAATAATACCTCGAATTTAGCACCACGCACTCAAATACCTGGCAATAATTAAAAGGGGTCTGGGTAGGAAATGTGATGAAATTGTGTGGATGGACAAATTTTCTTTGTATTTGATGAACAAATTTTCTTTGTATTTGCATTATCACAATGACCGCCATACACACTGATCACACTGACCAATTATGATGTTCAAATATGTTTTGTTTTTTTGTCAACATAATAGTGATCACTAAGAAATGAATTAAATTTCAGACAGATGATCTACCCTAATGATCTTAAGGACCAAACTTAGCCTACCTACTACCAGTTGTTGAGCAAAAAGTCCGTTACATCAACGAGCTGAAGCTTAGCAGACTGATAATGATCTCCAACGAATGACTGAACTAAACCTAGAGACACGATCGAAGATAGTGTGTGACATACAGACTTTTACTGGTTTTTGCTGGCTTTTTTTAAATGAAGAAAAACATCAGCATTCCATTAGAAAATCTCTAACTATATGTCTATGGTTGAAAGCCTTTTCTCCCCTCTTCTCTTAGGAAGGGTAATACTAGACTCAACTAAGCAGTGAAGTAAAAGACCAGGCTGCTTTAATTAGCTTATATTGTAATCTGATTAAAGGAATCATTGAGCCTTCCATGGAAGTCATTAAAATCATGAGAGAGCCCCATGGCTTGAGGCATTCTACCTTCTGAGCCAGTGACCTGGAGGGCAACCCTGATGGCATTCTAAGGACTCTGTACTTGACCCTGTCCCAGGGAACATTTTTACCAGTGACTTGTACAAAGATATTTCAAGTAAGTGTTCCTATAAGGTTGGAAGCAATAGCTAATACAAATGCTAGATGACATCTGCATGGGGAGAGACCACTGAATTGCCTGCCATTGGGCCTTGCGCTTAGGTTGGGGTCATCGCTGACTGCTAGACCTAATTACTTTTATCTATCTATCTATCTATCTATCTATGATATATGTGTATATATGTATACTTTTATATATATGCATATATATGTATATGTGTATATATATATGCTTTTATACACACACACACACACATATACATACACACACACACACACACATACATATATACATATAAAATAGGGGGCCCAGGTGCGTTGAAATTCTCTGGACCCACAGACCTCTAAAGAATAATTCTGATGAAAGCCATTCTTGACTGGTGGGAAAGATGGACTCAAATGAGTGCTCTTAAGCCAGGGAGCATTCGTATGCATGGAATTTTTGGTAATCACAATGATTAGAGGTGCTACTGGCAATCAGAGGAAGGGAGCAAGGGTGCTAAATATCTTGCAATGCACAGCACAGTACCAGTGAAGGATGAGTCTTCACAAATTGTCATAGTGACCCCACCGAGAAACACTGGATTACATCCAAGAAAACACAATTTTTAACAGAAATAAATATAAAATTCTGCATGATTGGTTAAGCAGTCAATTGCACAAGAACAGGATAGGGGATACGTGGCTTAAACGCAGTTCATACAAAAAAGACCTGAACATTTTAGTTGACCACAAACTCAATATGAAGCCAACAGGATGAGGAAACTGCTAAAAGGCTAATGCAACTTTAACTGCATTACAGTGTCCAGATCAAGGGAGCAATAAGCCCCTGGAAGTCTGCATTAGTGACACTGGGCACCACAAAATCTTCATGGAGCCCTAGTGAACTGAAGCTATCTAGTATAGGACTAGTAAGGTAAGGGTGTGTTAAAGGGAAGAATGGACTGACAAAAGGAAAATCAAACGGTACTTTAATGGCACTCATATAAAGACTGTGTGGCAGAGGTAGAAATACTGAGAAGTGGAAGGGGCAAAGAAGCAGGCTTTCTTGACCATTAGTATTGGCCAACTGCCCTGCAGAGGACGGACACTGTTACCTTTCGGGCAGGTGCTGAGTGACTTTCTGGTAGATATGTTAGAAATGGGTGCCAGGTAAGACTACGTAACCTCAAAAGGTGGCTTCCTTCCAATCTTCTGTGATTCTGGTTTTTTAAGTGATCTAATTCTCAGGTGTCTTCCTTACCTTGGCAGTTAGACACAATTGTTTGTTCTTATCTGCTTAGCATGTCATCCTGATTTTAAAAAGAAAATTGTTTTCTTCACTCCTATAATTCAGTGACTCTAATAATCTTGATACCTAATTATATATCATGCAGCTTCAGATGGAGAATAGCTGCCAAAGAAAATGTGAAATTTATTATTTGGAGTCAGACTCGCCCATGAAGAGGCCACTTTTGTTTTTTCTAATTATTAGCTATCCATGGTATAAAATGGACATCATGTCAATATATAGTTAAAGAAATGGCAACTTTTCTATATAAGGTTTCATTTAAGCAGATATATTAATCTGGTGTCATATCGCTGGCTGACCTGGAGGACTTGTTCTAACATCGATTCACTCATGCTCCAGTAATGTCATTTTAAGTAAACCTGAAGGCAGTCCATAGTAATAGAAACCACAATACAACCTATGTGTCTGGGCTTACATAATTATCTCGGGTTGAGACAAATGATTTACACTGATAACGAATTATACAAAGCCTGCTTGGCTTGAGACAGTCTCTGCTGGATACCTTTGGTCTCAATATTTACTAAGTATGAGTCTGTATTAGTGCCTGGTTATTTGTTCTCATTCTATAAAAATGAGTTTGCAGATATAAGCCAGAAGTGCCAACCTGTTAAAAGACCCAAGGTAGGCACAAATCTTAATAACCCTTCTGGTCCAGCTTGGCTGTTGAGCTATTCCTAGAAAAGACATAGAATTTAAAAGCATTGATCATCTCGGATAGATATCACTTTTGTCCTTCACTGTAGGTCAAAGATATACATTGGGTCATTCTTGACAAATATATTCTCGAGCCAGATGTAGAAAAATCTGTCAAGCAGTACCCCTGTGGTTTAAGCCCTGAAATGTACATTCAATTCACATAACACACACAATGGGAACTAAAATCTGAGCTGAGGGTTTAATTTCAATGTTGATAAAGAAAGCATTCAAGTAAACACCACATTTCTTAATCCAGTTGGTCTTCACAATATTGATCAGCATATGCGAGTTTCAAAAATACTTAGCAGTTCCTCAGTTGAGTTTTTGTTATATGTTGAACTCAACTCTGGAGGTAAAACTTGCAAAAAATAATGAGTTTTTGGAACACCAATTTCTGTTCCTTTTGATTTAGTTCTGTTTTCTATTAGTGGAACAGAAATCAGTTCCTAAAATGCAGATCTCAAATTTGGCTCTGATATCTCACACTCTCTCTTTTTGGCTTTATCTGAGTTTATGCTTTCCAGGTTTTTCCTTTAGGCAGGCAGAAGAGTGAAGATCTATCATTTCTGACATTCTGGTCAATAAGCATTATAAATGTCCTTTAAAGCTAAGCTCATTACTTCTGAAAAGGTGACAAAGCTTTGGCCACCTAAAATGAAGCCCATTACTACAGGATATATGAGATGAGATTGGAGAGGTGCCATAAGAGGGTTTAAGTTGTTTTAAAACCAAGCTTCTTCCTCCTCCTGCTTTCAGCTCACTCAGTGAAGGGGCTGCATGATGTGGGGTCACCTCAATTTTTCTATATTGTCAATAATAAAGATAGCTTTCTGGTGGCCTCTAAGTCCACATGCTTTCGTTAAATCTTCCCAGTCATTTAAATTTATTAGGAAGGTTGCTACATTGTTCTTACATTCTCAGTGAAAATATTATAAAGCCCAGTGAAATCATCATCAGGTAGAAACTGCTAATTATTTTTGCCTTTAGATAAAAATGATATACAAATGTGGCTAAAAATACAGGCAGACACAAAGGCCACCAAGCTTTTGTGCATATAGTGCATGTATAGCATGAGTATACAAAACACAAGGAAAAGAACTGATAGGCTCATCCTGATCCCTATGATTTCTGGGATACACTTCCTTGGGCACTCCTGAGGCGAGGAAGGAATCCCCTGGAGCATTGGGCCCTTAGCTTTGCCTGTTCTTCACAGCCCCATAACCCTCCATTTTGAAAATCACTATCCCCTGCCTCCCCAGGACATCTAACTTGACCACACCCACTAACATCAAACCCCTGCAAATCTATGTAAGGAACGGTGCCCATTCCATTGCCAGGGGATGCTGAGCAGGCTGCATCCAGTCAGGTTGAAAGAAGGAGTCCATAGGACCCGGCTCTGGCCTCTGGTGACCATATCCCATCTTCTGGCTCACCTAAGAGAACTGGGCATGGGGCAGACTCAATCCCCTTCAAGTCTGTGTTCCATGGCCCTGAAACTCTTGGGTGACATTATACCTTTTCTTCGCTGCTGATGTTTCGTGTGGAAGTTCTCCAGGTGATAGAAGGAATGGGGTCTCCTGAGGCTTCACAAGTGAGTGTGACCTGTTCCTCTAGTTCCATGGCAGTCTGGTTCTCTACATAAGTGATTTTGGGTTTTGCTGAAAAGACAAAACATTCTTATAAGTTTACCTGATTTTTTTCAGCTTTCCAGGTTTAAATGAGAACATGTACCCATACAAGAAAAGCTCAATTCTAGGTGTTGTGTGAAATGAAGAACTGAACCCCCAAGGAGCTTACCGTGAGGCAGGCACATGACAACATCCAGGTGATAGCAATAAAAACATCCTATAGAGTAAGCACTAAGGGCAATGAGCACAGGAGGCACGGAGCAAAGGAAGAACGCTCCACTGGTTGGAGTCTTCATGAGGACACAGCTTTTGGGCTGGGTGAAACTTCTGTAGGTGAAACTTTGGGGTGCAGGCAGAGTCATGTCAAGTGTAGAAAACTGCTTGAATAAAAGCGAAGAAGCAAGAATGTGTGAAGAGAGATTTGGGAGGAGAGCAGTGTGCTATGAGTCACGTGTTTGTGTGTGAGATCAGAGGGAGACAAAACTGGGCCCAAGTAGAGTGGTGATTGTCCCATTAAAGCTTTTGCTTGAATTTTATCCCATGGCAGGCAGAGGCCCACTGACAGTGTTTGATCAGAGGAATGGAGTGATCATTTGTATTACAAGAGGGTAAATCCAGAAAAAAATTCAAGATGACTCAGCATGGAGAAAGCCTTGAGGTGAGAAAACCAATTTGGAAGTGCAGGCAGTGGGCCAGATGTGATGTGACACAATTCTGAACGGGGTCGTCTTGGGGAAGAGAAAGGATGGCTTTGAGAGAGATGATAAAGAAAGGTTTTATGGGAAGTAGTAAGGGTTGGCAAGAAACAAAAGAAGGTATGACAAGGAGCCAAATGACTCAGATTCTTAATGACTAGAAAAGCTGTGTTAGCATTAACTCAAGTAAGGAAATGTGGCGAGTAACTTGGGGTTGCGGAGTGGGCTGGGGATGGGAAAATGAGTTGAGATGAGTTCATTTTCCAAATGTTTTGGGTAATGCAAGAAAACACAAGCATTCAAAACTGAGTTAAATGTTAAAACATTAGAGAAAATTGAATTTTCCCAATTTAAAACAATTATACTCTGAAATTAGTAAACCTTCCATAGGAGAAGATAACACTGCAAAAATGTAACTTACTTCACTGATAGAGAAAAAGACCAGGCTTGATAAAGAAACAAACAAATTAACAAATGAACAAACAAATGAATAAAAATTATAGATAACTTTTGAAAACTGAATTTCCTTTATATTCAAATTCGTACAGTAACCCCAAGCAGGCTAATAAACTACTGACTGTATCCATGCTCCAAACTGAGGTCCTTTATTCTGCTTTAATGAACAGAAAACACTGATAGAGCTGTTAATTTTCTGTATAACATATCCCATATAGTTCAAATATTCTCCTAAAGTTAATCTGTACTAATGACCAACTTAGCAAATCCTTTTCTGCCGGCTAGCACATGGGCACATCTCAATCCAATGTGGCCAAATGAGCACAAATTTGAACGGATGGAGTCCACATGATTGAGGTTTTCCTTTAGGAAGGCTTTGTGTCTATCTTGATCAATAGGACTTTTAAGGAAGCTACAACTCATCTTGGATGGAGTAAGTGTTAAGTGCTATCGAACAGAAGGTGTTAAAATCACATACTGATAAATTAAAAAACAACAACAACAACAACCAATAACTGAATTCACCAAACTGAACAGTTGTTTTGGAGTTTGGAGGCGGTCATAGGAAGGCTGAATTTCTGGGCTCTAGATACCTAGTCAGATGCTGTGATCTAGACCTTCTCTTGACCCATAGCACCTTGTCCTGGCAGTAAAAGATTAACAAAAGAGAGACAAAGGACAGTTAACCTCTATTAATAATATTTAGTCTTGGTGGTTCCACTTCACAGATGGCTATAAAGGGTACACTTTACAAGTCTTTAGAAAAAAAATTATATTCTTATTAAAAACACTGTTAACAATGCCTAATTTTGTTTGTTCTACAAGGGCTGTGGAAAGCAGGCAAGGTTCGCACTGATGACTTAACCTCTCTAGACTCCAGAAACAAGTTTATTGTCAGAACCAACAGAAGGCTTAGAACACTGCCTTGAAAATAAGATAGCAGTATAAATTGTCCAAATTGAGGAACACTTGAGAGTGAAAAGGGTGCTCTCAATAATTACACTGGGACAATGGGCATCATTGGGCAGGTGCAGGGTCACTTCTCTTGGCATACCAGCATCTGGAGAGATCTGTCCAGGTTTTATCTATGGATGGTACTCGTACCATCCTAACAAACCTCTGTTGTGGGACCTTGACTTTGGGTCCACCTACAGCCAATCTGGACCTAAGGTTTCAGATTGTTCCATTGCACCTCTCCCCATAGATCCTTCTGTGAGCACAGCCATCCTTGTGAGTTTTCCAAGTGTGCCTGCTTTCCAATTCCAGCATGTCCATGGCTCTGCACCCTGCCACTGAGGGCCAGCCTTATCTACTCTCACCCCAATCCAGGTTCCTGCAACCCCAACCCAAGAGGGCTCCAGGGCCCTGCTTCTGTGAACCAAGAGGTTGGATATGACCAGGTGCACCTTCCTTTAGGCCTGTTAGTCCCTTGCTGTAACTCACAAGGGTTCCTTTGACCCTAAGGGGTCACCTAAGCAAAGCTTCTGTCCTCTGGTGAACTTGCCTTCAGCAACAAGAGACCTTAAGAGCATTCATACAAGCACAATAAGAAACTGTGGAGACAAAAATAATTCTTTAGAAGAGCCCAGGGGCAGAAAAGCAATGGGAATTCACTGCCAAATTTTAAGGAAGGTAGGATGCAACTAAAGCACCTGGCTGATAACTAGAGCAATGTATGCTAGAACGCGTCCCTTTATAGGAAAAAATGATGTCTGTTAGGTGCAATTACAACAGTCCCTAATTTAGATAAGCCTCTTACATATTAATTGCCATCCCTACTTGAAGTCACAGAAGTTTTGAGCACCTTTTTTTTACTAACTAAGCTACAGGTTTCTTTGCAGTCCTACCTTATTGCTACAGACTCTGCTGCCACTGGGGAACCTGCCCCATTTCTCCACCTAGTGCTGGTGCCTAATGGCAAACCAGAGGGGAAGGAGAGGGTGAGAAAGGGTAGAAGAAAGATCAAGCCCTAACTGGCTGACCACTCTCCACCTGGTTTCCTGGCCTGAGTACCAATCTCCTAAACCAACAGGGGAGACCAGAAAAGGAGAGAAAGGAGGTTAAGAATGTGAAATGGAGAAGCAAAGGAGTGTGTATATGGGGTACCAGGTTATTTCAAAGAGGTTATGTGAACTTTCCTCCGGATATTACAGAGGAGGGTTCTCATTCTGGATGGGGGCTGGATTAGACATGTTTCCTATGAGCCTATGATTTTCTTACCTGTCTTTGCAGGGGTCTGGCCACCTCTCTCTCTGCTCTACTCGGCTGTCTAAGGTACATCATCCTGGCTACAGTCTTTGGAAAGAAGTTTTGCTAGCGCAGTGTGTATATGTGTGTGTGTGTGTGTGTGTGTGTGTGTGTGTGTGTGTGTGTGATGTGGAAGGGGATGTGTGGTGAGGGATGTGGGTGGAAAGACAAACCATGCCTTGCCATAGTTTCTGCATCTTTCTTTTCCTGCCTCATTACCTCCTTCCCTGGATCTTACCTACTCCCTTTACTCTACATGGACCCCACATGGCTCCTGCCTCACTACCTATGCCTTTTCCCTGGGGCAGCCATCTCCACCAGAGAGGCCTGAAGAGAAGCCATGATCTGTTCTTGACTAGCCGGTTTCTCTTTTCATAGAGGAACTTTGTTATCCATGGTGATAAAGAGAGAGTATACTAATTTCAGTATTACCAGTCATTCCATATGTAATTCAGATAGAGTATGTATTAAATTTGGTTTCATGGAGTAGTAACTACTATTGCTAGCTCAGGGAATGGATTTAAAAGCCTGGGTTTGAATTATGGCTCCTTGGGTAGGGCATCTAATCTCTCTGTGCTCAGTTTTCTGAAGTATAAAATGGGGATAATAACCTCATAGGGTTGCGTTGAGGATTAAAAGAGCTCATTGATGGATGGCACTTCACGTAGTGCTTGGTACATTGTAAGTGCTCACTGGTATTATTATTACTTTAAGGGACTAATATCTAAAAGAATTTCCTAAAATAAGTAGTGACTACACATTTCTAGGCCCATCTCCCTGCTATGTACATCATACTTTATTCACATAAAACCAACTGCTATTCCCTCATTTACTCAAATACCTATTATATGCCAGGCACTGTTCTAGGAACTGGAGGTACATCCATGAGTAGAACAGACACAGGTCCCTGCCCACAAGGAGCTCATGCTCAGCACATTCATGCCCTTCCTGCCTCTACTTGTGTGTGTGTGGCCTGAAATGCTCACTCATCCTTCTTTTCCTGGGAAACTCCTACTTGTGAAATATCACATTGTTTGCAAAGATGTCTCTAACTATTGTCATGCAAGAGCAGGGATCTTTCCTATAAACACTGTGCATATTGCTATTATGAAGCCATTATAATGAATTACCATTAAAAATCGCAGCGCCGACTATCTACCTTAGCCTGTGAAACCACTGATGAGAACAGAGTGCATGGTATTCATCTTTGTAACCTTGGCAATGGCTGGGCCCACGGCAAGCATTCAAATGTTGTTGACTGACACTTTATTATAATTTATATGCTTACATGTTTTTCTCTCTTGTGCATCTGAGGATCAAAGGACTGGACTATATCTCTAGCCCCTTTGTCCAACACAGTGGAGCTCAATAAATATTTGTTAAGTGAAGGAATAAATTAACAAATGCATTTTTATAATATGGAAAAACTTACAATCAGAGTGACTGGGGAAGACCAGTCAGTATTGGAGAAAAGACTCAAAAATATTTTCCAAGAAGTTGAACTTCGACTTTCAAGTACATACAGTTAATTTGAACCAAACTGATAACGTATTTCTAAACCCGATTGTCATTAATGAATAAATAGGATTCATCTGTGATTAGCAAGACCAATTGCATATCAACACTTGATTTTCAAAGGTCTATGTTTACAGACAGAGATCGGTTCTCCTGATCAGGCTAAACAAGCAGGTCCCAAGCAGGTTCCCAGACACACATCGTAACAATCTGGAAGCTGCGTGTACCGGAGCCGCCCCATTGGCATCTGTTCTGGTAGCACCATCTACAGTGGATGAGCTTATCTGTCGTTTTTAAGAAAGATGAAAAGAGGGAGTTGAGAGCCACTAGGTTAAACATTTTTCCGCCACAGATTCTTCTTCCAAGGTCAGGTCAAAATGCATTTCAGTTCTAAATGAATGGAAGTGTACTGAGTTTATAAAGACAAAGTGAATAGAGATGTGGGAGCTCTTTCCATGACTTTTATGACTCTGTTTCACAAAGGCCATGGAAAGAAGCAAAGGGAGATAGAGGCAGCTGGCCACATATTTACTAAGGACCGATTGAGAGTCTGGTGGTGTTTGGCGTGCCAGAGATAGAGCAATGTAGAAGACAGCCAGTGCCCTACCATCTTGGGAGTCTACACACTTAGTGGAGGTGGGAGACAAATAACTTACAAAACAAATATGTAAATGAGGTCAGTTCAGGCACTGATAAATGCAATAAAGAAGGTACAGTAAGATTAATGAAAGAGATTAGTGGAGGTGGGTGGGGGCGCTGGTGGTGAAAAAGGGGCTGCATTAGGCAGGACAATGAAGGGAGGATTCATTGAGAAGGTGGTTGAGTTGAGATCTGAATGATGGCTGAGAAGAAGGAAGCTGAATGTGGTTCTGGGGGAATGATATTCTAAGTAGAAGAAACATCAAGTGCAATGTCTCTGAGGCCGGGAATAAGCCTGGTGTGTCTGAGGTACAGAAAAGAGGCCTGAGGGGTTGGAGAGATTTGAATGTGAAGTGAAGCGGAGGAAAGATGAGTTCAGAAAGGCACGCAGGCTAGCTCAGGGTTGGTCCTGCAGGCCATGGTAGGGAGTCTGGATTTTATTTTGGTTGCAATAGGAAGCTATGGAGGATTTTAAACAGAGGAGTGTCACTTAAGGTCATTCTGGCTACTATGAGTACGAGGGGCTAAAGGGGATCTATGGGGGCAGAAAGACCAGGTAGGAGGCTGTCTCATTGACCATGGGAGGAGGAGGGTGGCTTGGACTAGGGCACAGGTAGTGGAGCTGGCAAGAAGTGGCTGATGTGGGTTAGATTCTGAGGCAGAGTGTACAGGCTCTTGTTGATGGATTGAGTGTATAGGGTAAAAGGAATTGTGGCAGAGCAGTGACCTTGACCCCCATGGTCCTTACCAAAGACTTTGAGGTGAATGGATGCATCCTGCTCTCCAGCCTTGTTCTCGGCAATGCAGACATACTCAGCCTCGTCATTCTTATCCACCTTCTTGATGGTCAGCTCTGAACTGTCATCGCTAAAGAGGTATTTCTCTTCTTCCTCATTCTCTATTTGTTCTCCATCCCTAAAGGGTGCAGAAACGAAAAATACCATGATTTCAACTACAGAGGTAAGATGTTTATTTTTAATTAGGTTCCATAAAATGCAGCCTATAGGATAGACTCAGTCTTCACAGAAAGTTAAGACACCAAATATGCTTCCACGTATAGCTCTGATTCCTTCACCTAAACCTCTGATTCTATCCAAGGGCAGTAAACTGCACCCACAAACCCTCCACAGAGGGCCTCCAAGGCTGTACCTCTGCCACACACTGAAAAGAAAGGAATCTGATACACAAGGAACGAAAACCGTACAGAACAGTCCATTCTACGTCTAGAGTTGATATATTCCAAGCAGTCCATTCCCATTCCATTGAAACATCAACACATAGTAGGCCCTATGCTTTCCCCTTCTCAGCTAATCCCTGATAACAGGCATAAGCCAGTGTCTTACTTTGTCCAGCTCATGGTGGGCTCTGGGAAGCCTTCAGCATCGCACACCAGGGTGACAGACTGACCGAGGTTGGCGGTGGCATTCACTATGCTCTGCCTGGCCTGGACGGCGGGCGGCACTGAAGGGAAGAAGAACTGTCAAGGGTGGTTGTGAAAACTTGGAAGAACCCAGGGGTTTGGAGAAGAGGCACTTCCAGAGTGTCGCAGGGTCGGATGGTCGCAGCCTGGTGGTCAAGAATCCTTAGGAGCAGAGTTAGCGTAAGGCAGGGGTTGCCAATCCCCGGTCCCGTCTGTGGCCTATTAGGGACTGGGCTGCACCGCAGGAGGTGAGCAGCAGGCTAGTGAGCAAAGCTTCATCTGGATTTGCAGCCACTTCCCAGTGCTAGCAACACTGCCTCAGCTTCACCTAAGATCATCAGGCAGTAGATTCTCACAGGAGCACCGGTTCCAAAAAAGATTGGGGACTGCTGGTAAGGGATGTGAATTCAGGCATGTACTGAATACTGTAAACTAAATAAGTAATTCACTCACCAACATATATTAGTATTCTGTAACTGTATAATAATATTGTTTTTCAACAATATAGTTTTAGAAGTTATATTAATATGTTTTATTCATTTATTCATTTCATTCAAAATGGCGTTCAATTTATAGTAGCTCTTTATCATTATATATTTTCTCAATCGATGCGTACTGAACTTACAATTACCATAGTTGATGGAAACTGACATTCAAAAAGAGGCTCTAGATACTGGAAAAAGTTGAAAACTCCTGCTCCCAGTGGGTAAATGGTTAACACCAATTTGAAATGCACCAGCTCATCAGATCCCTAAAGAGTGACATTTTTCTGGGATTGTTATAAACAACGCTTTGCATAAAACTGTTTTACCAAAGGAATGAGAGGGGGAGAGTTTGGCAAAAAATATGTATCAACGGCCAAAATAATTCAACCATGATTTACTTATTTTCTTAGTACTGACATTATAATTTCCTGTAAACATCTTGTAAATGTCAGATCGATTCCATGGGTGTTCTTATTTGACATTGCAAATTAAGATTAATAAGCCCGTGGACCATGATTCTGACTATTCTAAGGCCAGAATTGATTATAGTATTTTCTTTGAACATTGAACCAGGGGACTAACTTCACAATTACGGTACCATCAAGGACAATGAAGGATGAATAAGAATTAATTAGTAAGTATGGAGAAAGTTTCTAGTGGTGCAAGACAATGAAGGGCATTCAAGAACTATACTAAAAGTCCTCTTTGTTGAGGGAGAACCAAAAGGCAAGTATATTAACAACAACAATGACAAGAGAAAAAAATCGAGCCAGAGGCTATACAGCTTAGGGGGAGATTCAGCTGAGGTAGATGAGTGAGTCAGGACAGGGCATATTTTACAGACCAAAGGAGAAGTTAAAGAAAATGATTCTGGGGACCAAGGTTGTAGCAATGAAGAGGGCAGGAAGAACAGATTTCCTCACCATTCACGATGACCTGAATGTCCTTGAAGTTGATCTCCCCCCGTGCTAGGATCCTGCCCTCACAGCGGTAAGTGCCCTCATCCGTTTTCTTGATGCTCCGGATCTGCAGGTAGTTGTTGGAAAGGACGATGAATCGGACTAGAAAAGACAAGAAGTAGGTTCGCCAAAGCTTGGTTAGAAAATTCATATCTGTAGGCAGGTCGCTTAGCCTTTCCCTCTTCCAGCTTCAGTCTTTTGGGGCCGGGCTTTAAGCTGAAATAAGAGAAGGTGTCCCTGGCTCTCACATAAAGCCAAGAGCAAAAATCTATTGGAAATTTTGTCTTCTTCTTTGGAGTGGAAGTCAAATGCCCGAGTATACAATCTACAAACATACACCCATTCAGCACCTGGCAATTGCATGTGGTTCTGGGACACTGGAATCTGAGTCAGGATTAGAATGGCTCAGAGGCTGGCACAGGTGGAAACCCCAGGGGACTTGATGGCCCAGAGGAAAAGGCAGCTGCCAGATCTCACCATCTTTTTTCAGGATGACGTCTCGACCTTTGTGTTTCCAGATGATGGTAGGGGGTAGGGAGCTGACCACGTCACACACGATTACAGCATCTTCCCCCTCCCTGAACTCCTGCGGGGTTGGTGCATTCTTGAACATGAGCTTCTCTGGAAAATGAGCAAGAAAAGAATAAGGGAAAACAGTTGGTTCTCTCACAAAGATCCCTTTTCACTGGAGCCATACTGCCTGGATTCGAGTTGCAGGCAACTTTCTCTCAATCCATATATACAGTGGGACAAGAGAGGATCCCACCCAGTACTCGGCCAAAGATGCCAGGTGGAGCGGCTGGCACAGTAGCAGAATATGTCTTCGAAGTTTGGCATTCAATGTCTATTCACTGAGTGCTAAATTTATCACACTTTGTGCAGGAAAGGGTCTATAGTGGGAAAGGAGTGTCTTCACTATGGGTCCCTTGCCACGAGGGACAGTGCCATTGAGATGCAGTGCACAGGTAGAATGCATTAGTAGAATACCTATTCCAATGAATATTAGGAGTCATCAATCCTTTCTGTCTCCCACTCTGTCTGGCACCCCAACCCCAGCTTTCCTACAGCAGAGAATTTTGAAGAACAGAACAGAAGAAAAGTAGGTATAATGGCAATAAGTACTTGGCAATCAATACCGTTCCATTAGCTGCCACCCACCATTACACCAGCCAATGGGACAGATGCATGATAACAAGGTAATAAGATGCCACCTTGAGACTAGGTTTCAGTGGCAATGGGAACTGCCTGCCCTGAGTGTTGCAAAGTGTTCAAATAATAACCCCACATACCTCACCAAGCCTTTGGACTCCATTACCAGCAGGGGAGAGTGAAATAAGAAGGGAAAATCTGAATTGTACCAGTCAGTCAACACTTGGAGAAGCAGTAAGGAACCCATAATAGACCCTGGGAACTATGTAATTTGAATTTAGAGAATGGAGGACAGTAGGAGGTACCTGTGACCAGTGCGAACCTGGGATGTGAGTTCTGAGTTGGCCAAGGATCATTTAAGAGCATGTTGGAGCTCTTAGCTCAATTCAGAAAAGACTTAGGGTGAAGAAAGAAGCCCTCAGCTGCTCCTTAACCACCATCCCACTCTGTCTGCTGCCAATGTGTTTGTTTTCCTGGCTAAAGAAGAGGACAGGGATATACAAAGAGAAAGAGGAGGGTCTTACGGAAGATCTTCACATTGACTGTGGCCTCTGACTCACTGCCATCCTCGCCAGTGACCACACACTTGTAAATGCCGGCATCATCAATGTTGGCATTGTAGATGGTGAGGGTGGAAGAAGAGTCATCATTCCATACCACTGAGATCCGCTGCTGGTTCGGGGTGAGCTTTTCTCCATTGGGGGAGAACCAGGAGATGTCTTTATCTTTGGCATCCCCTGCCACTAAAGAGAAAGAGATTATTTTCAAACCACAGAATTTGAAAAGACAAAGTCCCCTCCAGGGTGACAGTGGCTACCCAGTAAGAGCTACCAAACAAGAGATCATCAGTCTTGATAATGAGGGCGGGGTGACCATTTACATCAGAACACCTCTCTGGCTTCTGTGTTTAATTGTTATATATATAACACCACTTATGGGAAAAGCTCAAAAACCACTTGCGCCAGGATTTCTCATAGTGGTCCTATCCTTAGGACTGCTAAGAGGGAAGAGAAGAGATATTTGTTGAGAACCTACTGTGTGCCAATCACTCAGCTAGGAGCTTACAGCCTAGCCTCACAGAATGGGGATGGAAAGACAAAAGGAATTAGTATGTCTAGGATCTGAGCTCAAGGGTGATTTGAGTCAACTGATCAGCTTGTTTTTCAAGGGCTTAGAGTATGGTCTTCTGAGCAGGAGACCCTGGCAGGTCTAGGAGTGCAGACTCCAACCACATTCATTCTAGCAATTGCCTGCACAAACTGGCCTGACTGCCATTTCAGCACCCCCTGCCTCAGACAGACAATTTCATCTCCTTAAATGCTGTGAAGAAGATAACCAGAATCACCCAGGCGTCCTTTCCCCAGGCACCCTGGAGGGACAGATGCTGCTGCTTAGCTGTCCCGGACACTGAACTGGAAAAAGAGCTCTTGGATCTGGTGATGTGGCTTCTCCCTGTCTATCTGCATGGTGCCCTTTCCAGGCCCACACCACCCAGCCCTGCACAGATGCTTAGTATGGAAATGAAGCAGTCTTCCTTTCAGGGCCCATCATGTTTTCAATAAATATCACTATTTGCAAGATGTGCTGTGGGCTCCACGGCTGCATCTCCAGATCATTTAAATTGCTGTAATGAAGGCAAAGCTGGAGTGAACACATCCGGCGGCCACAAGCCCCCTCATCCAACGCAAATCATGATAGCATTTCAAGGCCCCCCTTGCTAAGAGCTGCTTGCTAAATGTCATAGTTTACACCTAGCTCAGCTCTTTCCTGGTTCTTCCATGTTCCAAATCCCAATTATGTCATATGCAGAGAATCCGAAGCTGATTTGAAGCCTTTTCCTCCACAGGACATAATTATCTGAGCTGTAAAAATGAGGCATAATTTCTAAAGGAAAAAAAAAACAAATATACCAGGTCTGACAAATCCCAGAGCTCTCTGGAGGAGGCAATGGGACCAAATATTGTTATTCACAATAGACCTGGAAACCTAGCACACATGTCCTCACAGCAAAAGAGACACAGGTACTCAATTTTCTTTGAGGCAAGTTTCAGACCTTGTGTTTTCCTGTTATTGAGGATTCTGAGAAAGGCCTTCTATTGATGCACTGAAGATCATTTCTGTTCTCTGTTGTCATGTACAGAACTCTGGATGTGTACAGAGTAGGGGTTCAGGGGTAATTCACTGTTGTGGGAGTTGTGCTGACTTTCCTAAGGAAACCCCTAGAGCTCCTCCACTGCCACACAGAAGTCCAGATGACTCATTTCATTGTGTTGGGACAGCATTTTCAGCGAGGAAGAAAGAGGGCCTGAGAGCTTCCCTGGCTCTCCGGTCACACTACTGACCCTGCAGCAAAGCAACACCAAGAATGCTGGGTGCAGTGTGCTCAGCGTGGCACACAGCCCACTGGCTAGTGCTCCGCTGGGAGGGTGTCCTGAAATGCAGTGGGGTCTGGGACACTTGCCTTGGCATAAGAAGAACTTGGACTCTCCGACGCTGATTTCCCCTTGACTGGGAACAATATCCACCTGCAGAGAAACTGAAAAAGACAAAGTCCAGTTTAAACACACATTCGAATTTTTGAGAATGAAACCCAGAGTTTTCATTCAAAATCGGGGTCTACCTGTTCACTTTAAGAGAGTGATCGGTTTTAAGAACTTGTCACCACAAAAGAATCCATGGGTTGTCAGGCTGAAGCTGGAGTGGACACTGTCCAGACCGTTCCCTGTGAAACTGCTATCCTCTATCAGATAGTACAAGGTCCCCTGAGAAACTAGGAGTGACCTCTGAACTAAATGTTTCTGACTCCTTGAGAGGCTATAGTCCTGCTCCAATCAGCAGCACTTCTAAGATTCACGGAAATAGCAGCCCGACTGGTTACTTTTGGAAACCACCCTGAAGGTGCCCACAGCTGTGTTAAGAGGAAAGCCTGCTGTTCCGGAACTCTGCCCAGGGGTCTCCTGCCATGCTACTGTGCTTAAAAACTATGGAGAAGGATTCAGTGTGCTCCAAATGGATTCTGAAGCAGGGGATACCAAACGCTCACCTTCTCTCACGACTGTGGGACCAATACCCACCCCTCTTTCTAAGCATCATTACCCCAGATAGTCAGACACTCTTCTGAAATGCTGTAGTCTGTACACTGTAGAATTCCCTGTGTCTCTTGGCTACCTGCACTGAATTTTTATTTGAATATCCACATCCTCTGTCATTCAACTACACCGATAAGACAAAATACATTGCATGGGATCTCACAGATTCCTGTATTTATTCAGTTCTTTGTTTATCTGCTCAGAGCAGATAACCATTCCTCATGAAAATACAGTTTTAGGGTAGGGAAAAAATGCTTTTATTCATTTGGAGTCAACATCCTCTGCCTCTCCTCCTCTTAGGTAAAATAAATTTGAAAACTAAAGGCCAACAGACGTTTGGTTCAAATGCATGTAGCTTTGTAAAGCCAATATGAAGGAGGGGCCTGGAGGTAACGGTCTGGTAATAGAGACTCAGTGAGCCCTTCCTTAGAACAGCCATTTTCTCTTCATAGTAGAACAGAGGAATGCTGGTTGCCATGGTGACTGACTTGCAGGCGGAGCTGCTGCAGGTCTCTGTCTGCACTCATTTGATGAAGGGACCACAGTTGTACTCAGCAGAAAAGAGGGATCAAAGGGGCAGTGCAGGGATGGGAAAGGGTGAGCATGAGGGCGCCTCACCTATTGGGGGACACAGATTTCCTAACCATCCTACCAGCAGACAAAGCAGACCATGGAAAACCCCAGCAGAGGCTGCAGAGAGAAAGAGATGGCTTGGGGAAGACAGGAATTAAAACGAGAAGGAACAAGGGTAGGGGGTAGGAATCAGCACAGGATAAAGGCCAAGAGAGGATATTGAATACTCCACATGAGAATAAGAGGCAGGAACTCAGAGACCACCAGACGCTGGTTTGGAAGAAATATTACAGTAATGGAGGGGCAGCTGGTCTCTCCCTCACTTGGTTAGCTGCTGATTACTCATTTGGGGCCCAGGATTGAATTCTTCCTAAGAGTAATGAGAAATCTGCCTCTACTCTCCCTGCATTCTCCCCATAGCACACAGAGCTGCAAAGGAATACAGTGCTGGACAAGGGCCACTGCATCCACCGCACAAGTGTGACTGGCTGTGGCTGCCTCTCCCATCACTCTCCTCTCGATGGAGTCAGGTGCCACTCAATTCTACACTGAAGGATTTGGAAGCAGTCTCACCTCCTCACTTTCTGGATGAAATATGCAAGATCAAATGACTTCTCTAAGGTCACTTCTAGTTAGGGCCAGGGTAGCCTCAGAGTCCTGGCCACCTGGCTTCCAGGTCAATATTCTTTCCATCATGCAATGCTGCCTCTGTGAGTAGAGGATAAAATATTTCCATTCGGTTTAACAAATAATCTGGCCAACCAGAGGTGCAACCTGGCCCTTAGACTCACCATCACCTAACAGCTCAGAGTGAGCCCTCAGCTGATAGGGCCCACAGTATTTTGAGGAGCCTGGGGCCTCACAGAGAGGGCTACTATCCAGTGCCATTCATCTTAAGGCCAACCAGGACCTTTTCGATCCCTTTCTGTGGCTTGTATTCCAGGGAACAAGAGGCCTATAAAGCCCAGAAGCTGTGCCTAGGCCATCCGTCACCTTTCTGGAGCTTACTAGGGCATTCTTTGGAGAATTAGAGGCATATTTCTGCTTGCAAAGTTCACTGGCCCATATGCTGAACATTAGCAGCCAGTTTCAACATATGGATCCTGTTACTCTCACAGAGCCCTTACTGCTTTGAGAAAGATATTCATACTCCAAGCGAAAAAACAGCCTCGATTTTCTCAGCTCTTTTCAAACAGAACATGACTCTCAAGGGGCAGGAGAACACGGCAAGGCTGAAGAGTTTTCATACCCAAATGTGGCCAGTATCTGTCTCTGGGCCGTGGAGAGAAATGAGAAATGAGAATTTCAAAGGAATTCCCATCTAACCAGATCCCAAGCACACATTTATCATCACAGACTTTTCTTTTTTCTTTTTTTTTTTTTTTAAGAAGAGATATCCACTGGGACTCCTGACCTTTTACACACATGGAAAAGATAGTGAGATTCCTCCTTCAAAACAACAGCATCAAAGCTGAGCCATAGGAACCCCCGACTCTGAAAATCAATGCCTGGATATTTTCCACTGTAGTACAATGGCTGATTATTTTTTCACGAATGTTAAACCTTGAATTATTAGTTTTAATAAACAGTGTGTGGAACTCTGCTCCAAAGTCCAAACTCCTTTCCTCCACTTCTTGGTACCCTTTCCTTTCTTACTCTATTAGTCTTTTCATGGTTTGCGATAAAAATTCTTACCTCAACTTGTGCCTTTCTCCAGTTGCATATATAAGGGAAATTTCCTAACTAGGCATAACTCATATCATTAAAGGAACTTATGAAAAAATTTCTCCCAGAAGAAGGATCTCATCTGCTCTGCATAAAGACTCTGCATAAATGTTGCATGTTATCTACTTCAAGTCAGATACATCCAAAGATACATCTTATGAACATAGGTGTTTGGACCTGGGTGGGATCCAGGGGCGGGGCCAAGTGCCCATCCATTCGGTGTTCTGTCCCTCAATAAGGACTCACACTCCAAGGCCTCTTGCAGCCACTTCACACTTTCTGGTTTACAAGAGACACTTTCTTATTTAATCTGATGCTCACAATAATTCTTGAGATATAAAAAGGCAGACATTGTCTCTATTCTACAAAAGAGAAAATTAAAGCTCAGAGAAATGAAATAACTTGCCCAGGGTAACTCAGCTAATGAGTAGTAAAGTCAAGATTAAAAGTCACTTAATTCTAAGACAGCTCTTCCCCTACTCTCCACAGCTACCACTAACCCTGTTGGCTTCCCAAAGGGCTCATTTTTACCTATCAGTTGCCATTTGTTCTCTTTCCAAATGATAAGCTAGAAAGCAGAGTATACAGACATCTTATAATCAAGTTTCTGTCATCATTTCTACTCTGATTAACAATAATAGGCCTTTTTGCTCACAGGTAATCATAGCATTGTCATCCCCATTTACAGGTGGGGAGGTGGAGGCTCAGAGCCAAATTAATGGTAATGGCGAAGTCAAGATTCAAACCCAGGTTGAATGGAGACCAAAGACCCAGCCATTTTCCCCACACTATTTTATCCCTTGTGAACAGAAAAAAGGTTCTCTTGAGAATGGAATGATTCCCCATTCCTTGCCTCATTTAAAAAGTAAAATAACCCTGTGGGAGACTTACATGTTTTAAAATGTGTTTTCTGCTTAAATGTCTTTTGAAAAAATTGTTGCTATATTCTGAAAGATATGTCAACTTGTTTATTAGCAAACAGCTTCAGGTGTAGTTTTGTAACTCCCAACTACCTAGCAGAAACAAGCTATAAAATCTTAGTTGCTAAAGAAAAGGGAATTAAAATGTCAGTTCATAAAAGATGCTAAGGCATTTATCAGAATGGTTGGGAATCATTTGAAGGCAAAGCAACAGAGAAAAATTATTCTGATTTCAAAAAGGAGTTCATAGATTTCACCTGAGTCAGCAACTTCTTGCAGAAGTTTAATTTAAGGGTGTTCTTCTCAGATTCTAACGTGCTTGAGTAGGTAGAAACTGAGAGCAGACAGTGAACTTAGGTCTCTCTCATGCTCACTGACAATACTTTCTTGTTAAATAGTTATAAAGACACTGGTTGTTGAAGAAGACAGAGCAGCTGTGCAGCAGGCTCAGGGCCAATATAGGCACACCTAAGGAAGGTGCCCAGGCCACCAGTTTAAGAGATGGGTGAACAACAGCGGATTAATCTGATCAGTGACTATGCATCAGATGAAAGAATTTTCTAGAACCTAATTAATAATGGCTAAGAATTTTTTAAAAAGGCATCAAAGTGTTGCTATAACTTTATTTTATTAGCTATTGTTCTAGAAATGAGCCTTAAATATCACTATGTTTAACCACTTTAATGGACAATTGCTTTTTATTTTTCAAAGTACAACTGAATACTCGTCTCTTTCATTTGACACACCTGTGGGAAATCCAGATGTCTGAACTAGGAGCATAATAACTGAGACATCCCCACCTGCCTGAATTGGTTTGCTCTCATTATCAGCACTGCTAAAGCAACAAACTCAATGAAAGTAAAACCAAAACTACCTTGGTAGTACCACAGAGTGCTTAGGGCCAAGAACTCTGGGCCAGACGTTGAGCTTGAATCTCAGCTCTTCCCCTTGTTATTTGTGTGATCTTGGCCAAGTTATTTAACATGTGGTGCTTCTGTTTTCTTATTTGTAAAATGGGGAAAAACAGAACCCTTTATCTCAAAGGGCTACTGGAAAGATTAAATAAATTAATCTATGTAAAGTACTTAGAATAGTGTCTGGCACATCATAAACATTTTATACTTGTTTGTATTATTATTCTTAATAAATCTGTATCAACCACCCTTCCCAAAGAAATCATTTGGTTATTAGTTTTGAGGGGAGCAAAGTTTCCTTCTGTTTAAAATAAATAACGTTCCCTAATCATCCAGTTGGTGGTCAGGTGGCCTGATTCTATTCTTCATTAAGTTAGATATTTTGCCTGTCAGTGAGAACTTTATTGGTATAAAAGATGACTGAATTCAATCAAAGTCAAACAACAACAACAATAATAACAACAACAAAAACAATAATGTGGACACTCTAGGCAAGTCACTTCACTTTGGCCTCAGTTTTCTTGCTTATAAAATGAGGGTGATAATAAAACTGAATTCATGTGGTTGCATTGTTATGAAATTCAGATTTTCAGGAAAGAGTCATGGTGAAGAAGTCAGGATCTGGAGTCAGAAAGACCTGGGTCCAAATTCTAGCTCCGACACTTATTAACTCTGAGTTCTCAGAAGAATCTCAGAGCCTGTTTTTCCACATCTATAAATGAACATAACAACCTTATTGATCTCAAAGGGATGCTAAGATGATTTAGCAAGGTAATGTATAAAAAGTGCCAAATGCGAGGTCAGACTGTGCTGGTTGTTTTTTAAATGACAGTATATATATGATAGTATTTTGAACTTATACACATATACCCACAAATACACACACCAATCAGAATTTCCAATAATGCTTAAAATGAGAATGAGATAGCAGGAAACTCTTGTAGACTACTGGATTCAATCTGTCCAAAGTCTATTAAGGGGTGTGCATGCATGTATGTGTGTGCGTGTGCTTTGATTTCTGTCTATGCGTATTTATGAGTACAACCACTGAGAACCTAGATAAATGTGTATGTGTGTACATGAACAGAGTAGAACTAGTCAAATTCCTATTTTTGCCAAGAAGCAGCTGGACATAGGTAAATTTGTCTCATTTTAGGAAAAAAATAACTATTAGTAATGAAAAAGGAGTTTTGTCTAAACTGAACAAATGAATCCTACAATTCTGGCTTGAGCTACTATTGACGGTATCTGGGTAGAAGAAGAAAACGAGGCAGGCTGTTTTATTTTCAAATATTAACACAAAAGTTAGATGTCATTTTAAAGGAACTATAAAATATGTGTTACAGATTTTGGCTTCAGGTTCTGTAGAATGGCATCAGAATGGCAGAACATACTCAAATTGCCAGTGGAAGTATCCTCATTGCTTAAAGCTGGCTCATAGCAGCAACCAAAATCATCTAGACATCATATTTAGGGCTGTCAATCGTATGGTAAGCCTAGTTTGGGAGCATCTATCTAATTCCCATCTAAACCTAACACCCAGAAGAAATCTAGCTAGGGTTTCAAGCCATCTGAGATAAGTTTATAAGTAAACCCTTGGAAAACTGTATGAAGTCTCCACAGGACCCAGGACCCCTGGCGTCCCCCAATATGTGAGTCAGCCTAGAGAGAGAAGGAAGCCCTCAAGAGAACTGTGGTCACTCTTGGTGGAGAACTAGCACATAGCAGGTGTGTGAAAGCAGAATTCCAGACGGGAGAAGGAAGGAAAGAAGATTCTTGGTGATGGTGGCGGGTTCATTTTTATGTAAATGTAATGGAGAAACCAGAGCTTCCTGCTCGAAGACAAACCATACAGATAGTAAGTTGTAGAGAGTAAAAAGACATTTCTAAACCAAATTCACTTGAAAGGATGCTGAGCTCATATACCAAGCAGGTTTCTGAAGTCTTTCATTTTAATAAAGCCACACAAGCTGGTCAACGTGTCATACCGAAAGTCAGGCAATAAGTAGTCCTGGTGAAAATTATCTTTAACCTCCTCAAAACCTATGCTTCTTCCATAGTGGTGGGGAGAAAGAAGCATGGAGAAGTTGACTATGGCTTCAGATTCTTCAGCTTTCTATGTCATATGATATTATGATTGGTATTATAATATGTAGTAGGAAAGAAAGAATTGAGCATCACTGCACAAGTGAAGCCTAGATGATTAATCTGATATATCCATTACCCCAAACACTCTACCCTACAGAATTCCAGTAGCCTACAACAGAAACCAACTTGCCAGAAGGAGGAGGCTCTATTTCTTAGCATAATAAGTTATACGAGCTGCTGGGAATCAGGAATAACTGGGTACTGGCTCTGTTCTCTGAGGCTAGCTTCAAATCAGAACACTGAGCCACACCAGATAATGGCTTCAGCTCTCTTGGCCTCCCAGGTTCCCTGGGTCAAATGATCATTTCATGAGGTCTGATCAGATGGTTTAGTTTTATAAAAGTCAGTGGTTTCAAACCCTGGTTGCTGTCCCCACAAACCACTGAGAAGCTAGAACACTTGACAAATGGCAGTCACAAAGTATCCTGTACTTCTGGTTATAGGGCAACAAGATCTACACATTGTTTCAATCTGCTCAGAAGTAATAGATACACATTGCTCTCCAGGCCCTCACTCCCATTGCCAACCTCTATCCCCAAAGAAGCACACGATTCTTAGTATGAGCAATCTGGAGCACCTTTAATGGGTAGTCAGAAGAAATGACTCAAAGGGATAATGAGCAGGTCCATGACCCAAATGAGTTCCATAGCCACAGATCAGACACAGGAGAGAAACAAGCCAGAGTCTGTTTGTTGTTTGTTTGCTTGTTTAATAGAGGATCATAAATGAAGGAGATGCATTGATGAATATATTGTATTTTTTTTTCTCAAAGCAGCACAAAGCCAGAAGTATCCCCATAGAGTCTCAAAAAGGCCAGACGTCAGGCCAGAGTGAAATCCTTTTTGAGTGGGCAATGGCCCAGTCTTTTACAGTCCCCAAGGGGTGAAGGCAGAATGTTCCACGGCCCCTCCCTCTAGGGAGCACACAGCTGAGGGCATGCATGTGTGCCAAGAGGTGACAAATATGGTCTAGTTATACCATGACTTCTCAGTCTCTGCTACATTCAATTCACAGCCAGGACTGTAAAGCCATTACTAACAAAGAAGGTTAGAACTGGAAAGAACCTGGCACATAGTCTTTAATCCCTTCACTACACAGATGGGAGATGCCAGGAGCAGAAGCCTAGAGTCCCTGCAGCAAAGTTTGGGATCCATGAGGTTAGCTCCATGGGCTGCGTCCTGACCTGAGGCCTCTGCTTGCTTCTGTGTCTCATTTTCTTTATGTGCCTTCAGTAGCTATATCACCATCTTTTTTCTCTCACCAGGTCTGTCCTAGTCGCACCTCTGTCCCAAAAGAGCAAGAGTAATCAGATGGAGAGACATTCAATTAAGTGCAGCGAGGAAAGCTGGACAAACAGCAGGCGCTCTACTAGTTCTGATCCAAGCTGATTAAAATGCTTGGTACTTCCAACACCAGGGTCATTTTTTAACAGCAGCCCAGGTTCCCTGCTTCCTTTTCAGATTGTCCTTCCTGTCATTCCCCTTTCTGGACAGACCCTGATGGCGGGCCAGCACTTTGCATGAAGCTGGATTACTGAAATGCAGGGCAAGGACACAAACAGATGTTTGGAACTCAGGTAACTTTTCCGGATAAACATCATAAAATCTATCAATCTGCCCCAACAACCCAAGCTTTCTTAGCAAATTGCTGCACACTATCTGATTGCTTCTAGGATGCCCCTGACAATGTTTTCTTAGGTCTGCTCTCCTGAAACCTTGCCTTGGGAAAATGACTCATCCAACTTCTTTTCTTCCAGCCATAAAAAGGTACGATACAAGGAGAATCATTCCTCTCCCTCCCGATATCTTTTGCCAACATGGCAAGAAGCTGGAATTATATCTTTCAATATTTGTCCAGCTGTTGTTTGCAGATGTTGTATTCTTTACACCCAGAAAATAGGAATTCAGAGAACGCTAGCATGCAACTTCATCCTGAGAATTTTAGATCCTGCCCATGTCTTTCAAAAACGTCCTTATGTGTTCGAAGCTTTAAGCACATCTGGGCTATTGAAGATACAAAGGCTTATAATCTTTCAAACAACCAGTGCAAAGAATTGTTAAATTTGGTTTCTGTCAAGTGAAAAAATTCTCTCTCAAAGATATATTTATATATGGTAATTATAATGTGCTAGTCACCGTACTAAGCACTTTATTTAATTCATGTAGTCCTCCTAACAATCCTGGAGATAGGTGCTGTTATTATCCTATTTGACTAATGAGGAAACCAGGGAACTTAGAGATTAAGTAACCAGCCCAAGGTCACAAAGCTTGTAAGTGGTCCAGCCAAGATTTGTAACAAAGCAGATCCGCCCCTATAGTCCTTGATCTTAAGTATGTATTACTTAAAGTCGGTCTTGATTATAGTCAACTTTCATGAAAAAAGGGTTGATTTTGTGCCGGATGAGCTGGGAGACAAGAACCTAAGTAGAGAAAGACACTATCTACTTGGGGACATATTGCTTCAGACCAAGGACTGGAAACAGGTCCCAGGCAACACTCTTCTCCCTGTGCAACCCCACCTTCATCTGTGCACTGAACCCTCTTTACCCTACTCCTCACCACCAGTGGGCCCGGCCTCCATGCCTATCTGTAGCCTATCCTCTACTGCCCCTAGTGCTCAGCATCAGTGGCGGCCACCAAGAGGGATCAGGCCAGAAGCTATGAGTTGAATTTTCCCATCTATGAGTTACTCCTGATCACCTCAATTTGGATTCTGGCTAAGCCATATATATCACCCCTTATTAAATGTTCATATTAAAATTATTCTTTGGTGATCCCTAAGTTGTGACCAGCTCTTTGCTTCTCTGCAGGATGTGCATTTGAAATAGACCGTTCATGTAGCTACTCAACTGGTGCTCTCTCGAAACAGTCATTCTCCTTAAAAGGCCGCCTGCAGAGTGTCCGTGGTGAAGAGATTCCTCTTAGAGGTCGTACTCTTTTCTACCAGATGGAGCGTCCACTTACTAACCTCTCAGCCACTGTTACCCCTAATCAGATGGTACCTGACCTGGTCGATAATATATAGAATCACATTATACAAACTTTTGAAGGGAACAGAAGGGAAGAAAACTGAGCCAATAATTTTACAAATTTAAACAGCACTAATTTTACAAATAGTATACTCATTATTCTGGGAAATAACTACACTGCTTTCTTGAATTAGGGAAAAATTAGAAAGCTATCACTGGCACTATTAATTAGGGTAAGAGTTGAAATGCCATGTCTATCACTGTGGCTCATCAGGAACTTAGAACAGAACAGCAACAGCCCAGGTAGAGTGGTGAAGAGAAGGGGTAGCAACAGGGGGTGGTCGCGTGGTGGTCTTGGCACATCTGAAGTATATCCCCACTCTGAGTCTGTGGTATTACATCTGTCAATCTTATGATCCATCCATCCATAGAATTACCCATAATACTACTTTCTAATTCTCAGTTAAAAGTCCTCTGGCTACACTTATGGCCTCCCTCTCTCTTCACTCCGTGTGATTTCAGGGACCCAGCAGAGTCCCACAAGCAGTCCCCCCGTCTCAGACTGGTTATTAACACTCCATCTTCATTCTCGATACTTTAACCTTATGATTTATATGCCTAATAACAGCAAAGGCCTCTTGCTTTGCTCTAGGTTACTATCAGTCTTTCTGATTTATAACGAATCAAAGATTTGGGTAAAGTTTGTTAGGAGGGCTGGGGAAAATTGTCCACTGGGTATGAGTAGGGAGGTTGGGAGAAAACGAGAAAATACACATTTCCACTCATCTTGATAGCTCCTACATGTGCTAATTATGCTCCTCTCTTGCTCAGAATAATGCTACAACCCTAAAGAACTGCTAATAATGTCATAAAAGTTAAATATGAAATGAGATCCTTATCACAGCCTTTATAGTTTTTTGTTTGGGTTTTGTTTTTATAGTAGAGTTTTTATTTAAGCAATCATTACTAAGTTCTTTCATTATTCACGTGGACTCCTTCCCTCCCCAATCCAAACCCAATTGTCCTTTACAAACTCATTTAGCTTCATCCAAAAGGCAGGAGAGCCTTGGAACCCCAGACTGTGAAATCAAAGACAGAAACATTAAAGAGAGTCCCCCATAGCACCATGTTGTAATGGGCTTTGATGTTCAAGGACTAAAATGAGCAGGATCCCAAGGAGCCAATTCAAAGGTCAGGGGCAGATATGAAACTCACCCATGAGAAAGAGACACAAACCAAACACATCTGATGGTCGCGGAATCTTCTTTTAGGAAGATTTCACAGACAGAAGCAATACTCCTTTACTTCCCTTTCACGGTGACAAACACTAGTTATGAGCACCTTTAAAACTAAGTAACTAAACTTTCTTATTCTTGGATCCATAAAGAAGGAAAAACCTGCCGCCAGGAGACAAATTCTCTCTTTAGGGGAGGTTCATGGAAAACTTCTTCTCTACTTCAGGAGACCAAACCCCTTTCTTCACAACGGGAGTTTAACACACACACACACACACACACACACACACACACACACACACAAACACACACATGCACACGCACACACACACACATGCACACGCACACACAACCTCCTTCCTCACCCCATCTCCCTGGACAGTAAATTCCTCTCTGAGAACTAACTTATGAACTTTCAAAATGGTGTCAAGTCACAGTGACCAGGCAAAACTGAATTCCTTAAAAATAATTCAGGTCACTTGTCACTGAATTTTCCTTCTTTAAAAATAGAATCAGCCTTCAGCAGTAGCTAAACTTGGGAGTGCAATGACTAGTCTCTATTCCAAACTGGACTGACAGTTACAAAACTGAAAAGCCCTAAGACTAGAAGCCATCTGAACACACTTAAATGAGTGGCGCTCACATGTATTAATGTTGTTGTGTGTTGCACTTAACTTTCAGTTCTCTTCTATCCTCATAAGAAACTCCCCAAACTGCAAGCTGTATGGCTTCAATAATGCAGACAACCAGTGTTGCTGCTCCTATCAGGATGCCTATATCCTCCTGGGGGTTACTCAGTAGGTTTCTCTGATATGTGGATGGTGAGAGAATGGGCCACTAATTTCACATGGGCTGAGAACTCCTCCATGTGTTTGTCTTTTGTCTAACAGAATCCCTGCCTTCATTCTTCTTCAGTCTCCTCCTTCCCTACAATTCTCAGGGTTGGCATTCTGAATACTTTTAAAGACAGACAGAAGTCCTACACACCCAACAACAATAACAACAAACTTTGGCCAGAAAGAAAAAGCACTGACACTACTGACACTGATATATATATATATATATATATATATATATATATATATATATATATATATATAAACACCTCCCCTCATTCATGCATTACCTTATCTTGTAACAAGGCAAGCTGCTTTTATTTCTATGAACAAGTCATAGTTGTCAGCATCACGGTGTGGCCTTTAAAGATGCCAGTATCTTATAGAAAGCTATTAAACAGTGTCAACCTGACAACCAAATATACTAAGGGGGCACAACTACCAGAGTAAATGGCTAGAGAAAAAAGAGGATGCAATCCCAGTAGTGGTCCTTACACTCTCTTGGGTCACAACTCTATCTGTATTTCGTCTCACTCTCTGGATGTAATAAGCCATTACTCTCTCTTCTTCTTTTTCACTATGGGGTGTACACATATTAACATTTCAGGAAGCATTTCTTACTGAGTCCATTCCTACAGGATGACACATTGTGAATAGCCTACATTGATATCACACACACACACACACACACACACACACACACACACACACACTGAGATTTCCCAATCTGCACAATGTCAGTCCCAAATGTCACTGAACTGTGAGTTATATGTCTGTTTCCCAGGTACAGAGAGGTGATGGTAAAACTCAAGCTTTTCCTAAACTTCCAGGTAGGTTGTAAAGCCGAAATAGACAGACAAACACCAACCCCATCAAACACACAAACAAACACCAACCCCATCAAAGACTTCTTACCCTCTATGACCTATCCTTTTCCCCCTAGGGGAACGCTATTAAATGACCAAAGTGGGCTCGAATCTTGAGTTGGCCCTTGTCTTGGTCCAGGATCTTTTTGTAACATCACAAGAAAGAATGACCCAGAAACTGAAATCTGAAGTCAAGAGGGCTGGGTCTAGTTTCCCCACAGAGCAAAATCTGCTGGAGTCAAAACGGAATTTGACTTATTCTTGCCCCTTAGAGAAAAGCCTCTGTGTAGCTCAGAGATGAGGCTTCCTCTCATGGTTCTCCAGAACTCCCTTAGATATCAGTTGTAAGAGGCAAACCTGAAAAGAGGGTAATGGGTCAAAAGGTTTGAGAACTACAGTTAGAGGGAAAGTGTCATTAAGGTAGAGAAAAGAGATGGCACTAACCGTATATTAGTACAGTGTGACTGATGGCCTCTGAAGAGCCTTGGTAAGAAGCCACCCTCTATACTGATTCTGCAGCTTCTCACAGCCTGCAATGACTGGGACATCGGCTTCACACCCATGCTACATGCGAATGGCCCCTTCCCTCCTGTTGCATGCTCTAGACTCAGAGGACATCACTGGGACCTTCCACGAGATCTGGACTTTGCACCGAAGGTTGGCACAGACTGGATTGAAGAGGGTACAGTATGTTTCATTATAGGTTTTAAAAAGTGATGCTTTTGGATTCTTTCTTTCATGGAAAATCAACCAGGACCACTGGAGGGTTGATCTCTTGGGACCATCTCTTGGTCTTAACTGTCAAAATCTGACCCCAGGATCCTGGAAGGCCATGGAAGCCATAAGAGGAAGAGATTTAGAAAAAAAGAGGTATGAAGGTCACTGCCTCCTCTGTGCCTCCATAGCAGTTAGCACTTCATCACAGCGTCACTGTGTTAAAATGTAATGTATTAACATCTGTTTAAGCAAGTGAACTCCATAAGGACTGTGCCTTTACATCCTCAATGCACAGCATAATGCTTGGCACAAAGTGTGCCCTAAAAGATATGTGCTGAGTTAACCTGAAGATCCCTTTTTGACTATTTCTTTACGAAGTTCACACCAGTCTAATGGTTCCCGAATGCATGGGATGCATGGCTTCGGGCACGGGAACAAGATCGGCTACCTGCTGAAGACTTACCTAGAGCGCTTATGAAAAATAGATGCCTTTGCTGCACCCCTGAAGATTCTGATTCAGTACCTCTGCAATGGAGTCCCTGGGATTTGAACAGAAAAATGCTCCTCAGATAATTCTGAGATGCAGCCAAGTTATAGATCACTGCCCCACCTGGGATAAATTACGAATTGCAAACAATATCAAACTCATTTAAACTCTTTAAGCCCGTCTGAAGTTTTTTATTTTTACAATCATTCTCACGTCACCTGCTGCTTTGCCATTTATCATATTAAGCAACATGATGCAGCTCTGCAGAAACTCCTATTTCATGCATTTGTTTTCAAGTTCGTCACATTAGCACTTTAGGAAGTATGACCCTACACTCAAAACCCGCAAACATGTAAACATCACATTTTTCTAAAAGCAGATATGCCCTACAATCAAAATGAATATAATAATAAAGGATAGAAAGTTACAACTAGGTGCTGCTGCCTTAATGCACAGTTTGACACCGTTAGTCCATCTAGCCAAGGATGACAACTTCCTTGCTACCAATAAAGAGTATCAGCAAGTGTGATTGATCAGCTCAGCTATCTATCTCTTGCTCTGCTAAGCAGGTCAGCCTGAAATGTTCTCTGTATAAGCCATGTTTAAAGATAAATAATACTGATTACTAGTGGATGTGGTGTGCAAAATCTATTCTGGACTCAGTGCACGTCCTTGTTAACCGGCAGAGAAAAGTAAGGGGATGCATGAGGCACCAGACACCATCTTCCTTAAGTGTGACTTTGGTGTTCTGAAATAAAAAGTCTTTAGAAATCTTGAATTAGCTGTAAATTGTAAAACAAGATGAATTACCTCTAAAGTATCTTCAAAAAGATAAAAAGATAATGGCAGTTTAAAAGGATACCCAGAGCTAAATGGCTTTCTTTTAGCCTAAAAAGCTTCTCGGTCTATGGTATAAGGAGCTACCTGCCTTACTTTTATTCTTTTATATTGATGAATTTCAAACCTCTATAGATAGCAATATTAACCAGAACTCTCAATCCCCTGCTGAACCTGATAAAACAAACAAACAACAACAACAAAAAAAACCTTCCAATTGTTCCCAACAATTGCTAGCTGAATTCATCCTGCTTTCAAAGCTGCAACATCTCAAGGACAAATGTTCCTCTTATATGTAAAAAATTATTATTTATTCTTAAAATCTCCATGCTTGCTCACTAATTTTCTCCCTCTCTACAACATATGCCTCACTTGAAAAAAAAAAAGCCATTTGGTGATTCATTAGCTCTTCCCTGAATGTGGGAATTCAAACCGACTACACGAATGCAGATGTCTTTTCCACCAAAGTTACAGATTTTTCTGAGCATTCAGCGTGGTCTTACGTACTCTAATGGCCTACACATATGAAATATAGAAGAAAGTATATAAATTCTTTCGTATATTCTATTTTAAACTATCAAGTAAAATTTGAATAATTACTCAGAAGTCTGTCACGACAGCTCACTCTCCTGAGGACACTGATCACAGGACCCAAAAGGACACCCTGTACATTGTGCAGACACCTCGTTTGCTTTTCAAGTGGCTGATGCACCTGCATGCAGGAATGGTCAAATAATCTGTAGCTAAAAGTTTCGTAGCCTTAAAATTAGAAACTGATAACACCATTTAAAAGCTGACTTAAGTAATAAATTGGAGGAAAAAAGGAGAATAAAAGAATCACATCAATTAGCTAGACTATAAGCTACCTAGAACTGTTCCGTAATTTCAAAGCATCTCATACTTGGTTTTACACCCAGCAGGTTCCAATAAATGCTCTCTATTGCCTGACAGTAAACTTTCATTTATGTTTTCATTTATGTTTTATCTCCTGAGGTGAATGTTGTTTCTTAAACTACTTGGTTATAAATGCATTTAAAAATTGTTTTCAATGGAGATGGCTGGGCTTATCGCTAAGGGTAAGGCTGTGAGATCTGGTAAAAAGAGGATCACCGTGCCCACGTGGCAGGAGATCCAGATCCTGGTTCTAATCACTTCACTTTGCTGTGGCACTGGTGCCCCAGCTGTACAATTTGGATAAAAGTAGAGGCAGAGGGTGGCAAAGTGGGAAAAGCAGATGAAAACAAACAAACAAACAAACAGGGTTTTCGTTCTGGCCTTGCCCCTGAAATACCCACAGGATTCGAGGCAAGTCATTTTACCTTGCTAAGTCTCAGTTTACTCATTTAAGGACCCTTCTAAAGTCCATTCCACCTCTACAGTCATATGATCAGGGCCAAGTCGACAATTTGTCAAAGGGGTTCCCACAGTTCCCATCTCCTCCTGCCAACGCTGGCTTGTCCCAGTCCTGCCAGATGGGGTGGGGAGGCTTCAAGCTGAAGGCACAAGCCCATTTGGCTCCTGAGCCAGTCCTCATTGATCCTGGCAACTTATCAGAAGCCCCCACCCTGCCCGGGCAGGGGGTCTAGAGCTAGTGTTGCCACCTTCGGCCTGGGGTCCTGGAGTGCCTAGGACTGGGGTCCTAGAGTGCTGGTCTCTTGTCAGTCCCCTCCCAAGGTAGGGCCTTGGTCCTTGGCCTCTGCTCCTGCATTTTCTGTCTGAACCAGAAAGATCACCCAGCATGCAATGCTGCCATCCACTGGGCTGGGAATGTGTTCCTACTCCAATGTCCTGCTGCCACTGCTCCCACCCAGTCACTCCTGGTTCCTCCTCTGATAAAACTGAGATGGTGATACTATCTGCACCATAGAGTGGTGGTAAAGATCAAGCAAATGACACATGAAGTGCTCAGTATGGAGCAGGCACTCTACGAATGGTAATCATTATTACTATTAATACTATTAATAACCATACTAACAAGTGCCAAGTAGTTGTTAATTACACTGTGTGAGAGCCCAGAAAAGCACCAGGGCCAGCCCGACGGCTGACTGAGCAGACCCCTTCCCGTACCTCTTGCATGACCGACACTGAGAGTTCTACAAGTTAAGCCTGGTGCACTTCTAGAGTGCATTTCCAGTCGTCCCTGGACATATTACCATCTGGTAAGAGAGTGAGTTGCAGAAACAAAGAACAAGACAGACTATACTTCTATCAAGGCTTTTACTCCCCTTGGGGTAAAGTCAAAAAGCTTGATGTTTCTCTAAGTGTTAGGCAATCCCTATGGATTTACGGGAAGAGATATGAATAACTCTGAGGACAGTAAGTTGTGTTTTGCCAAATAATATCATTACAACAAAAGCTATAAGGAAACCAAGGAGCTAGAAAAAATTGCTCTCTCCATTTGTCTTTTTTTTTCTTCTTCTTCTTGGGTTTATGCAGTAGTGAGCTTCTTAGACATGTGTATTTCAGATATACCCCAGGGGTCCATTTCAAGAAATACTTTTTGAAGCTAAAGTGGCTAAGTGGTCTTGTTCGAAGAATTTTTAAGCTCTGGAGGCTCGTATGTCAAAAATAGAGTAAAGTCCCTCAGTCTAATCCCAGGTGGCTATTTGTTGATGCAATGAAATCACAAGAGAGACAGAGAGGCTGGACCAGCATGTACAGCCAGGGCCCTGGTTGCTTCTAAGGTCTAGTTCTGTTTCTCATGAGAAGGAAGGCTTTCTGGATTAAAAACCACCTGGTAAACTCTTTCCTAAGGAAAATCTGGCCATAGCATTGTAAGCATATTTACATTCAAAGCAGGTACGTGGGCCTCAGAACCTGTACCTGCCAAGGCCAGACAGTCTGAATCCTACCAGACAGAGCTCAGGACGCCACACTGATTTGGGCAACAGGACAGTGGGCACCTTGGAACTATGAGGCTGACAGTGCCTGAGAGCCCACTTAGGCCTCTCCCACACTACACATGCTCACAACAGATCTTACAAAGTCCTCTAAGCGAATTCTCCTAGCCTAGGCTATAGGAACTCATCTTTACAGTATTAGTAAAACAGAAAATGACAAAGAAGTCTCAGTAGGACAATCAACATTGCTATTCCAGATCAGGGATATTTTTATTTTTAAATTAAACTTATTGGGGGTAACATTGGGTAATAAAATTATAGAGGTTTTAAGTGTACAGTAATACATCATATGTATATTGCATTGTGTGTTTACCACCCAAAATCAAATTTCCTTCCATCAC
Organism: Eidolon dupreanum; assembly: GCA_028627145.1. NCBI lineage: Eukaryota > Metazoa > Chordata > Mammalia > Chiroptera > Pteropodidae > Eidolon > Eidolon dupreanum. The sequence goes on along the minus strand of CM053510.1, from coordinate 68,019,887 downwards.
CATATATTTGACCCTCTTTACCCTTATCCACCTCCCTCTTCCCCACTTCCCCTCTGGGAACTACTAAACTATGAGTTGTTTCTCGTTTGTTTGTTGCTTTCAGTTTAACATCCCACATATGAGTGAAATCAAATGGTTCTCAACTTTTTCTGTTTGGCTTATTTTGTTTAGTATGACAATCTCAAGATCCACCCATGTCACAAATGGCAGTATTTCATCTTTTCTTATGGCTAATATTCCATTGTATATATGTACCACAGCTTCTTTCTCCAATCATCTATCAAAGGGCACTTCAGCTATCTCCATGTCTTGGCCACTATAAATAATGCTGCAATTAACATTGGGGTGCAAATATATTCACAGATAAATGTTTTTAATTTGGGCGGGGGGTAGATACCCAGAAGAGGGATTACTGGGTCATATGGTAATTCTATTAATTTTTTGAGGAACTTCCATACTGTTTTCCATAGTGGCTGTACCAATTTGCAGTCCCATCAGCAGTGCATGAGGGTTCCTTTTTCTCCACAACCTCTCTAATACCTGTAACTTGTCTTGTTGATGACAGCCATTCTAATAGGTATGAGGTGGTAGCTCATTGTGGTTTTGATTTGCATTTCCTTAAAAGCTAGTAAAGTTGAGCATCTTTTCATGTTTGTGGGCTCTTTGTATGTCTTTTTGGGAGAAATGTCTGTTCAGGTTCTCTGTTCATTTTTAAATTGAATTGTTTTTGTTGTTGTTGTTGTTGTTGAGTTGTATGAGTTCTTTATATATTTTGGATATTAGCCTCTTATCAGAGATGTTGTTTGCAAATATCCTCTCCCATTCAGCTGGTTGTCTCTTTGTTTTGTTGATGGTTTGTTTGCTGTGCAGAAGCTTTTTAGTTTGATGCAGTCCTGTTCATTTGTTTTGCTTTTATTTTCCTTGCCTTTGAAGACAAATTTATAAAATCCTCTCTAAATCCAAGGTCTATGAGTTTAGTATCTATGTTTTCTTCTGTGCAATTTATTATTTAGGTCTTTAATCCATTTTGAGTTAATGTTGGTGTGTAGTGACACATTGCAGTCTCATTTCATTCTTTTGCATGTGGCTTTCCAAATTCCCCAGCACCATCTATTGAAGAGGCTTTCTTTTATCCATTGTATATTTTCAGCTCCTTTGTCAGAAATCATTTGCTCATATATATGTGGGCTTATTTCTGGGTTCTCAGTTCTGTTCCACTGGTCTGTGTGTCTGTTTTTCTGCCAATACCATAATGTTTTGATTATTATCTCTTTGTAGTATAATTTGAAGTCAGGCAGTATGATACCTCCAGCTTTTTCTTTTTTTTGACGATTGCTTTGGCTATTCAGGTCTTTTTGTGATTCCATGCAAATTTGACGCTTTTGGTTCTATTTCTTTAAAAACTGCCATTGAGATTTGGATGGGGATTACATTAAATCTGTATAGTGCTTTGTTTGAAACTGTAACAAGATGAATGAGGCCCCCACCCTAGATACTACGCTCACATCAGACATCAAATGTTTAACTCTGGGCCAGATGCTTTACATATGTCATCTCTGGGCCCTACCACCATTCCTACACACTCACTGACTGACTGACTGAACCTCATACCCACCCTCCAGGGGAGGCTACTATTACCTCATTTTATAGATAAAGAGACTGAGGCTTAGAAAGGTTAAGTGAGTTGCTCGACATTACACAGCTAATAGATGGGGAACTGGGATTTGAGAACTCAGGGTTGTTCTGCTCCAAAGTCTATTTCCTTTCTCTTAGAGCATGATGCTTCCAATAATGCAGTGGGGTCTCAAATGGAAGACTGATTTCTTCTGCCTTTTCTACCCTGAGTATAGTTCCTTGCTGTTTATTCTTAGGCGTAGAGAGAAGAAAGCAAACTTAAATGCTACAGGACGTCTGTCTCCTGCAATGTGCATTCACGTGTCATGCCCACACTTCCCAGAGATCCAGTGTTTTCCTTAAGCATGCCCTGCCCAGGGCTAGTGCCCAGCTATTAGGCTTTTTGAAAGATCATTCCAGAGAATGCCGTGTAATTCTTTTAGTTCAAAATATTATCAAAGAAAATAGGAAAATTCTACCCTATAGCCTTTACTTCTAGCAGTTGATTTTCTTCCTTTAGCTAGTGCTTCCCAAAGAAGGAATCTTGGAGATGATCATATGTCTCAATCAAATATACTTCTCCTAGCTTTCAACTCCAAAGTGTATATTGTACCTTTTTATTGGGGGTATTTCTTATCTATAAGGCGAGGCTGTACGCTTTTTCAGGACAGGGGTAATGTCTTCTTATTCTCTCCATCCTTCAAGTGCTCAGCTGCACCTGTGTCCAGCAGATGTTTAAAGCACACTGGATGAAGTGAGAAGCATGTGGGATGTTTGGCACAGCCTCTGTCATAGTTGGTGGCCCACAAATGGTGGGAGTGAGAGGAGAGGAACCACAGTGGTAGCAGATGTTGCTGCTGCTCTGTGCTGCTCAGGAATTTGGGGTCCTGTTTGTATGCTAACCTTGGGGAAGTCACATAACTTCTAGGTCCCAAGTTTCTTTATTTATCAGATAGTAGAGACTGAGTGAACATTTTTTTACTCTAGAATATGAATGAGTTGGATTCCTTTCTATCTACTTTCTCCTGTTTTTCAAGATGCTGCTTAAAGACACACTGTCACAAAAGCCATGTGTCACACACTGTCACAAAAGCATTTCATGCTCAGGAGATTTCAGACATCCTCATATTTCTAGCGATTTCCATGTAGTTTGTTGGAAGCTATTTCTAAAATCTTACTGGTGACTGTCTATACTCTATCGCATCCCCTGAGGGATGGGAGACAAAAAATGATCCAAGTGTTGATAAAAAAAAAAAAAAAAAGCCACACAAAGACTGTCTGGTAGCGTTCTTAATAAGCAAAGCAGATAGAGCCAAAGACAGCTAAATCATATACCTGCCTCTCCCTTGCCACTGTGCCGCTGAGCTCCACACAATAGGCCCCTAGAAGCAGCCAGCTTGTCAGCATCATTCCCTCACACAGTGGGTGAGCTGAGGCAAAGACAATTTTCCAGGCTGTTTGGCTATCAACAGACACCAAATTACTTAGCTGAGCAGACGTGATTTCCTTCAACTTGTTGCAAAATTCTTAAACAAACCTTGAAAATGGAAATGTGTTCTCACTTTACTTTGTAGCTAAAGGATGGTGAAATTGTTACTTAGGAATCGAGTTGGGGGATATACACATAAACAGACTCTCATAGAAAACAAGACTAGGCTTTAAAACCATTAAAAATGGGTAATTGTATGTAATAAAAAATATATGATACACTTTCATTATACGTGCCTCCTGCCTGGTGGCGCACTGATAAATATTTATCAAATGGCTCTTGGTGGTGGGGGGGCCCGAATTTGTAGCACTTACCACTTCCTATGGTGTAAATACTCTCACTCTGAAATTTTGAGCTACCAGCATGATGTTTCTGAATGCGAGTTTGGAAGAGATACATACAATCCAAAAGCAAGTGGAACAGCTTCAGCATACTACTGTTTTGCTTTACATTCAAGCCCTGATCCTGGGCTACAAGAGTGGATCACCAAGAGCCTGCTTCTTCCAGCCCAGCACTAGCAGCAGATTAGTGAGATGATATATATTAGACTAAATGCACTTCAGCTCTTCAGAGGTTAGTGATCTTGGAACACTGAGATCTCCTTGCAATCTTCTATGTAGTCATCACTCTTTAGACTCTACTCCAAGTTCTTCGGTCTTCAGGAACCCAGAATTTTCTGTCCTGAGGTCAAAGAGAGAGCTACATGCCTTTTACTCAGGAAGAAATTAGCCTTCTTTCTTTTTCACTGAGCTCTTTCTTCTGATCTCAGTAGACAGGTTTGTTTTGGTTATCTAGCATCTGCCAAAAACCAGGCTGTTTTTCAGGAACTTGCAGAAAAGCAGAGTATTCAAAAGTTTGCTAATTGGACCCTGGGATGAAAGATCTTCATCAGAGTCCCATGGATATTAGGCAGAACCAGCCTGGGAGCACTGATAGATTTTCAGGGCATTGGCTTATTCCTCCAAGTTTTATCATCCTGATAATCAAATATACAGTTGACCCTTGAACAATGCACATATAACTTTTGACTCTCTTGAAACTTAACTATAGTCATCTCTCAGTATCCTAGGAGCATTGGTTCCAGAACCCAGCATGGATACTGAAATCCATGAATGCTAAAGCTCCTTATATAAAATGGAGTAGAACACAATGCATACAGTCGGCCCTCTGCATCTGTGGATCCAACCATGGATCAAAAATACTTTTTTGGGGGACATGAAGGGCCAACTGTACATTTATTGAAAAAATATACACGTATAAGTGGACCTGTGCAGTTCGAACCTGTGTTGTTCAATGGTCTACCGTACACTGGGACTCCGAATCACTTCTAAGAGCAAGAGCTAGGCCTGGTACTGGGAGGTGAGCCCTGAAGCCCTGTTTAAGTCAATATACTGATTCACTAGGTATGTGGTACGACATGAAGGTCTTTCGTCCTAAGTTATTTTACTCTTCTCCTATGCCTTTCTATTTTGGTTCCTTTTTGTCTGCCGAGACTCTGCTCTCAGGTTCTCTTTCTGTCTCTCCTCCTTCATTTTTCTCTTCTAAGATGGAAGCACAAAGAAAATAAGATGAAGAAGAAAGAAGGAAATTCATAAGGCAAGGGCTGTATTTGCATTTATTTCATCTGTACCGTCTATCTCATGCTTGTTTCTTGAATTTTAAATCCCACATAGTGTTTAAGGAACTTCTTTTTAGAGCTCAATTATCCATTTATGTAGTTACTTTTCTAAAATAGAATTGCTCCCACCCACTCCCATCTAGTAGATTCTTCTTTCCCTGTTGCTGTAGGCATCTCATTTGAAGGATTGAGGGGAGGGCCCATGGGAGGAAGAATATGAAGGTAACGAGCAGAGAGGCAGATAAAAGAGAATAAGCAGAAACGGAGAGATGGTGAGGCAGCCCCACCTCAGCTGCCCCCTGGATTCTTTTCAGTTCTGAGGCTATCCATGGTGGCTATGCATTTCACGTCGGCCTAATCTACCCACTGACACCAGCTGCCTTCACCCTACCACAGGGTCTGACCTGTATTCTTCCTGCTTCCCTTGGGCTTGTGTTCGGTTACAAACTATAAGAAAAACATAAGGCTCTTTCTCCCAGATGACCTCACTATGGCTTTTGAAGGACAATGTATCGTCCCTTACTTCTTAGTTCCCGGTAGAATTTTGGGCCATGCAAGGTGGTTCCGGGGATGAAAGAAGCCTGGAGAGTTGCCCTTTGAGTCACCCAATGTGGGGAGCAGCTTATTCCCGGGCCTACCCTGCCCACGAGTTAGATCAACACCAGTGTCCTAAACATTCCAGCTGGAGATATATTTAAATATGCAATCTATGAATTTGATAAAGCCAGGAAAACACATCCCAGGATATGTTTGAGATAACCTTTTGTAATCTTGCCAATGATCCGCTACCACATTGTCAGACAAGAACGTCTCCTGAGAAGTTAGGAGAAGATGAGGTAGGACTATAAATTCCAACCTTCCACAGCCACATTGATCATTCCTGGTTAACTCAATGCCGTTCCAATTGACTTTCATGCCCTTCTATGAGTTAATTTTTCACTGAGGACACAGCCTGCAAAAGAAGTTGGTGAACAAGCTTTCCTCCACAGGCTAGGAAATAAATGGTGTATTTTTTAATGCTACGATGGAAACATTTGGAAATCATTTGTTGTATCTGCCCTTAGGAATCTGTTAAGTTTAAGCTGGCCCTATCCCAATGACCACAGAGAAAGCCTACATAAGTTAAACATACAAAAAACAAATAATGGGCAATTTATAGATGTCTCAAAACTTGATATAACTCAGAAAGAAAATTAATCTTAGCAAAAACCCATACCCCTTCCCTTGAAAACCATGGAGTATTTTGTGTTTGTCCTTCCCAGAGCAGTGGGTGTTCTCAGAGGTAGGGTGGGATGTGACTTTAGAATGGACCAGATGTTTTTTAAAGATGTCAGAGTATCGGATGGTGGTCAAATAGGGCTTCACCTAATCTCTTGTAAAATATAACAATTAAATCAATTATGGATGAAACAGCATTGATGAGCTGTGAGACACCTAGCATCTTTTCTGACCTTATATTAACTCTTCAGCATAATCAAAGCAGAATCCAATTTAGAGTAACATAAGGAAACTTCACCACACATCGTTGCTTTTAAAGGAATGAGCACCTCTCCTAAAACTATAAGCTTCTCAAGGGCCAGCCTGGTCTTTGAGCTCTGCGTCTCCAGGACCAGCCCCATTCTTGGCACATAGATGGGGTATACACAGTTGATAAAGGGATTTGAATGAACCCACTGTGATCTCTGGATTCCCAGCTCTGTATTCTTGCCATTGGAGTCTCTGATGATTAGATCCTGTTCTACTAAGACATGTTGTATTTTATTAAAAAACACACAGCATCTGGTGGCTGTTTGACCAACCGCCCACATTTTTATCATCCTTTTTACTTTACTCACTCATCATTTCCTCTTCTACCCACTCATCAACTTCTGCACTGCCTCCAATTTACTTAAATAACATTCTCATTTTCATTATTCTTGACTTTTACTTCTTTCCCTCTCTCTTGTATTTTTATATGTGCATATTTGTATACATAATGTGTTGGGCTTTAAATACAGGGACATATATATGTGTGCAGACATGTAAGGAGTATGACTGATGTTTTTCACAAGAGTGAATGATACGAAAACATAAAACAAAAATATTTTATTATTTTTCCATATGAAGACAAAGAGCTGAAGGATGCATTCCTCTCAGTGAAATAACTGCCTCGCTAGCAAGACCCTAGTCCTAGAACTTAGGGTCTAGGCTAACTCTCTAGAAGCTTTAGGCCTGGCCAAAGTCTAAAACTAAATTATACATATGGTATATTAAAATATATCACATCTTTTTTTAAGAGTGGGCTGATGTGTAAAACTTCTAAATCAAAAGAGCTTTCTACAAGATGAATAGATGGTGAATAAATCAGTGACATACACGTGACCAGTAGGGCGAAGTTTCCCAACTAGGGTTGATGTACACAATTCAAGTGCTTTCCAAATTGTTACAAAATGCATGACTCACATTCTATTCCTTGCCACCTTCATTCAAACAGTACACACAGCCTCCATCTCTTGGGCCAAAGGTTATTGTGGTGCTGTCATTCACAAATCAGTGCAACTGGTAAATTCTATTAAGCTTCCATCAACTCCTCGTGTTGCATTAGAGACCTCAGTCAACCTTTTGACAACAACTGTAAAATGTCTCCATATGGTTAACATAGCACATCAAAGTTAGTATTCAAAGGCTTCAGTCAATCTAAGAAGTACAGATCTCTCCCAAAGGCATGACATCACCCAGCAACCTCAGTTGCCAAAGCACCTCTGGATACTTTTATTTTGTAGGGGCTGCAAGGAGAAGCCTTTAGGGCTCCAACTGATGTGCAAGCACCAGACGCACACACACACACACACACACATACACACTCTTCTCCTGTAGAAGCAAAGGTGCTGTTCCCCAAGGATGGAGACATAGTTGTAGGTGGGGCTGGAGTGAAAGTAAATATGAACATAAAACTTGTACTCCCTCTTTCGATGGTATCCACACAGAGGAGGCTTTCTTGCTGAGATCCCCCCTACCCTAATCCAACTTCCCTCTCTTCACCACCATTTCTTTACCTTGTTGCTATTTCTTTACCATAGTGAAACTATGAGTAGGATCTGTTTTCTTTATGGTTTTCCACGTGCAAGTGGAAAAAATACTAAGTTTAATGTGAAAATTTTCACATCCCTAAATATGTAATATCTTTAAAATCTATGCCAGCCAAGGGTGGTCAGAAGAGCTGGGTGGGGACTGCTCTATGCCTCTGTGCTCAGGAGGGCCAGGCAGACTGCAGCATTAGTTGGGGGACCAAGGAGCAGGATGCTCCTATGCATATGAGACCTCCATATCACAGCCCTACCTACTGACTGACTACATTCGCTAGAACAAATCACTACCATAGATAGATGTTTTCTTTTTTTTCTTTATTTTTTCTATTTTCACAAAACCTCCACAATTTTAGATGCAAAGAACCTCTCTGCATAACTTGTGCTCCTTTGCATAAAACATTACTAAACAAAATTGGGGGTGCTTAGAAATACCTGGTGTTTGATGGAGAAATGGAGTCTTAGCTCTGAAGGAGAAATCTCGGTAAGTGTGAAACACAGCAATAAGTCAGGAAGTACTGAGGGGGCTGTGAGTCTGCAGAACCACTGCAGGGAAAATAAATCTCCCTGTTAGGGTCTTCTCGGTTGCTCTGGCTATGTTAAAAAGGAGAGGATTGCCAGGAAGCCCGCAGAAGGGGATATACATCTATATTTATATGTATTTAGGATTTTCAATTTCTGGTCTCTTAGATCAAAGCAAACCATAATAAAAGGGCTATTGTCTAGTTAAAGGCATTATTCTACTGCACAGAGCACACAGCATTTACACTAAACAGCTACTGTTAAAGGTAACATTTCAGAGGGAATTTTTTTTTTTAACATCAAGCACATTCACTGGGCCTAAGGGATGATTTGGGAAAAGTGGTCACTCACATCGAGCTGGCCAGAGACAACAAACATCCACCCTTCTGCACCTCATCAAGTACACCATCTCTACTCATAACCCACAGAACTCCTTGCCCAAGAGTAGTGCTGCAAACGCTCACTCCAGGGCTGGCCCATTCCTTCCACGGGCCTGCACATCCTATTTTCTCCTACTCTAAAAATAAAGGAGGTAAGGCTTTGAAGGTTAAATGCAAGAACACAAGTCTCAAGTGAAAGAATGAACCTGAAGATGGAGATTTTGCTTCCTTCCCCTATAGCTTTTCCAGCATATCATGCTTCCCGTAAAATGTGTATGTTCCAAGTAATGTGCTAATATCAGTCATGCATTTTCAACCCCCATCACTAAGTGCTCACAAGCCTGAAAAATGTGTCTGGACAAACTGCTGCTATTAAAACAGTGGGGGCCACGCACACAGCAGTTTCCCATCCAGATTCCCATTCCAGCCCACCACGTGGGCAATTTGTACTATCACGCTGTCTCTTCTTATTGTACTACCAGGGCCGAGGTCCAGGGAAGCAACTCAAATTAGACCCCAGTTTATAGAGATTCTTACCACAGTTATAAATATTCAAATCAGGGCTGGAACTTGGCAGAATTTTTCTAATTAAAATTTCATTCAAATTAAATCAGCCACATTTTGACAGACACAGGAGACAAAAAGCTTTGTGGTTTTGTGAGGGATTTTTTTCCCCCCAACTAATCAAAAACATAGCTAATGTAATAAGAGCGGGGACGGGACTCTGCCCATGCTGATGGTGGTGACGCATGAGCAAAGAAGGGAAGTTGCAACTTCAGAAACCATCGCTTTTTCAAGTTAACATCATTTTAAAGTTGCCGATTACTTAAAAATCTAAAACTCAATAGACCCTATGTGGAGGCTGAAGCTGCCACAAGCAGTATTTTTAAAAAGTAAAACTTGACAACATCAAGGGAAAACTATTCGAAATCATTTGCATCTAAGTTCGATCCCAGATTAAGCCTTCAAAACACAGCTGCCAGGCTCAAATTTGCAAATACAGATACAAATTTCCTTTTTATAACAGTCAGACTTGTAAAAGGCAAACAAAATAGACAATGCAGTGCTTAGAACATTTCCAGCTAAGAAAGAAAAAAAAAATCCATTCCAAGATTCAAGGCAAAATACCTACTTTTCATGGTAAAACAGCTTTATTCATTTCCACTTCCTTCACCGAACACAATGTAAACGCCACGTAATTTTTGCTATCAACCCCTCTCCCACAGACTGTAACAGCTAAACTGCCAGTCTGTCTGCAACATAATTAAACAAAATGTGCAATCTTCTAAAATCTGTGAATAAACAATATAAGGCAAAATAAAAGACCAAGACAAAAGAACAAACCGAGATCAATCCTCAAGCTATAATATCCTGACATCCCGACAAGAAGTACTTACTTACAGAACCCACTGTGGCACAGAAAATAATAATTCCAAAACACAATGAAGACAAGGGTGTTGGGGGAGGGGCACTCCTGGGAGCACAGGTGAGGACACTTATTCGGAATGCAGAGGAGATGAGCTTTATGCAGTACATGAGGTAAAATGGCTTTCATGACAGCTCCTAGAAACTGCCACCATCTGTGAAGCCAGCTTGGAAGAAGTTCCAAAAGCCCAGCCTGGACTGATGGGGACAGGACTAAGCACCTAACAGAAATGAGAGGTAAGACGTATTGTATTAGTTTCCTAGGGCTGTGAAAACAAAGTACCACAAACTGAGCGGCTTTAACAACAGAAATTCCTTGTCTCACAGCCCTGGAGGCTAGACGTCTAAGGATCAAAGGTGGTGGTGGGACTGCTGCTTCTGAAGGCGCTAGGGAAGGATCTGTTCCAGGTCTCTCTGCTTGTTTCTGGTAGTTCCTTAACTTGTGGCAGCACAACCCAAACCTTTACATGGTGTTCTCCCTGTGTGCATGTCTTCAAATTTTCCCCTTTTATAAGGACACCAGTCATATTGAATTAGGGGTCCACTGTATTCCAGTATGATTTCACTTTAACTGGGCTAATTACACTGACAATGAGCATGTTACTGACTCTATTTCTGAAGATGGTCTGAAGTACTATGGGGTCAATATTCCAACAACATATGAATTCAGGCAACAATTCAACCTATAACATATACAATAAAGATAAATTACTAATTGGACAGTAAATGATCATTAAATCCAATTCACTTACTAGCTCTGGGAGAGCAATAAGTTATACCTTTTCATGATGTATCTCAGGGGGCATGCCTTCCCAAACTGTCCTTTGGGAAACAGCGGGGGGCGGGGGCAGACTGAGCATGGTCTTTGCAGCTAGAGAGACCTGCATTCAAATTCCAACTCTGCCACTTAAGAGCTGTGTGCTCTGGGGAAATTGTTAAACCTCAGAATATCTGTTTCCTTCTCTGTAAAGTGGAGATGACAACATCCACCTGACAGCTTTGTAGAGGGGGTTACATGAGATAACATAAATAAAGCAAGTATAACATATGGCATATGGGGGGAACCAGTACGCATTAATTCTCCTTCCTTGTCCCTTCCCTGCTTCTCTTGGACCCTGCACTTCCTACAGAAATCAAGACATCTAAAAATCATGTCACTATATTTTACTTTTCATGATACTAGTGCAGATTTTCTAAATACAAACACAATGCAACACCAACATCAGTTCAGATTACCTCGTCTTTATTTACAACATAAATAATTATTTTAATGCAATCAGCTTTTAGCAATGTTGGAAGACAACTTAATGATTTTTTTTTCCACCCCAGAGAGCTCTGATTCATGTCTTCTAACGTCTATTCAAAGTAGTATGAAAGAAAAATGCCTCCATTTTGCTTTAGGTTTCTTAGTCCCTCTCTTTTATAAGCAAATAGGCCAGACAGACATAAAAATAAAACTCAAAGCAGCAGCCCAAGATGAAAAGGTAAAACGAAGCAAAACAAAACAAAAACAATTACAAAAATCATCCCATCCTTCTCTCACTGTCCTCTTTTCCCGGCCAAAACTAATTCCTCAGAATGATTTTTCACATTATTTTTTGGTCCTCGGATATTTTTTCAGATAGTGAGAATATAAGGTTGCGTATTTTTATATCCTCTTAACATCTACTCAGCGCAATTCTATATTTCACCTTTTAAGGTTAAATAAGCACTAGACATTGATTTCAATTTCACTTGCAGAAGTACATCTGTGGAAGAAACATGCATTACAATTTGGAGGTTTAGAGGTATTCTAGATGTGAAGTAAGAAGGACATAATCTGCCCTCTCTCCCTTCCGATTTCCTTGTGCTGTTTTGCTCACTCATTGTCACACATGTACTGCACAATTCTGTCACAGAACATCAGAGAGAATAAGCCTGGCCAGAGAACAGCAGTCTTATTGTAAAAGTGGATAGAGTTTGAACAGCAGGGAGGAGTCATTTGACAAAAACAAACTTGAGTAAACTGCTATGATCCTCACTGGGAAAAGGTTGGGTCTTAGAGGCTGGGGACCTGGTGTGAGGTCTAGCACCCTCCGTCCCAGTCCCAGCTGGCCATGGAATGTTGGGTACATCTTTCTGGCCTCAGTGTCCTCCTCCTTGAAAGAATAATGCTAGTTTCTGCCCTCCCAAGTTGCAGGCTACTAGGAGTTCCCAGTGAGATGGCAAATATTCAGATGCTTTGAAAAGCACCACAAAAATATAATTTTCTAGAAAAAAATAGCTCTTGATCTACAAAAGAGGTGAAGGAATGGAGACACATAAAGAATGAAGATATTAGAAATCAGAGAAAGGCTCTAGACATGTTATTTTATGTTTCTTGGAATAAACAATCACTCGAACTAATGAAACAAGATTGTGAAAAAATTTTCCCAACCTACTCTGAAACAGCAATGTAAAATGACCAGGGACAATGTCTTCATGGTGATGAAGTAACTTCAGTCAAATGGCAGTCATTCTACATCCAAAGGCACAAACAAAAATCAGGGAACCTACGGCAAGCGAAAATACATATCACTTGTTTTCCTATGTGAGGTAAAACTCAAAACGATATATTTTTTGTCGACCTGCCATAGGGACATGAGTAGGAAAGTTCTACCTTTTTCCAAGCAAGCAGCTTTTTTTTTGTCTGCATTATTAATGTGGAGCCAATAGGCCCTACTGATTTTACGCTGGGAGAGCTGAACCCTAATTGTTCCACCAATAAAGGCAAGTTGAAATGATCTGCTAGCATCGTAACATGGGTAAATAGCTCTGTCTAGTTGCCCATTAAATCACATAAACAATTGTCCCCAGTTTTTGTTTTTATATAGTTGGTATCAACTAGGTCAATCTTCTCCTGGGTTTCCCAAGCTGGTTGTTATTTCTGCAAAGCAATCTGGAGATGGGCAAAAGCCAAAAAATAAAAAATAAAAAAAATACAAACATAAAAGAGAAGTAATCTTCGCTCTCCTCTGTAATAGGTACACAAGTACATTTACATCCTGCCTCCAAGTTCATGTAATAAGGGCCTTTTAATATCCTATAATAACTCCATTGAAAGGCTCATGCTTAATCACACAGTTAACATTTTCATTGGAAGAGGTTCCCTGGCCTCCCCCGTTTGGATTCCCAGCTCCCTACCTCACACTAGCTAAACATTTCCCATTGATTAGAAAGTGCTGTTAGTGCAACTTTACTATCATCCATGGTTAAAAATAATTAACTCAGCATTTCAACAAAAGAAACTGGATCAAATTGCTCTGCAATTTTTGGTAAGAAATAGGATGTCTTCCCACTGTGTACAGACTAAACTAGGAGCAGCAGGACAGATCTGAGAAGTTAATAACACATCTCAAACAGAAGTGGGGGAAAGTACATTAATTACTGGGTAATGGATATCAACACTGCAACTAACTACAATTACACATGCTTAAGTGACACAGGGTGTAAACCAATCCTGGAGCATGCACGCTGTCCTTATTTTTTTTTTAGGCATATTCAGTAGTTTCCCTCTTATCCTCAGGGGAGACATTCCAAGTCCCCTAGTGGATGCCCGACACCTCAGACAATACCCAAACCTACATATATTGTTTTTTCCTACGCATACATGTCTAAGATAAAGAATAATTTATAAAGTAGGCATAGTAAGAGATGAACAACAACAAATAATTATAAAATAGCACAACTGCAGCCATATAATTTAATAAAAGTTATGTGAATGCAGAATTATTAAGTAAAAGAAGGGTTACTTGAACACAATCACTGTAACACTGAGACACTCGAGCTGATAACCAAGAAGGCTATTAAGTGACTAATGGGTGGGTAGTGTGTCCGTGCTGTGCACACCGTCCAGAGGGACAATTCATGTCCCAGGCGAGATGGAGTGGGAAAGGCTCAAGGTTTCATCACGTTACTCAGCACACTGCGCATTTAAAACTTATGAATTGCTTATTTCTGGAATTTTCCACTTAATATTTTCGGACCTCAGTTGACCTCAGGTAACTGAAACTGTGTAAAGTGAAACCACAGATAAGGGGACAACTACTGTCATGTGGGAATACATTGCACCTCAGCTGAGTTAGTTTTGATGGCTGGCAGGGAGGCTGCTGTAATAGCGAACCTAGTGTGTCAGAGTAACAGTTGTGAGTTGGAATTTTAAACCTGCGTTTACAAAATCAATCAAAGTAAATTGGGCAAAAGAATGAGAGACCAACTACAAATAGAATTCAGACCATGAGCTTCTGGTTCTCAAAATGCAGACCCATGCCTTGTGAATACAGCACTTTCATACAAGGCAACATTTTCCAAAGAAAGTCCTTCAAATGAATTTAAATTAACTTGATTATCCAGCTTAACCTGGAAGAAGCCTTACTTGTCCAATTCAATTTTAAACAATTCCAAATTCAATTTCGTTTATTTTTAGATATGGAAAAATGTGTACTGTGAAATTCTGTCTTCATAGTCCAGTCACAATCTAACTTATCTATATAGTTTTCAAAGGATTCATATAATAGGTGCCATAAAATCTGGTTCAACTTTTCAAAAAGTAAAGAAAAAAACAAGCTGTTCGATACACATACACACACACAGACCCTGTAGCTATCAACACTATATTACGAAACCACAACAAACTGGTCACACTAGATCTGATCTAGAAAAGTCTGCTTACAAACCTGGCAGAGTGTCAAGGATTATGTCCCACTCACATTTTGAGCTTGACTTGTATGAACCATAGGCAGAAAATGCTCCCTACATGCTGAGCTTGCATGGACCACCCGCCGGCTGCAGGCTGGAGACGGACCAGCCTCCTCCATAGGGAGCTGCCTACAGACTCCAGTACTCCACTAACAGCCCTCACACCCCCAGGGTCTGGTTCAGCTGTGAAGTTTGGAATTGAGGCTTCTAAGTAACTGCTGAATGCTAAGCAAGAGTTTGATGAAACTATTTTTTAAAAAATAAAAAATCATTTTACCACTCTGAAATAGTGGGTGGTAGCAGCCCTTGTAAAGTGGCACCCACCCTCTCAGGGAGGCCTGTGGGGGAGTGGCGTGAGACACTGTGTACAACCAAGGTGAACCCCATACGGGGGCTTTGGGGGAGCACACCCTAGAAGGTGGTTCCCCTTACGGTACTCCAAACCCATATGGCTCTGTAATGCTTCTCGTAAACCATTTAAAAACACAACATTTTCCCCAAGATTGGAAGTCAGGAAGCTTAGAAAGATGTATACATATACAAAGTACACTTGAGCATTTTCCAGCAGTGAGGCACATCTGAGGCCAGTGACTAACAGGGAAAGCCCAGGGTTCCGGCTTCTTTGCACTGATAGTCCACATTCCTTAAGGACAGTTCCTTAGACCACAGAAGGATCAAGACTGTGTATTTAGCACGTCCTGTGTGTTCTTCAAATCAATACCCCAGCCCCCTTTGAATGAAAGTCAAAATCCATTACATCAAATTCCAAAGAGCCAGAAATCAAATGTGTTGATTTAAACGAAGGATTAACTAGTGAGTAAATTCTACAAAAAAACATTTTGAAATTTGAAATCTGATCTAACCCAGCTGAATTTGTATATTCTTAAAGAGGACTTAGAATGATTACATTTATATTTCTTTTTCTTTCTTTTCTTTCTTTCTTCTTCTTTTTTTTTTTAACCTATCTGGAGATATGAATTGTAAAGTTTGTATACTTTATAGTAAGTAGAATAAACATTTTTTTTTGGTCTGATGATGACTGTATTTGCTAGAGGTAGAGCTCCTGATTTCTTTCTATGACAAGTTATCTGCCATGAATCTGAGGATCTGGAAGGCTCTCTCATTATCCATCAAAGCCATCATTTGTTATCATTTAGCAAAGTATAAGCATAACAATCTCCACTGATATTTATATTATTCCTTGAATTTTACTATAACCTTTCATATACATTGTATCACGTCACCCTTAAATTAATCTGTCCTTGAGGAAAAATACACCTGCTTTACAGGTGAGGAAACAGAGGTTAAGAAAGGTTAAAATGACCCACCCAAGGTCATAGAGCTATTCCATTGGATTTGCATTTGTTCAAGCAGCACTTTGGCTGGCTCACTGACACAGAGATACGCAGTACCCACTGGTGGGCTCTTTATTTTATTACTGTTTTATATGACTTTCCAGGGTCTTTCATCTGCAAAATTCTTTTCACATATCTTGCCCCTAGCAACCAAGTTGCAAGGTGTTAGAAGGCTAAGACCATGGCTGTGGTCCAGGCCCTATGCTCCTCCCCTTTCCCCTGCTGCTGCCTTTTTGCTATCTTTCTGATCCTTATTACCTCTCCCAGGGAGAAGGCGGGGAATATGAAAAGGCATGGAACTGAATCAGTCAATTTTGCTACGTAGGAGCAACAGAAGCAGGGGAGCAGGCGAGAAGCCAGTATAGCTAACGACGGTTGTCTCTGCACTGGACATGAGCCACCACGGAGGATTCCAGACAGCAGGGGCACCATTCAACCAGGGCAAAACCAGAGGCTACCTTATTCACTCAGTGGTGGATGACAGGCTCATGAGGATGTGGGAAAATATTAACAGTCCAGTCAGGGGAGATGAAGGCTATACAGATCTCAGCTCTGAAAAGATGTCTCAGAGGTTTAAACTTCATTGTCTGGAAAGCCGTTTTTAAAATTAACTACAGACCATTACCCAGTCTTAAGAGTGGGGATGCTTAGTATTTCCCAGTCTCCACTGCTTGTAAGACAGGTAAAGGACCTGTGGCTGTATCAAAACAGAGTAAATGAGCCTATTGAGAGCCCAGAGACCACATCCTGGGTCTTAGCTCTAAAAGGGACCTTAGAAATTCTCTCTCTGAACTGGTGCTTCTGAAAGCTATTGAACTTACTTACCTAAATCCACCTAAGCGGGCTGAAGTGGTGTTGCTTAACTGTTATCTTCTTTCTTTTTTAAAACAAGGTAAAAGCATAATTTATTGTTTGTTATTCTACTTTAACAACAATTTCTGTTTATATTCTATTGATTCAGGCTTTCTCTTCTCCTTTGTTTTTTTCCTTTCCTCTCCCCACCTCAACATGATGGTAAAATTTAAAACTAGTTTCTCTGTCTATAGTTAAAGAAAATTTACAAGTTACTTTATTGGTGGTTATTTTGTGAAAGATCAAATGTATAAATTTTAGGAACAAAGACATTATTACCATTTGCACTTACTTGCTGATCAAGGATAAATGATAGGATAAATTATAAGGAAATAAATGTCTGATTTTAGACCCTAATAACCTGAGGCATGGACAATTTTAATAGCTGTCCAGCTGGTCTTCCTCTGTCTGGTGTCTTCTCACTTCACTCTGTGCTACATTTGCTTTAGGCACTGATCATTATGAGAAACCATATTGGTCTTCCACCCAATAATTATCTGTTATCTTCCACTACCTTCAGAAAAATAAATAAGTAAATAAATAAGTAAAAGTAAACAAAACAGTAAAACACCCTGTAAATTCCCAGACCTTTTTCAGTCTGGCTTATTTAATCTTTCTGACTTGATTTTCCAACATAAATCCTCCATGCCAATTAGATTGCCAAACTCGCTGTCACCTCTAAATGTCTTAGGCTTTTCCACTGATGAGTTTTTGTTTATTTGGTTATTTCCACATATCTCATTGCCAATCTAATTCTCCTATTTCTCAGTCACTGTCAAGTGGAAAGAAAACTCTTAGTGGTGCTAAGGTGAGACTGACAATAGTAGGGGTTACTTCACAGTTGCCTTTCTCTAGCTTCTGTTCTCCCCTCAGAGACACCTCTACTGTCACACTTGGCCCCTGCTGCCAAGGAATAGGCAGTGGGTCCCCTTCTCCACCATTAATTCACAGTGCAGGTGCTGAGTGCAGACTGCAAAACTGGGTTAATGCGACAATATCTCCATTTGAGGAATGATTAGTGCTGCATTTAGCCTTGGGAGATAACCACACCCACTATGCCTACCTTGATACGGAGCTCTACCTTAGCCGATATCAGGTCCACAATGGCCACAGGGTGCAGTGGGGTGCTGTAAGACCTTGTTCAGGGTCACATGGGAACCTGCCAATGCGAGGGTCCTATAGGTATCTCTTCCTATGGTGCCTTGCACTTCTCTTTGGAAACATCTCTCAACCTTTTTTCCCTGTCTTCTCTGCTTGACTATATACTCTAGGAGGTTAAGGTCCACTTTCTTTTGCACAGCTCTGTAGCCCCAGTGCTTGGCACAGTGCCTGGAATAGATCAGCAGAACTTATGACCTTAGGACAACTGAACCCTGACATGTTCTCCCTTAATTCTTAGCTGGGTCCGAGAAAAACTTTTCCTTTATTCTATATTTCCACTTCTGATCCAGCCTGTGGCCCACGAGGAGCAGAATGCTCAATATGGCCTTCCCTCCCAGTGAGCAAGGGACACTGCCTACTAGCCTCTTTGTCCGGGAGCACAGAGACTTCCTTCCTCTCTGAATACTGCCTCTTGCAGGAGAGATGCCTTGTCTTTGACAGGCTACTTTCCATAGTGCTCTTGACAGCTTCCAAGAGCAGAACCTCAGACCCAGCTCTGAACTTTCTGGCTTTGAAGCCAGTGCAATAGAGAAACCCACAGAGGTCAAAAGTGTGACATTCTATCCTTGTGGGGGAGAGAAAAGTCCCAGTAGAAACAAAAGCATTAAGTCTGCATGGCTGGCCAGGCTGCTGAGCCAATACTGATGCAAAACGGCAGCACGAGTGGGTTTTTTTCCCCCACTCTTCCAGGACTTCTGCGGTATTTATTTTACAGAAAGAAAAAGATATGCTACAGACTAAGAAAATTACATCTGTGACTTCAATCCCCAAGGGTCTCTTCTGCTTTTCTTCTGGGAGGCAAGAAAGCTTCTCTCCAGCAGGGGAAGGCAGGAAGGGGTGTGAGGTTACAGGACGAGGGTGCACACCATCTCCCAAAGCAGTAGTTCTTTCTCTACCTTGGCTGAATGTTAGAACCACATGAGGAACCTGGAAAATACTGATGCCTACCCCTGGCCAGTGGAGGGGCCACATGTGCAGGGATAGTGAGGGCTTTATTAACTGCTCATGTTCCCAAGTGATTTTCATACGTAGTCCAGGTTAAGAGCGTCTTTCCCTGAGAGCCGAGGCAATGAACCGAACCTCCATTTCAAATCTACATGTGGACTGTGTGCTCGAGTGGCCACTAGGGTGGCGTATTGAATCATTAATGAGATGGTGTCTTCGTTGTCTCCGTCTTGCATGCTGCCTGCAGAGACTATGTCCTGTGAGTGTAACAACAAAGGAAGAACAAACAGGGCAGAATCCAATAACATTTCTAGTGGAGACAAACATTTGGACAGTCCCACATTGATTTTTTTCTTTCCCCATCACATTATAGCTATTCCTGCACAGCAATTCATCTTTATTTTGAAAAGCCATTAGAACAAATTTTTTTTTCAGTGTGATTTGTTCAAGGAGAATGATGTCATGGGCTCACTTTTATTTTTGTAATTTAAAAAAGGAAAATGGATTCTTCCATTTTCAGCATCAGTAGCAGTTATTAGTCTGGGACGGGCACCATGAAAACAATCTCTACGCCTTGGTCTCCTTGCTTCCCTGAGAGCAGCCAGCTGCTTATTATGCACACGCCTCTGCTCCTATGCTGCAGTGCACAGGAAACAAGGCTGAGCTAGGATTTTCACTTTTTAGCAAATAAATGACAAGACAAGGGATATGCTTCGAATGGCTGCAAGCCTAGTAGACAAAGGGGTTGCTATAACATCCTGTTTTGATATTTTTGGCTCTATTTGCAAAGGCTGAATTACAGTAGGAACCTGGGCCGGTTCCTTTAGCAACTGCCTTATAACACATTATAACCATCTCAGGCTGCTTCTCCTCCCTGAGGGACTACAACTCAAAATTATGGTTCAGACAGAAATAAAACATCACAACTGCTTGTTTGTTTGTTTTACTTAAATGATCCTGACTTCCTAGCATAACACCCTTCAATTCTAAAAATATCATGAACAGCAGTTCACCTGGCACAAATGCATATTTCACATTGTTTGCAGGAAACAATTCAAGCCAAGGTTTCAGGGAAAAGATCAGTTCAGGATATGGACAAATAGGATAAGCCTCCTGGCATAGCAGACTGCAGGAACCCAGTGTACTGTATGGAGCCCAACCACTGGCCTGTTTTTCCACTCTTCTCTCCTCCATTCTGCCACGATCCATCTAAAACCAAAGACTCCAGTTTTTGCTGAATGATGGGCAAGAGAGGAGGGCTGGGGGAGCCAAACAATAAGAGTTTCTTTATCTATATCCTCACGCTTAACAGGAAATCTGGTGACTTTCTTTACTAGTCTAACATACTGACCACTCGATAGGCAGATGGATTTTATGTATGTTTATCTGTGATAAATGCAGTAAATCTTTTTTTTTTTTAAGAGCTTTAACCTGATTACAAGATTGATCAGTCTCCGAAGTGGGCTGTCCAAGGATGATAACAGAATCAAAATAAAGAAGCCCAGATATTTTTGATAGCTCAGCAACCACACATTTAGTAGTAAGAACACACTCCAGCAGCTTCTTATAATACCTGGATCTTGTCCTGTGACACAGGGTTTAGGGATAACGGCAACAAAAACAAGAGATTCTGATTCTAAATCATGATGTCTACCAACTTAAAAATGCTATGTAAGAATAAGGGAAAGAATGAAAACATTCTAAAGCAAGAAATAAAATATTTGAATTAAGATTTTAAAAACTGACCAAGAAACCCTCTGTGGTATATAATTCTCATATTAGAAGATGAAAGTAATCATCTATTTGGGGCTATTTTGATTCTTTGTCCTCTTTTCTCATTGGTAGCATAGATTTTCATTTTCTAACATGGACTATCTGTGTAATTCAATGATCTCGTCTTTCAACTCTCTTCTCTGTGAGATGAAAGTGAAGGCACAGCACACCTGCCAGACCCTCTACGAATTCCAGCTATGTATTACCCAGATACATGCATAGGACATGGGAGTTGTATCATCTCAATGGTTAAAAACATATAATTTAATCCAAACTCTCAAAAAAGCCCTTAGAGCGAGTATCATAAAAGCAGATGAAGCCCAGACAGAATTTATGGTTGATTTAGCCTTGTAAAAATTCCCTGGGTCAGCAGAGTCCAGTGTGCTTCATTGTACAATCTGTAGTGAATTCCTTACAGAAACCGCACTAGATAAGCATAACCCTCCATGACCCACTTTGTTTGGAGCTGGTACAGCCATCTGCAACTGCAAAAACAATCATTTTTAAGTGCTCATGATGAACACCTAGGGCAACCACTGGCACAAAAACATAAGCAGTTTCCAACAAAAAACTGCCAAATGCCAAATGTGGTCAAGGCTTTGCATTGGCTGCTTTTGGCAGAAAATAAAACCAGCTCAGGGGGAGAAATGCTCTGGAGTTTCTCTTCATTGAAGATCAATAACACCAGTTGTGTCTGATTCTTTCATAATTCCTGCAAAACTCTACAGCTCACTCCCACTGTGCAAGATTTGGGATATTGCTCCAGTGCCAGAAAAATTGGGCAACATCAAAGGGGCCCTCAAACTTCATGTCTTACGACTGGAATAGTCCCATGGAAACTGGGGCGGCTGGTAACCTGCAGTGCAGCAGAACTAAAGAGGACATACAGTCTCATTCTCTGAAACACCATTTAGCTCCATGACCACATTCATACTGTCAACTCCAATGTGGTGTGAGATTGTCCAAGGCTGCGTTCTTAAACTTGTTGTTCAAAGGCTGCCTGAGGGGACTCAGCAGGGTCTGCCCCGATGTGTGACCTCAGGGCTGATAGAAATAACATCAGCTGCAAACCAGAGCCTTCTTGCTGGCTGGTCTCTCCAGGTATCGGGCACTCATGGCTCTGTCTACATAGTATCAGCAGGTACAAGTGGAGCATGTTTCAGGCACAGTGAGAAAGAGGGAGCTACATGCAGTAATGAATAACAACCGATTACTGTGAGGCGGCATTGAAAAAACACTTTAAAAATCAGACTGCTAAAGGCTTCAACTGGATTTTCTCTTTACAAATGCATTTAGTGAAAATAACTCTTTCTATAATATACATGTTTACATGTAGTCTGAAACGACAGTTAAATTCTTAACTGTGAAGGTCACACTGCAGACTTTTCTGTTTTCTTCATAGCATCTAGTACATTTCACCCAGATGCATGTAGGTGCTCAAGGGAATGGTAATGGATGGGTGAGTTGAAAACAGACATGTGCTACCCTAAACATCTCTGCAATTAGATATTTCCCAATTATCTAAAGAAGTGAACTATTAAATTACATAAACATTTAATTTAACAAATATATCAAATTTAAACATATGAAATATAGATCGTAAATTTAATTATAAACTGACCATCAGATTTGAGAACACATAATAATGCAAAATTTTAAAAGTTATCTCGTTACATTTTACAAAAAAGCTGCAACAAGCCATTGATTATATGACAGCCTTAATCTTATGGACCTCCCATAGGCATCTCTATACATAATTTAGGAAGATTAAATAAATCACTCTATTCTAAAGAGGCCCATTCTCTACCAAAAAACCCCTATCTCTTATTAAAAGAGATGCTGAGTTTTAGTTTTCAATTGATAGCGTAGGTCTCTAGAATTAACTATTGTTAGAAATAACACACTACTATTTATTATTGAAGAAACATATGCCAAATACAGACTTGCTATTTTAGGTAAATAAAGCCATTAAGATGTTTACTGTTTTGGGTGATGCTGCTTGTCCTAATAAGTCAACTTAGCAAAAATATGCCCTAAATGACCATAATTATACCAAAGAACAGGAGAGGCTCTCATCAACAACTTCATTCACCCAATGTTCACTCAACAACTATGTACTGCAGTGTTTCCCAAACTTTTTGGCACCAGGGACTGGTGCTCCTATCAGAATCTAATGCCTGATCTGAGGTGGAGCTGAGGTAGTGATGGTAGCACTGGGGAGTGGCTGCAAATACAGATGAAGCTTCACTTGCTTGCCCACTGCTCACCTCCAGCTGTTCGGCCCGGTTCCTAACAGGCCATAGACCGGTATTGGTCTGCAGCCCAGGAATTGGGGACCCCTAATGTACTACGTATATACTACACATCTAGGTACTATGTACTAAGCACTGAGAAGGAATAAGAAGTCTGACTTTGGCCCCTAGATGACTCCATAATTTGGTTAGTAGAACCATAACTTAAAAGAGATCCTTTTAAAAAGTAACCAAGATAATGTAGTATATGAACTGACTGCTTTATTACAGTACTGATAAAGATGAAATTGAAAGAGAGAAGAATGGAATAACACTACTTATTTTCTTAATACTCAGTGTGACAAGATGCAAACGGTGTAGAAAGCACTTCTGCTGTGTACTGAGTAGGGTGGGTGCTTAAGGAAAAATGTTTGTGCAACTGAGTTGTGGGATCAACTACCCCATGTTCTACGGTTTATTTTACTTGAAATAACTGCTGACAAACAAACTAAGGTTACTCAGACTTGAGTATTTGAAGACCTTTTCTCAAAAATGAATGAAGTCAGTCTGTCATTTTAAGGAAATACTTGGCAGTATTTGTGGCCGACAATAAATTCAGCTTTCAAGTGAAAATTAGTGTTGGAACACCTACTTCCACCAGCATGAGTTTAACAGCTTTCCAATATTTAAAGATCCTTCTCATGAAATCATGGTGATATCAAGATATACAATTTTTAAACTTTATATAAGTAAACGTGTCAATATTTGGAAGGTTTCATAACTCAGTGAACCAGTATTTTCTAAATGCCCAATTAGGTGTTATAAAATCATGTTTGAGTAAACCATACATTCAAATTACCAGACAAAGCAATTAATTTTAATGCAACAGAGTACAGAAAGCTAATTTTTATGATTTCAGATTCCACATTGCAACTAATTTGAAGCAGCTGCCATTTGTCAAGTTTTGGTAAAGAGTTAAAGAATATCCACAATTATCTTAAAAGTCTGTTAAAATACTCCCTTCCTATCTGTGTGAGGCTGAACTTTCTTCATATACTTAAACAATGGATTGCATGCAGAAGCAGATATAAGAGTCCAGCTGTTTTTTATTAAGGCCGATATAAAGCAATTTGCAAAATTTAAAACAATGCTGCTTTTCTCAATTTTTTGTTTTGAAAAATTTAGTTATTTTTCATAGCATACCATTTATAACTACTTTTAAATGAAGTAAATATTGAAAGTTTTTCAATTTTTATTTTTTATTATCATAAGCATTGATTCATGTAGCCAATATAAATAAAAGGGCTTTAGGGAGTGTAATAATTTTAGGAATGTAAAGGAGCCTAAGACCAAAAAAGTTAAAAGATGATGATCTAGGTAGTGGTTTTTAAAAAAAAAAAAAAAAAAAGCACACTTCCAAACAATAAAATGCTACTAAGTGTCACACTAGTGAGTATTCTGTACCAAGAAAGTAGGAGAAAACAGGATTGAAAACTGTATTGGCAAGTGTTCCAAATATAATCAATACCAATACAAAATTGTCATTTATTTGGTTTGTTTGATGTGAAACTAAAACTTGGAACATCTTCAATTTGGGTGTAGACATCTGCTTGGCAATCAAGTTTTAATTAAATAAATTTCAAATGCTTTAGGTGCCCTAGTCTTTTAAGCCAAGCATTGCACCATAGCATCCAATAGTACGAATTAAAGTACTGCGTGCTTCAGGATTTTAAGCAGAATATGAAACTGGACCTTATTTTGTTTGTCTTCCTGATTAAGGAATCCTTTTGTCTTTAAGTTTTCATTGCTTCTCTCTAGGGTAACTTTGCAATATGTCTTCCAAAGTGAACCCATTGAAAGTGAAAAGGGGTACAATTAAAATAATTATGCCAGAACAACATGCACAAATCGTGACTGTCCTGGACAAACAAGGACATATGGTCATCTTAGTTCTTCTATGTCTGACAGACGCCCTTTCCCATTCTGATAGCATCTACTCCAAGCCTCCCCTTGCTCTAGAGATGATTGCATCTCTTTTACCAGCAACACTGAAAACCACCAGATTGCCAGGTTTCTCCGCCTCAACGTTGCCCTCTTGTCCATGTTCCTCATTCTCTTCCATTTCCTCTTATTTTCAGAGAAACAAGGATGCAAGGCTATGCTCTTCTTTGATCACCGCTTAATCCAATGAGCAGTTCTTTCCTATTTCTCTTTTCCCCATTCCCTTCTTCCAGAATGAGCCAGAAACATTCTAGTCTTTCTAAAACGTCTTCCCTAGACCTCAGTATACTGCTTTCTTTTTTTCTTTCACTGTCTTTGCTTTCTCTTGCCCACATCATGGATAGCCTCTATTTCTGAAAGCTTTTTTTTTTTTTTTTTTTTTTTTTTTACCCCCTGCCCCTTTAACGCAAACAGATGTTCCTGAGGTTCTTGACTTGGTCCTTCTCTCTTCCTGCTTGCTCTCAGATGGCATTATCTTCTTCTCCTTTAGTGCATTACTTGCACTATCTGTAATTAACTCTCAAATATGTATTTCTAGTACTTACTTCTCTCTCTCTCTCTTTAAAGCACCATTTTCAATTTCCATCTGTTTTATATATCTGACCTAAATGGAGAGCTGGAACCCTAAACTCAGTATGCTACACAAAAACCTCATTATTTCCCTTCTCCCTCACTTTCACGTTTTCTCTTTCTGTTAATATCTTCCTCTCAGTAAGCCTCAACATTTTAACCACATTTTATCCATCTCCTGTACATTTTTCACCTAGTTGTCAAATCCTGTTGACTTTCTTCCTAAGCTCTGAAATACCTTCCACATCCATCTCTTTTCCCTTTTTCCACAGCCACTTCCCTATTTCAGGCCCATGTGTCCCTTGCTCAAACTTCAGAACCAGTTTTGTAGTTGGTCTTCTTACCTCCTCTCTTTCCCTCCACCAATCATTCATGTACACCTTTGCTAGGGAGCGACTCTGATGGTGATGGGAGCTCAGAGGAGTCTTAAGAGAGAATCTCCATTAGCAAGCAGGGATCTGAGAGGAGGAGCCAGAGGGATGAGAAGGGGAAAAAGAGAACTAAGAGTGCATGTGGAAGACATCCAGTGAAGCGAGAGCATGAGGAAGGAAGTGGTCAAGAGTAAAGAACACTAAGAGAAGTCAAGGATTTGGAGAATGAAACAAAGTACATTTAATTGGGCAATGGAGAAAGAAGTTCCATTTCATCAGTGTGAGTGGAAGACCAGCCTCCAAGTTCTTGACTCCCTGTGACTATTCAGTGCCATTCTCCTTCAGTAGCTCCTTATCTAGGTCACATTCTAAGACTGCTTTTCTTTAGACAACTGAAATTCCAATACACAACTCTCTAATGACCATTTTCTATCTTCCAGTCCTCTAGACCTTCAGTTCCCCCTATACTCTTTGATCTTACTGAGCCACCTAATGTCACCCACTCTGGGTTCCATTTGGCTCCACTTTCTTTCCATATCAGTCAAACCCTGCAGTCCAACACCTCACTTACTGTCCTGCTGGCATCCTACACTCGCTCACCCACTTTTTGTTACACTGCAGCTGCACAGTCAACCCCAAGGGTTGAAACAATCCAATACAGAGGTAATGAGGCTTGCTGGAGGAAATTCTCCTGCTCTAACTGTCTATAATACGTGACTTCCAATCTTCAGTGGACCCTCAGCATGTTTCGGCAACCTTCCTCTAGGTCAACTTTCTTCATTTTTTCATTCCTAAAGTGGTCAGTTTAAACCATTATGTTGGTCATCATGACCTGCAATTCTGCCCCATCTCTCAGCAGATGCCTTACCTCCTTCTCTACTAAGAAAAGTGAGGCCACCGGACATGAAATTCAACTTCCCTCATTTATTCCAACAATTAAAACTTTAAACTGTGTGTTTATGGGGGGATAGATATACACACATGTATATCTACAAGTATATTTGTAAGTATATGTATGTGTACACGAGCTCACAGCTGTAATCAACAAAAATAATTTTTAGAGTACTCACCATGTGCCGTTGACTGTGTCAAGCACCTTGTAATGCATTATCTTGTTTAATTCTCTTACCATACTTCTTTTACTAGCTCAGAAAATGTGCATTTTTCCCCATCCTTCATATCTTCTGAGTGATATCTGTTATCTCTTTCCTCTAACTTCATCTTCTCTACCAGCTCCTTCCTTCCCCCTCAGCATGTCAAAATAGCCAGGTTTTCTTGAAAGCCCTTTAAATCATTATTTCTCTTAAAAGCCAAACTTTTGACTTAGTAATCTTTGTTTATTATTTCTAATTTCTCACCTCTCCATTTGTTCAACTCACTGGCAACTGGAGTCTATTTGCTGATTCCATGAAAAGTGTAACAAGTATTACTGCTCCCGCTGGTATTGAGGACTCACTCTGTGCTACACCATTGTGCCAGGTGTCTTAAACTTACTATCTCATGCAATTCTTGTCAGCATTTACTCTAATAATAGTTTTCAGCAACTATTTATTTAATGTCTACCCTCCTACGAAAGAAAGACTGAAAGTTAACCTGGAATATGGACCATGGCTGTTTTCTTCACATTTGTATCCCCAGGTCCAAGCACTTACTCCATGTATATTTGTTGAATCAATGACTAAATAAATAATCCAATAATGTCTTAAGGTAGGTCCCCTTACCCCCACTTAATATACGATAAAAGTAAAGCTCAATGTGATTAAACAACTTTCTCAATATCACATAGCTAGCACAGTGTAACAGCCAGAACTCAAACCGAAATCTGGTGATAAATCTGTGCTCTCTTCACAACTTCCTGTGATCATCCCCCCTCTAGTACTCTCATGGCCATCTACATACTCGAGACACACTCCCAAACTTAGATGTCTAAGCCAGGCCTTTCTTCTTAGCCCCGGCTTCATATGTACAACTGTCCATCTTAAATATCTACTTGAAAGACCACTTCTAACCAAACTTAACTCACTATCTTTCTCAAACCTGCCCTTTCACTAGTATTTTTAATGGTGTCAACATCTACTGAAACTGGAGTCCTGGGAAATATCTTCTCCATCATACCAACTATACACACACACACACACACACACACACTTCCATTCCCAGTAAGTACTGTCACTTTTCCCTAAGCACCTCTTCTATATATCCTTTCCTCTAAATCCCTGTTTTGCTATGGTGCAGACTCTTACAGAGCTCACCTGGACTATGAGCAATTGAATCTAAATCTATTTGGTTTCCTTGCTTCTGGTTTGACCCTCTACCAATCATTCTTTTTACTTACATCAGAGTTATCTTGGTAAATCACACATATGATGATGTCACTTCTTTTCTTAACACTTTGCAATGGCTGGCTATTTCAGCTAATGAGATAACAAAGTAAACATTACTAATATGGTATATAAAGATCTTGCTGGATTCATTCTGTTTGTGTCCCCAGTTACTTCTCATACATGCTCCCTGCCCTAGGCATACTGAGTTGCTCACAGTCCCCTCTGGCCCACCACTACTGCTTTGGATTATTACTGCCTTTGCACGTGCTTTCTCTCCTGGAAGGACACCTTTTTTCAGTGTAGTCTTCCTCATGAATTCCAAGACTTACTGGAAACTCTGCTCTCTACAACAAATCCTTCCCAGGTTCTTAAAACCCTCTTATTGAACATTGCTAGTTTCTGTATAAGATACGTCACATGATGTGTCAATTATCTGTTTACTTGCCTATTTCCTTGCTATATTATTAAGCTCCTTGAGGGAGAGACCAAAACTTTCTATCCTTTTATGTTCTTTATCCTAGTAGCAATACGTGTCCAATAAAGTTTTCTTTTGGTCGAATGAATAAATGGCAGTTACGAGTGCTCCATATTCCTGTAACTGAGAGACACTGTCACAGAGAACATGAGCAAATGCAAAATCACTTGGTTACAGATGTGCCTCGTACATAAAGAGCAAAAGCATGTAAAAGTAATGCTTGCCTGCCAAGGCAAAGTGCTATAAAGAAGAACATGTTGGAAATATGCATTTTTGAGCACTACAGGAATATTTTTAGAACATATTACACTAACTTATTTCATATGTTAGCTTGGAGAAGAAAAGATGTCAAAGGGATGCGTGGCAATTGTCGTTTCCATTTGTTAAAAAAAAAAAAAAAAAAGGAAACCATAATGCAAAAAGCAGAAATATACAAATGTAGTATGGTGAAAATGCAGCCAGTCCATTGCGAGATTTCTGCAGCCTTTATTACAATTGGATTTTCTTTGCCAAGGCAGGCCCTGCTGTCATCCCACGCATATGGTGTATCAGAGCTCCGACCCGAAGCTCAGATAGCAACCCCACTGTATCCGGACGTGAGTGAGGGATGGATGCCTTCCTATAGCTCTTTAAACAGATTCTTAATTTTTTGGCTGCTTCTGACCATTTCTTATCTTTCTCTTGAATCTACTCCAAGTCTGCATTTATATGATCCAGTTCTAGTGCGCACCCTCTTAATGGAAGGCAGCATGTTGCAGGAGTGTTTTGCCCAGAGTTAGAGGTGATGAAATATCCAGTGCATCTGCTTTGTCCCCTTCACTCTTCACTCTCTGATCCTGTGGCTCTGCTGAGGATTCTTATGGTCCATGGTTGTCTCTTAACTTCCATTTCTATCCTTTCCAAGTCAGCTGCTGAGCCCAATAAGTCTCTGAGCTGATGGGCTCATGGGATCTAGCTGCACACTCACTGCACCCTGAGAATAAGACCAGAGCACAGTGGCCCATGAGAGTGACCAAGCTAAGTTAATTGAGGGCTGAGAGCCACCAGTGTGGGTCTGGGTCTTCAAGCCAAATCTTGACCCTGCATGAGGAGCCTTCTGTGAAAGGTGATTGACAGAAGTAGAAAACAAGGATAAGAAAGGCATACATATTCCCCTTTTCCAACATTTCAACTTTATTCAATAGTGAGCTGAGTGTGGGGTCTTAGAAAATATGTCCCAGTCAGACAATTCTATGGTTGGTTTTTCTACTCAATGCCAAGCTGGCTTAAACGTGAAAAATTCACTGAATTTGTCAAGAAGTGGAATGTTTCCTGACCATATCCAATTGACTTGTCACTTTCAGCTTCCCCAGCAGAGAGTGCATCTTCACTTACAAGGGATGATTTCATGATCACGAAGATGGCCAATTCAATCAGACGATGTTTTCTCTCTTGAGCTCCCACCTGTATTGCCTGACTGGGCTGCAACTCTGCAAACTGACAAGGGGTCCTCACCTTCAGTGTCTCTTTTGCAAGAACTTTTCTATCTGGACTCTAATATTTCTCTCAATTTGGTTTCAACTGGCATTTTCAGACGAAGTCCATTCCTCTTGTATATTTAAGATCTAGATCATTAAGCGCCAGCCAGAGGCACATCAAAGCCATTATTCTTAAGCTTGTCATCTCAGAACATCCATGTGACTTGACGATGTCTGATGAGGAGCACTAGAAACCTACCTGGGTTTGCTCCTACTTCTAAAATTTTGTGCTTTATACCACATTGTCTTGTTGGTCATATTCTGTTCCTATTCTTTATTAGATCAAGACCACACCCCTTACCCAGGCATTCAAGGCCTTCAAAACTTTCTTATACCTACCTAAATTATCTAGGCTTTCTCCCTTATGATGCTCAATGTGGACAATCCATCTGCAAAGCCTCATTCTACTTCAGTCTGAGTCTTTGATCAGTTTTTCTTTCCTACACAGAACACCTTTCCCTATTTTCTTAGTCTGATGACATTCTATTCTGAATCCATTCAATCTCATGCCAAGTCCCTCTCCCTCCAGAAAATCTTAGACTGCTTCAATTCACAGAGATCTCTCTCTTTCCTGATGTCCCCACAATAAAAACTGCCTGATAATTGGGAATAAATCATACTCTATCTATTATGTTCTCTGATTCACTAATGTGTATTGGTCTTGCCTTCCCCAGTCAAATGACAATTCCTAAATGCAGGGAAATATTCACATGCTTCTTCTCTCAATGCCTAGGTTGGTGTTGGCATATGAAAGATGCTTAATAAACACCTGCTGAGTTGAATTCAATATAGCAACTTGGATCATAAATGATACTCTCAACTAGAAATACCAAATGAGCATGCTAGTGTGATAGCTTATGAATGCTCAAGTGACTCATTCAGTTTCCATATAGACAAGGCTACACATGTAACCGTTCCTTTGCTACAGCCGAATGTACTGATTTTAAATCAATCTAAATTAGTATATACAATTCAATTTGCTTTTTCCCCCAAAAAGTACATTTCTATTGCTTGATATCTTAATTCATATTTTCACAGCTCAAGATATGTTCATTTAAAATGGTCCTTTTGAAAGGGTCTTCAATTAATGAGAAAATTGGAAAGTCACATGCAAAAGAATAGAACTAGACTGCTATTTGAAATCACACACAAAGAGTAACTCAAAATGGATTAAAAACTTAAATATAAGATCTGAAACTATAAAACACATAGAGAAAACATTGATATTAAAATTATAGACTTGGTCTCAGAGAGGATTTTATGAGTCTGACCTAAAAGGCAAAGGAAGTAAAAGCACAAATAAACGAATGGGACTACATTAAACTAAAAAGCAAAAGAAACCATCAACAAAACAGAAAGGTAACCAACTGAATGGGAGAAGATATTTGCAAACAGTACCCCTGATAAGGGGCTAATATAATATCAAAAAAAAATAAAGAACTCATACAACTGAACAACAAAAAACAAACAACTCAATTAAAAAATGGGTAGAGGACCTGAACAGATACTTCTCTCAAGAAGACATACAAACGGCCAAGAGACATATGAAAAGATGCCCAACTTCACTAGCTATTAGGTAAATGCAAATCAAAATCACAATGGTATATCACCTCACACCTGTAAGAATGGTAAGATAGTAAGTGGCTAACATCAACAAGACAAGTAATAACAAGTGCTGGAGAGGTTGTGGAGGAAAATGAACCCTTATACACTAATGGTGGGAATGTAAATTGGTATAGCCACTATGGAAAACAGTATGGAGGTTCCTCAAAAAACTAAGAATAGAATTACTACATGACCCACCAATCCTTCCTCTAAGTATCTACCTGAAAAAAAATCGAAAACATTTATTCATAAAGAAATATGTACCCCTATGTTCACTGTAGCATTATTCAAGGTAGTCAAACCATGGAAACAAGGGAAGTGTCTTTTGATAGAAGACTGGATAAAGAAGATGTGGTGCATATATACAATAGAATGGTAGTACTCAGCCATAAAAAAAAGATGAAATACTGCCATTTGTGACAACATGGATGGATCTTGAGATTATTATGCTAAGTGAAATAAATCAGATGGAAAAGGACAAGAATCATATGATTTCACTCATAGGTGGGATATAAAACAGAAAGCAACAAATGAACAAAGAAAACAAACAAAAAACTTGTAGACACAGACAATAGTATGGTGGTTACCAGAGTGAAAGGGGTAAAGGGGGTCAAATACATGGTGACAGAAGGAGACTAGACTTTGAGAGATAAGCGCACAATGCAATATACAGATGATGTGTTACAGAATTATATACTTGAAACTTATATAATGCTATTAACCAATGTGACCTCAATAAATTTAATTTAATTTAAAAAATAAAATAGAATGATCTTTTCTAAAATAGTGATTTATTTTCATATTTAACAAATTAATTTATACCACAGCAAAGTTGATTCAGGCTTTATATTTTTTTATTTTAAATGAAGCAGACTTTGTATTATCTTCCCTTTCAGTACTAACTAGCTGAACAAATGGTGCACACTGCTGACTCAATTTTTCCCACTGCCCACTTTCAATCATTCCCATCGTTCTAAATTCTTACTTTTATGCAAATGACTCCCAAACATATTCTTCTCAACTTTGTCTTTCTTCTAAGAGTCAATTCCACATCTACTACTAGAATATCTCTTTATTGAATAAAATGCAATAAAAAAATAAGCAACTCTGTTTGTATTCCAAAATTCTATTTGCAGGGCTATTTGAAACTTATAATTTATTTTCCATAGAAACTGCATTATAAATAGTAATTCGGTTAGTTCTTTGGCTGGGAAACAAAATTTAGCTAATCCATCTGCAATGAAAAGTAGCAGAAAGCAGCATGGTGACAATGAGCAATTAAATGAAGCACTAAAAAGTATATGTAAAAAAACAAGTGTATCTCTGTTGTTGATATCTGAAGAACAGCACTAATACTGAGAAGGACAGGGAGATAGAGATTGTGGAGATCTAGAACACTTTGTTTAGTTATAGCCACCCGATTCTAAAGTCCTGCAGGTTTTAGACCTACCTCCTCAATCCAGTTACCAGTCCTTCTGATTCTCCCTTAATGTACCTCTTCCATTCCCTCTGCCCCTTTTGTCAACCAGACATTATTCTCCTTTACCTGGATTATTACAATGGTTTCCTAGTTGGTTTTTTTGAGTCTAATCTCCTCCTTAAAATCCATTTTGCATATGTCAGACTAATCCTTTTTTGAACTACAAGCATACCTTGGAGATATTGTGGGTTTAGTTCCAGACAACTGTAATAACATGAATATTGCAATAAAGCAAGTTGAAATCTTTTTGCAGGTAGAGGATCTTATCTTCAATTTGTAATAAAACACATCTGGAAAGTGGAATAAAGCACACCAAAATGAGGTATGCCTGTACCTTCCATTGTGTCATTGTTCTGCTCAATAATATGCCACCACCCCCACTGAGTCAGAAGAACATAAACCTGGCCAAAATTTCTGTGGGGATGTGCACTCTGGTCTTGAAGGAGAGCCCCTCTACTGGCACAACCCAATGCAGATTCCTGGAGAAGTACTGGCGCCCATCCAAAGTGGTCCAGGCACCCAAAATGACTTCTAAGCTTCTTGATCAAGAGAGAGCACAGGGTCTCTTTGCTTTTAAAAGTCCCTGAATAGTCCACCTTCTCTTGAAGATCAGAAAGTGAGGTCTCAATTTGATTACTACATGATTCTTTTAGACAGGAGCTAGAATGCTGAAGCACTCAGCTGACAGTGGGAAGATGGGGAAGTGAGACGGTCACACACTGGCTTGTGTTTGATCAGGGTTCCCACTGATCCTTCTGAGCAGAATGAGCAGTCTGACTGTACAGAGAAACGGCACGGTATGAAAAGATCGGGCCAAAGATCCTTTTCTGAGACTCAGCAGGGTCTTCATTTTGTACATAGGGGACAATGATGTCTTCCACCCACAGCTGCTGTAAGGACTGAGGATGCTTTCTCAAAGGGACCTATAATGACACCTGATAAATATGCATGGACAGACAGGTATACATTTCTTAAATAGGAGATAGGGAGATGCACAAAAGCTTTTGGTCAGAGCCTCCAATTCCTGACCAACCTCCGACAAATGTTTCCATTTGAATGAATACCCACTTCATCAACTTTGGGCTGGAATTCAAGCAGAATCTTGCTCACTGTTCTACATTCTGACTAAGAAGAAATATCTGGGGAAAGGAGAATTATCAGTTTACAATTCAGATCCAAGAAATATTCAGGAATTAAGATGATAGCAAATCCAAAGGAGACACGGGCTCTGCACTGGTCAATTAAAAACAAAACAAAACAACCAAACAACAACAACAAAAACACAAAAACAGATGCCAAACAAACCAACAAAAGTAACCAGGCCAGTACTGGTCTAGGCTCTGGATCTGGCCTGCCAGGAGTAGACCGGCTGCCTGTTGTCATGGCGACGAGGGCAGAGTGATCCAGGCTGTGAAGAGCCAAGACTGCAGCTTTTGGAGAGCCACGCCCAGGGCTCTGTGGTCCCTAACTCAGGCTCTCCTCTCAGACTCAGGCAAGAAAAATGAAAAGGATTGCTAAGATATTTGTTTGCTACCATTCTCTGTGTGGTACTCACAGAAATATATATTTCAGGGCTAATCGTTTTGAGGCATTATATTTGTTAGAGAATTTATCCATTTTCAAACATTTTCATAGACAAAATTCTAACAGTGGCACAGGTATGATGGTATTATCCCCATTTTGTACATGAAGAAGCTTAGAGTGATGGCCAATGAAACAATTCACTTAAACCCTCTGAACTGTGGGTTTTTCACTGGCATAATATGGATGATGTGACTTACCCTAATAACAAGAAATTATAAATGGCACAGCTTTAAATGTTATACAAATGTCACCATGTGAACTCCTGGCCAGTGTCATTCCCATACACCCCCATCTCCACTCCTAAGAAAAGACAGCACCAAACAGTGTCAGGCACTTAGGTGACAATAAAGGATTTGTCTTATCTAGCTCTGATATATAGAGTAATTGTCCCCATTTCTAACTCCTTGGGCTGTTAGTAAACTATAGAAACAAAGACAGGAATTGCAATCTGCATTTCTAAATCTCTCATTAGCAGAGTCACCCCACCTACTGTATTGAGAGGTGACCTCATTAGAGAAGAGGAACCATCAGTGGAAAACTCAAAGCTTCCTGAACCCTCTGGCAGTTGGGCCTGTGATTGGGGAGGGCATCAAGCAGCTGCGGCTGACAATGGGCTTCTGTACCCCATTCCTGAAAAAGCTTTTTTTTTTTTGGTAGGCCTTTGCTCCTCCCATGAGCTAGCTGGTTTTGTTTTGTTTTATCCTCCAGCAAGATGGCTGCTGATTGCAATGAGCTCAGAATAGCAGAAAGTAATTAAAAATTCATTTAAAAATCTATCGCACAGTTTAACATCTACATTAAGAACACTGCTGGGGTAAATAAGCTGGCATCATCTTTAGTAAGGCAAGAAAAAAGAATTCAAGCAGTCTGTTGAACATGGTTTAGGAACAGCAGATAAAAAAGTAATATTTCAGCTGACCTTTGCACAAGTTTTGTAGACCTTTTCCTGAAAAGGCAAGTGGTCATGACAGTAACCGTTGTTTTGCAAGAGAATATGATAGCAATTTGATGGCCCAACCAGGGAACTTGTTGACTGAGATAATTCTTCAAGATAATGGTTCTCACGTTTTCAAAGAGACATTCTCTTTAGAGGCCAGCGACAAATGGTGTTAGAGAGCTGAACTTTCGATAAGCACTTTTTTCCTAATGATGCAGACCCATTGTTTATCATTGTATTAGGAACCCTTCCGCGTTGATTATCTAGGTTTAAACCAGGCCTTGAACTGCCAAAATAGTGACAGAGGTGCACTGCACCCTTGGCTTTCCAAGCCCTCACTCTGCCTTTTCAGTTCTGTATTGCCTGTACCCAGCAAAACTGCCATCAACTCCATCTCTGTCCAGCCTCTAAATCTCAGTATCATTAAAAACTAGAAGCAAATTCTGTAGGAAATTGGATAGATATTCTCTGAAAAAAAGCCCACTTTCAAAGACGTTTCTCTGAGAGTTTCTTTTTTAACTATAGCAGCAAAAGTGATACTAAGAACACACTATTTGAAAAGAAGTGAACTTTCATAAAGTGATCTGTATTTTACTGATGAG
The DNA here is from genome assembly GCA_028627145.1 of Eidolon dupreanum. Lineage (NCBI taxonomy): Eukaryota > Metazoa > Chordata > Mammalia > Chiroptera > Pteropodidae > Eidolon > Eidolon dupreanum. The sequence goes on along the minus strand of CM053510.1, from coordinate 67,983,275 downwards.
CTGTATTTTCTGGGTTCAAACATCACTTGATATCAATTTTAAAGGGTGTCTAGGTGGCAATAGGAATCTGATGATGAATATAATAAAACAGGTTCATTTAGCAATCGAATTACATTATTATCATTACAACATTACCCATTTTACTCTGAAATTTATGTTCATTTCCAAAACCAACAACCCATTCTCCTTACTGCATTCAAAGGCAGTGCACATATTTTATGTTTAAAGTAACTTGTCATACTTCAACCTAGAAATAAATACCAAATCAATTTACTTTCTCCTTCTTCCCCCAACACTGAAAGCAAATGTCAAGTGTTATAAAGCTCCTCAATGTCAATAATTTTATTAAAAATTGAGATTTAATATCTCTTTTCATATTCTTGATAGAGGCATTGAAGTAGGTAGGGCTATAAAACTAATAATCTATTTTTCACAGCAAATGTTTTCTTTCACCTGGGGCAGAGTAAACCAAGGTCTTTATGGCATCGTTAAGCCAGATTATGAGCAATTTTGATTAAAACCAAAGACACTGACATTTTTCAACCAACCAAAAACGGAATGTTATCAGAGTCAGTGTCTTTGCTAATATTTGTGTCCTGACAAATCTTGAAGCTGGTGTGGGAGAAAAGGCCTCCAAATGGTCGTGTGTCTCTGTGTTTTCTTTTAGGAGCGCCTATATTATCACAGACCCTTACTACTGATTTTTAAGAGAAAGTGGGAGAAAAGGTGGGTGGGGGAGAGGGGTGGGGCTCTATTCTCCTAGTCGCACAAGGATAGAGCCATTCTGACCTCTATTAACATACACAGGAAGCAAAAATAGAGACGTTTCTTTATATGGACCTAGAAAATATTAGAAGCTAACCTTTTCCAATTGTAAAGCAACTAAGACAATAAACACACAGGTCTCCAAGAAAGTGAGGGAACCAACAAGATACACATTTCTCACTATCATCAATGTATAGAGCTGTCTTCATTAAGACTGCTAAGGATATTTTCAAGTTTCTAAATACATAAATTGAGTTGAAGATTCTAACTTTTATTTTCCTCACAAATGTTACAGCAATAAATGCTAAATCATTGATAATCTCTTGTAAAGTTATGTGTTTGTATTGTAATGCTAGTGATGAGCATAATTTCTGAATTTCATCAACTTTTTGCCTTTTGTTGTTTTTATATCTAGAGAAATATGCCTCGATTCAACCCAGGATCAAATATAAAGAAATTATAACATTTGTGGATTCTTTATGCTTCTATTTGAAGATAAGGCAGCCACTATTGGAATTTCTGTAGCCAGTAAAATTGAAAAAATTAATGAATGGGTGTCCATCTTTTCTAGGCAGAATATTTATGTAGCTCTAAATAGACTATTCATATTTTTGATAAACTAAGTGGCAGTAAATACTTCTCTTAGGTTATGAGTTAGACAGTGAAGTGCTACAAAGTCAATCCAATGGCTGTGAGACATTTAAGGTGAAGAGTTTATGTAATAAGTTTTGTTTTTTCATCACGCACATTAGTTGGAAGACCCTCTCTTGGGGGAAAAATTGCCAAGGATTCAATGATAGTACAACGTCTATGATCATTAACATTTGTCAACACCTATTATGCAATTTACATATGTGATTTCTTTTCATTCTTGCTCTTTGACATAGGCACAATTCCTATTTCCTGGAGGAGAAAACATAGCTTAAAAATTCTAAGAAAGTTATTAAAGACTATTCAGGACATGATTTGCGGACCTGGAAAATACAAATATTGAACCAATCATTACAATTAAAATTTAACACACTGCCTTGGGTAATGAGTGGGGTCAGCTCTTTTTCTCTTAGGTTGCTGAACTACTGTGAATTAAGGGCTTTTAAGCAGTAACTATAATGTAGCAGTGGTTCTGCCATTTTTAAAATATATAAATCTTTTTCTAATTAAATAAAATTTATCTTAGTCTACATGGACCCAGAATGGGCTATTCTAATCAGAATAAAATTCTGGCTAATAAAGCGTTAGGGGGAAGACTACTAATATTTAAGAAGTAGAATAAAATCATATACAGTTAATATAAACTAAGCACACCCTTTGACAATTCAGGGAACATGAAGAGACTGTAATGCTGTAGGGTCATCATGATGAAGACCAGTTATGATTTCACAAGAAAAGCATGCCATTGCTATTTAATAGAGATTTCTAGCTGTTTGAATATCAGATTTGAAGAGCTTGAAGGCACCTCACAGGTCCTCCGTCTAAGCCTTTTATTTATAGATGAGGAACTGAAGACTCAGACACCTTGCAGCCAAGTGACTGGCCCAAGGCCATTCAGAACTTCAGTGGCAGCCACATAGTGACCAGAACACATGGTGACCAGTTTTGCTATGCTAAGCTGACTCATTAAAGTCACACTGACCCTACTTATCTCATCATAATTGAGAATAAAACAAAACAAAAAGATGTGCTGTTACTTGCCTTCTAAATTTGTTGATTTCTAAGGATCTATTTTTTTTATGTTTTCTATGACAGCTGTTTCCCACATCTTCATTTCCTTACCATGAATTCCATAGCACAAATAACACACATGATGTCATGCTGCAAATAAGACACAGCAAGGGATATGAACTTTCTCTGAACAGTTTATGATTTTCTCTCTTTAATACAATTTTTATTAGGACTGAAATGTAGAGAAGAGCTACTACCAAGCATTCAATTCCAGCCTTGTGATTTAACTTGCCAGATTTAACTGGGGGATGATTAATCAATTATTTATTTAGCTGGCACCATTTTCCTGTCACTTAAATCATATTTAATTTCAATCTGTTATAATCCATTATCAGTGCTGAGCCAAAACCCTTGATGCACTATTTGCTTATGAGATGGTTTCATACATACAGCAGCAAAGTACTAAGTATCCCATGTACATTTACAGATGATGGACTGCCTCTGTTAAGAGGCGGTTCATATGCACACTTTAGAGATTTCTATATTTTACAACTTAAGATATCCGGCACCATTTACTACCAAGTGAAAAACCACCGGAACAATCTAGATCGATAGTCTATTTAATCTGAAAAGCCATTGTTCATGTAAAATGGGACTTAAATATTTTTTTGAAAATCATCCAGATCTTTTATTCCCCCATCCTTCACAACAGAAAATCTAAACTATAAAGCTATTTGAGATATAAAGACCAAAAGTAATGTATGAAACTTAATTGAATCCTAGTTTGAGAAAAAAAATAATACATTTTGGAGGGATAATTGCACTGGATATTAACTGATATTAGAAAATTAGCATTAATTTTTTTGTGCATGAAAATGGCACAGCAGTTACCTTAGAGAATGGCCTTATTTTAGGAATAATAACCTTAATTTTAGGAGATACAAAAATGAAGTATTTGGGAGTTAAATGTCACGACGGCAAAATATTGATTTGAATTTAAGTGGTTGTCTACTATTTAAGTCTACTATTTTTCAATATTTTTTGTTGTTTATTTTAAAAAATTTACAATAAAAGTTGAATATCACTTCAGAAAAATAACTCGAAATTGCTTATACACCCTCAGTGCCTCCAGAAAACAGAGAACCACTGTTTGGGGCAGGTGTTGAGACAATAATAGATGACAGAGAAAACAGCTGTTTCCTAGAATGAGTCTCCAACCAGAGAAGATGAACACAGTGAAAAGGGGACAAAGCAAAGACAGGCAAGGATACAGTAAGAGGACACCCAGCCACTTCACACCAGCTCCTGTCTCCAGGCCTTGCAATTTCTACCTGGGCTGTTCAAGGAGCATGCATGTGCATGCGTGGACACATTGGTGTCCAGCTCTGAGGCACTGTGACAAAGGCACGAGGGAGGCACTAGGACACTGCAGATGTGCAAATGTCCTGATTTTTAAAAGGGGGTAAAGCGTTACGTGCTCAGAGAACATAGTGGTTTAAAACCCATGCTTCTGCATCCTTTGAGGCCATCTTGTTGTTTACTCCAGAGACTTGTGCCGTGGACACACCCAAAAATTCATTTTCATCCTTTTTCACTCTTCTTTTTTCTCTTTTTTTCATTCTGCTTTTATATACAGCTGGGATAAATACCTATGGGTGAGCTACCAAAAATATGGATGACAAAAATTTTATAGAGATAACTGACATACCAAAGAGAAGATCATTATAGCAGGGTGATTATACCCCAAGAAGTATGAGAGATGGTTCATTAAAGTGTAGGAAGACAATATTAGAGTTATTTCTGTCTATTTATAAATTAAAATATAGTTAAGCTTCATTAATATTTTAAATGCACTGACTGACAGTGATATTGTCACTTGGTCTATAATTGAGAGAATGGCTTGTCATGTAAGGTATACTAGAAGTCCGAGTGTTTCTATAAAAATTGACATTTGAATGTCCTTCTCCTGCTTGTTTGTTCTCTTTCAATGTATTACCACACACAGGTCTTCAGTTGAGATCTGTTAAGTGGATTTATTACATTATCTAATTTTAACTAAACCAATCTCACCAAAATGGACAGCTGGCTTTTAAAAAGGAATCGTGGACTGAAGACAATACCAACAAAGAAAACACAAGCAAACAACGAGAAAATGGCAGCGGGGACAGTTCTGCTATTCCTACTAGGAATACTACGCCAGACATATGAGATAAAAACGACAACAATCTAATGAGACTTGATCAGAAATCAATAAAAAACTGGAAATCATCAAAATGATATGAAATATGGATTTGATTCACTATTTGAACCTTAAGTATATATTATGGCTTACGATATTAGCTAATGACACAGGTAAATAATTTATAAAATAATAAATACACATATATCAAAAATGAATACTTGAAAGCTACTTACAGGGGAAGCAATCAATTAAAAATATTTACAGAAAATAATCGGGACTCAAAAGTTTCAAAATTAGCTGGAACATGGGCTAATTTTAACCATAATGAAATATAAATGAGGGGAATGCAAAAAAATCCAACATTTCGGGTAAAAAAAATCCAGTATACAAATACAGGATGTGGGTGACTTGGCTCCGAAGCAATTAATGTTTAAGAGGCCTAAGGTCTGCAGCTGACCATCAGTTTTATGTCAGGTGACAGTGTGCCATGCTACAAAAGACTGAACCAAATCCCAAGCTGCTTCCCTTGGGGGAATGCGAGTATCAAGAAACAGGCAATAGCCTCCCTTATATTCTGTTGGCCCTCCCGGGGAAGACTGTTCAATTTTACCAAAAGTATAAAAGCTTCCACAAAGAGGCATTGGTAGGAGGCTAGGCTAGAAGACCTCTAAGGTAATCTTAACTCTGAGTCTGTGAAAACGCAGAGGCAGGATCTGAATAGTACGAAGAACAGACTTTAAGCAGCTTAGCTTGCCATACACATTAGGAAGTCCACTCAAATGTAACTCCGTGACAGCAGGAACTGTTTCTTTGTCCTGTTCAATATTGCATTCCAGCACCTGAGACAGTGCCTGGTATGTAAGTTGTGTTCAGTAAATGCTAGTTATCATGGTAGAAAATGTCTCATTATTTCAGATATTCATGAAGAGGTTGCATGGGTTTCTATTTCTAAGGAATTTTCAACTCTAAGATGCTACAATTTTATATTTGCACATGATTTTTGCTTGACAAATGAAAATACCACTAGCACAGATCTCTGAGCCTCTTTATAACTCTAATTAAACACTCATCATTTCTATGAGTGATTTCTCTATTCAGATCAACGTTGTTTTTTCCAAAAAATTTGGGATTTTCTTTTTAATCTTTTTTCCTCCTTTCTGACAACCTTTCTTTACTAAAAATGTACAGAGAGATTACTGAAGTCAATTTGTAGACAATAATACTTTATCTTATCTCTCTACCCAAAAGACTATAAATACAAAACTAAAACTAGAATAACAAGCCTCAAAATATTTCAGCTAAGATTTAAGAATGAAAAAATAATGAAGGGCTATAAAAATATGTATGCCTGAAGAGCTGGTAAACCTGGTTATATATCAAACTGATGACAGCACAGGGTCAATATTTGATATTTCCTGCAGCTTGATAAGACAATAAAGAATAATTCCTTAAGCCATTTCAGGTTAATATAAATTAGATTCTTTACAAAAAACATCAAACCATTTGTTGAGGAAATCACTGCCTAGATTACAAATATAAAAAATATACATGAGCTAAATAGTTAGTGACAATACTGAATATCTTATGGTGTAACTAAACTTAAAATAATTTTGTTCATCTCTTTTGAAATAAACACCAAAGATCTAATTTCCTGTCTGCCAGCAATAATTAGTTGATATTTTCTATAGAACATTTTTAAATGGCACTGGTAATTGTGATTTTATTTAGAAGATTTGTCCGACCAGGCCCCTAAGGAAATGGCAGTCTGGCTGCTCTTTTAAGAAAGTCTTAGAGATAGATCAACTCTCACTATTATCTAAGAAAGATAAGCTAAGCATTACTGGAACAATGCCCCAAGTGGGGAAGTGCTGTCAGAGAGAGGCATCTGCCATTTGCCTGGATGTCATAGTAAACCTCATCCGCCCCATGACAGAGGCTGAGTGGGGCAGAAGAAGGATTCCTATATTGGAAGAGTGGAAAAGATGACCTCTAAAGATTATGCTCAACTCTAAAACTCTAGGACTCAGGAAATGCTAAAAATGCGGGTCTGCTGGATGATTAAATTCCACGGAGACTTCCAGATTGTGTGGAAAATATATTGTTCCTTCAACACTTGATCTAAAGGGCAAGAAAGCAGGTCATTTTTTTTTTAGCGCTATGTACCGATATCAAGATTAAAATAAAAGGAAAAGCGCGCATTCAAATTTGAGTTTTATTATCACACAAGGAGGTTAGTGTAAAAGAGCCCAGATAATTCAGTATCCAAATTCAAAGCAGTGTGGAAGGCAGTGTCCATACCAAGAGAAGTACCAAAATGCAATACAAAAAATACCCGGCTCAACTCTCTCAGTTCCTGCTAACAGCGACGGGGCTGTCCTTCTTGCTGTTTGCTATTCTAGGGTGTTAAGCTGTAAGAGACACTGGCAACCCAGTGGCTCCCCAGGCCTGGGATGACAGAAGCCCATGAGTCCTGCTCAATGACAGATGCTGGACTGAGATAACCAAAAGAATAGAAAATGCATGGAACAGCAGCTGGGCCAGACAAATTCAACTTCCCACCTGCTGTTGATTTACACATTCATCTCTCAAATCCGGTCCCCGTCCACGTAAAAATCTGCCAGCACGTCGAGAAATTAATCAATTTGAGGAAAGGGAGGGAGTTATCCATGGTCGCTTTTATATTCTTTCTGTAAACACATTTGTGTGGCACAGGGGCAGCTGAGGCGAACAGCAGTGGCTTTTTTTGCTCTCTGCTGTAATCACCCATACACCTGGGACTCACACAGCTCTCACTGCTGTTTTTTCAGATGAGAATTTTTTTTTTCCTAGAGTAAAGCTGGCTTTGGAAACTAATTAGATATGTCTGTGTTTCTGTTTGGCTTCCGAGGACACTATAGTCACCTGATTTGCATTTCTGTCTTGTCTCTCCCTTGTTGCCTTTGTTGCTTTTCCTTTGTCCAAATGGAGAACAAAAATGATTTCTAAACATGGCTGGTCAAACATGCTACTCTTTAGCGTGTGTATCTACATGTGCATGTAAAATTCAAGTGCCTTGTCTGCGGCAAAACAATCTTTATTCTGAAGAACGTTTCAGCTCAAGGAAATGCTGTTCAAAATGTCTAATTCCCTACTGTGATTTCCTTTAAAGTTCTAATTAGTTGTGCACAGTAATGAATTCTGTAAATTGCAGTGTTTCATTTAAAGCTTTTAAGGTACAGAAGGCTCTAATAATGAGTTTTGCCACAATCGATCTTTGAAGAGAGTAATTTTGAAATATAGGTTTCATATTTGGGGGGATGTCATACATCTTAGAAAAAATCACAACATTAAGTCTCAAATTTGTTGCTTAATGCCATCAAAATATCAGATTAATGAGTAATTAATGGCATTTGTATATAATGTTATTTCCTTCTTTCTGCAAAGGCCAAAAGCATAATGGAGAATTCAGGTCATGAAACATCTTTCAACAAATACATTTTGAGAGTTTTCATTTTAAATAACTTACTACCAGGTCTATAACTGTCTTCTTTAACGGTCAGCAGACAGCTGGGTTTCCAGATAACACAGCGAACATAAAATATTCATGTTATTTAAGCTATTTCTACATTTTACCAATGTTCTTTGATTTCCTGGTCTTAAAGAGCAAAGAAACCATCATACTGCTATGCCTCCACCCCAACACACACCCCTTTTTCCTTACAGGAAGGGTTTATTCAAACTGACCACCTCTTTCTGCTATTCCCTGCTTTAGGATGACAAAGCTACTTTTTAATCCATATCTATTTTTCAATTTCTCCTTCTCTTCTTGGATTTAACTGAAACCAGAAACTCTCCGAGTACACTACCCACTTTCTTACTTTCCCCAGGACAGTCAGGGAGCTGTCTTCTAGCTGGTCAGCATCGGCCCAGCCTTCTCTCTGGTACCCTTTCTCTGTGTCTCTTTACGTTGCAGTCCACGTCCCTAGTCAGACCACTCCCATAAAGCTCTTTGGCCGTTCAACTCCACAGGATATGTAATCCCTCTTTTGTTCATATTGGCCTCCCTTATTCCTTCCAGGACCCAGAATTAACGATTTGGAAACTACCCTCTTTGGTGGCCCAGCCTCCTTCACTGCCCTGTCATCTTCCTAAACCCCTCAAGTCAATTCCCAGCCCCTGACCACCTCTACCATCCATTCTGCCTATTCCAGCACCTGGGGCACAGATGAATGAGACAGACGCATTATAAATTCAAACACAGCCAACCTGGGAAGCATTGAGGTCGCTCATCAATCACTTCATGCATGTCTCGTGGTCTGCTTTAACTTTCAGCTTCTCAATCGCCAGCCCAGGTCTCACTGCAAAGCCTCGTTGCCCGTACCACAGAGAAGGCCAACCCCACTGGTGTGCATATGTGTCACTCATACACTCCACATCTCCCTCTGTTCACTCCTTCATTCTTCACTAAAGAAAGAGGATTGTATCTCAGCTCCCTTCCCCATCAATTCTGGGTCATAACTCAGCCCGCTCTTAAGTAGTCTCTTCCTACACTTATTCTCTCTTGCTATTGAGCAGCTTTCCTGACACCTTATCTTTTAAAACAAAAACAAAACCCTTTATTGGACCCTGCTATTATTCCTCTCACTCCTCAATCTCTCATCTTCCATTCCCTGTCAATTTCTTTGACTTTGTGGTCCTCACTCTCAGGCTCTGTGGTTTTTATTCATTCCTCTCTTAACTGTCCACAGTCTAGCCTCCTTCTAGTTTCACCGTTCTTTTGAAAATGGCACTGAAAATTTACCAAGCATCTGCTTCTTGACAAATTTATTAGCATTTCTCTTTCCTTCTCTCTTGATCATTTGTTCTCAACATTGCCTGGACATAAGGATCATTTATGAAGGTTTTTAAAAATATAAAATACAATGCCCACTTATAGAAATTCATATTTAATTGCTTTGGTGTAGGGCATAGTCATTGTTATGTTTGTTTTTTAAAGTACCATGGTGCCACTTCTTTGCTTGCCCTTACTCCTTCTGGTCATCTCTCTCACTTCCTGTTGTTTAGCTGTGCCCTGTGCATTTTCTCCAAGGGACAGACCCCCCATCCCACACACCTGTTCCTTTTTTTCCCCTCTCATAGGTCATTTGTAATTCCTAATAGGAATAATATCCATATCTTATCCCTAGCCGAAACTTAAAACTCAGTTCCCCGATAGACTGTTATGCATTTTTATCTGCATATTTTGTAGTGATTTGATGCCTAAAATGATCTAATGTTTAAAACCATCTCCTTTCTCATCAGATCCATTCCTATCACTATGTATTACTTTTTTAAATTTCAGTTTAAACTGCACTAAAATAAAAATCATGAATAAATTAAATATCCTCTGTCAAACCTCGTTTACCTCCAAATTAATGTGAAAGCAAATGAAATCATAAGGGAAATTCATTTTATTCTATTAATTTTATTAATTTTTGGACCAAAAAAAAAAAAGAGGTACTTTACAAGCTCATATAACATGCAGAAAGACTTGCTTTCAAGTTTTCTCATTACTGATCATCAAGGAATAGTTGGCCCTGGGATTCCTACCAAACATATTGATCATTAAATTGATTTGTGAGTATTAAATAGCCTTGGCTCTGTGGCCTCGCACGTTTTGCTCCAAGGCACTTTGCATAGTCCAAGATGTCACTGATATCCCACACAGAGCACAGAAATAAATAGAAAATATTTGGTAAGAAAAATAGTGTCCAAACTGCTCTCAAAGGCTCAAAATGCCAATGACACTAAATATCTTGGATTAGGAGGCCTACAGGACAGGATCTGCACCTGCCCAAGGTATATGCCACTAATTGGTGCAATTTATGAAGCCAGAGTGTCTTCATTTTGTTCTGGAGCCTTATGTGGGTTCAACACACTATACTTCTTGTACCAACTCTCTGCACCCCATGCCCAAGTTTGTTTACTGTCTCAAGAACCAAATCTAGGATTCACTCTCAAAACTGCTAATATTGCTGTTTATACCCATTCACTTGCCTTCTCAAATAACAAAATGGCTACCGTAAGTCACAAAAATTGCATGCATTAAATAACATCACTCAAAGCATATTCTTAACGTTTTCTTATAGACATAATATCTATTTTTTTTAAAAAATCATAAATGGTTATTTTTTTCTCAATTTGCGCATCTAAAAGTGAGCTGCTCAGATAGGACATCTGGGATCATAGTTAAGCCATATCGATGGTTGATAATATCATAAAAATAGCCCTACCAACTCACCTTCTTAGCACCCAACCTTCCCACTATCCTCCACACTTATGAGGCCTCAAGAGAACTTTTGAAAAAAGGCCTTTTTTGTCATCAGAAATTCAGGCCCATATGGGCAAAGTCTAGTGTCTACAACACTACAGAAAACAAGCTCAGGTAACGTTCACTATTGCCTGATCCAATGAGTCCCAGTAGGGAAATGGGAGAAAGACAGAAACCATCTTTCCCTTAAAGTCCACACAGTACTCTCCTCTCTTTGATGGAACAAAGCTCCTTCAACATCACAAGGCAACAAGACCTGATTTCATAACGAATCCTCAGTTCCCACTATTTACATGAGATAATATATATTACCCAGAAAGTATTTGCAACTGTATGTTGCAACCAACCCAGTATGAAGGTAACAGGGACTGTGAGGAAACTTGCACTTCTACAGTCTTCTGCCCAACATGTATAGGGGAGGGAAGTAGGGGAGAAAAGGTAGTGATGGACTACGGGCAGGGGATAAAGATCTGCCAGTCTCTAAGCCTCAATATGAATGCTCAGCTCGAGGAGCCATTAAAGCATCAAAGCTTGGTTATGCTGAGAATTTAATAATCCAAGAGACAGTGAGAATTGACTTTGGGAACAGACATACATACCAGCAGAGCTCATCCAATCAAGAGCTATGGCGGGACATGTGGACACCCATGTTCATAGCAGCGCTAGTCACAATAGTGAGGAGGTGAGGAAAATCCACGTGTCCACCGACAGATGAATGGATAAAGAAAACGTGGTACATACATAAAATGGATATGATTCAGCCTTTAAAAGGGAGGACCCTGTGATATGCTAGAACATGGATGAACCTCAAAGACACTAAATAAAATAAGCTGGTCACAAAAACACAAATACTATGAGTCCACCTAAAGCAATCAAATTCATAGAACCAGAAAGTAGATGGTGGTTACTAGTGGCTAGGGAGAGGGAGAAAAGGGAAGTTGTTTAATGGGCATAGAAGTTTTAGTTTTACAAGATGAAAAAGTGCTAGAGATTGGTTGCACAACAACGTGAATATACTTAACACTACTGGACTGTGTAATTAAAAAGATGGTAGTTAAAAAGCGTAAGATGGTAAATGTTATTGTTTTTTACCACAATAAGAATTGCAAGAAAACACATGGTGGGTGTGTGTCTGGCAGCTACAAAACTGTAAGTTTTCCCATTTGGAAGGGAATCCAGATGGCTTCTCCCCTGTCATGCCACAAGTTTAATAAACCCCAAACTGGACTCATTATTGCTTGGATTAATCTTGGATTAACCACTTGTAGGAACCATGAAGACTGGGAAGACAGAGCAATATCAACACTCCTCTCACCCCCTTTTCACTTAATATTTCAGTCCTTATAAATTACACTGTGAAGTGTTTGTAAATTGCTCCCATGTTTGGGAGTCACTGACAAAAACTCATATAAAGATTCCCTCTACACACCTGTGGCCGGTTCAACACCAGGCCCCAGGAGATAGGAAATTAATCAGTGAAACTCAGATAACAGAATTGAGGGACACAAAATCACTTTTTCTCTTAAAGTAAAAAATTCTCACTGATCAAAATGCAACTTTGTTTTGCTTGTTATGTAAATTGGTACTGCTTCCGCAAATTAACACCATTTGTAGTTCCTTACCTTTTTGTTTGGATGTGAAAGAGATGAAGGCATTTCATTGCAAAGGAGACAGCAGCAGATCACCAGGTTGAAAGACAAAGCAATGAAAAAAAAAAGAGAGAGAGAAAATTGTTAGTTTATGTCCTTGGAAATAAGGACAAAGTGTGTTCTTAAGTAATGCATGAAGAACACAGCAATGACACAACATAGAGATATTTTGAAACAGGCTTCAAAACAGCAATCTCTCCTACCAGAACTTATCGCTTCTGGCACAAAGAACAAAGAGAAGATTCTTCAGCACCTACTAATGACTTCTTCCCTGAGATTGTCTCTTCTTAGTTGTTGACTTTGTGACTAAAAACACATGGGACATAGCTGTTCCTTAAACAGTGCACAACGGGGCTACCTAGGCACAGATCTCCTTCCCATAGCTTCTCCTGAACCCAAGAAAAGAATTCCTCTTCCTAAACCTATATCCAACACACCGGCATCAACATTTGTGTATTCCCCAACATTTCTGAGAAGTGACCTATGGAGTGATCAGGACACATGGCCCCTGTATGAGAGGCCTCTGGTATGGGAAGGCAGCCACTGTTCTCCAGTCCCAGGAGGTGTAGGGACACCCTCCATCGGGTGGGTCAGGTCAGCTGTCTCTGTCATTTCTATTGCTATTGCAAACACTGAGCAGGGAGAATGGACAGTGGTAGTCACTCCTCAGAAGTTCCTGAAGGCACGCACAGACACATGCACAGACACACACACAGACACACACACACACACACGCACTTTCAAGTATGCCTAGTCCCAAACTCATCTGCACCCTCCTTAAAACTGTGTGGCTGAGCTCAGGAGCAGGGAGTCGTGCCTACTGCTAGTTCGGGAAGAAACACAATGTAGAAACCATGAAAGGAGAGAAGGTGAAGCTCCTTTTCCCCTTGGGGTAAAATTGAGGACCACACATTATCTAGTGCTGAGACAGAACTGAACAGATGCGATTTGGGGGAATCTGCCTTTTCTTCATCTTTTTCTTGTAAAAAAAAGAAAAAAGGCAAATTCTCACGGCTTGGCTAAAAATTTAGGTCAGAGTCTCCTAGGTAAACTGCCTTTCCTTACATATCTTACAGGCATGATTTCTATGCCTATTGTGAGCTGTATGAGGTGAGCCCTACATAGAACATGCTCACAACCCAGCTGAACTTTTACCCCTGCAAAGGGCACAGGGACAGTGATGGGCCTTGCTGAAGACCAGCCTGATGGATGTTCCAGCAAGTGGAATCAGTGTCCACACAGCAGAACTGCAGGACTCATAGGAGGACAGAGGATGTACATTTCTTCTCACACGAAGGAAACATCATTCGCCCCCTTCTCATCTGAACAATATCTAGCAGAGGACACACAGCTCCCTGTCTGAGCAAAGGAAGTAAGTTAACCTGGCTCCAAACAGATTTGGAGTTCCTGGTACTGGAAGAGATCGCCAACAGTCCTCCAACCCCGCCCCCCCCTCCATTTCCTCTTGAGCATTCAGCTAGACTGCATTTCCCAGTCTCCCTTAAAGTAAGCCATGGCCTTATGGCTGGGTCCTGGCCAAGGGGCAGTGGGTGAAAGTGATGTATACCACCTCTAGGACTGGCCTACAAAGCCGCCTGTTCAATCCCCCACTCCTCCTTCCTCTGTCTGCTGGCTGAATGGTGACATCCAGGTGCAAGTGTCAGAGCTCTGTCATCCTGGAGCCCTGAATGACAGTAGAGCACGGCCTACTCTACCGAGCGATTGAAGTTTATGAGCATTAGCAGTAAATTTGTACTGTGCTAAGCCACTGGAGTCCAAAGTTTACCTGTCACAGAGGTCCACATTATCCTTAACTAATACACCTAGTCCCTTGCGAGGGACGAAATACCAGATCTTAGCTTCTATTACTTGCTTCTTCCAATAAATCCCTCCTTTTTCTCTTAAACTATTCTGGACGCATGTTCTTCCTCAGAATTAATGTGGATCTCTGAGCAAAAGATGGGCTTGAAGAAAGAGCTCTGAAAGCCCAGAGGAGGCACCACTGACCTCCTCTGGTGATGAGGCAGGTGGCTTTGTGTCCTCCGGAAGGCTGAATGCATCAAGAGCAGGGCTCCTGACAGGCTCTGACAGGGCTCGCTAATAACATCAACTAGGCTATTTGTCTCTACCACAGCCTACCTCAAAAAAGACAAATAGGCTTAAATTAATTTAGAGGGCACATAAGAAATAATTTCCTGCCAGTAACTCAAATATCATGGATCTGACCACAAGGTCTGAAGCTCTTCAGTGCTAAATATGAATAGAGAGAAAACTGCTCCCAGTCAATTTAAGTCAAGCCTTTACTGACCATCCCTCATGTGACCGTTATGATAATGAAGCAAAGCTTTCCAGAGGAGAAAAAAGAAGGCACTCTAGTAGTTTTCATAGTCCTCAATATGCTGCAAGAAGACAATTACTAGGAATTGTTCAGCAAAAGGGTGCAGTGAAAGCACAATATCATCTTAGGAAAAATAAGCACACAACACATCTCCATAACACACTTGATATAGGCTGAAAGAGCCACACCCAAGGTCACACTTGTTTCTTGCTGATGTAGATGTGTAAATTCACTTAATATATGTATGGAGCATCAATAATGCATATGACACCGGATTTGGTGCTATAGGGGAAGCAAAGACTTAAAATTTGTAATTCCTGTCTTCAAGTTGCTTACAAACCACTAAAAGTAGCAGAACATAAGCATGAGAGGTTAAATAAAATCACAAGACAGTAACAGGGCTTGGCCTTGCTGATGTCACAAAGATATCTACAGCCCAATCATTAGGCAGAATGTAGCCTACTATTTATATCCGATTTGTTTTTCAGACTCATTTAATTTGCCAACACCACTATTTTCTGGAACTCCCAATTCCAGTTGCCCTGTTTGATTTATTTCCTCATACTATATATCACTTTGTAACATACAGTGGCAGAATGATTACGGCTGCTTGCTCTTACCACTATTGACCCTAATGTATTTACTAAGCTTTGTGAAGGCAGGCATTTTCTGTTTTGTTCACTGTCATACTTTAGTGCCTCACACAGTGCTAAGTGAATAGTAGATACATAATAAATATTTGTCAAATGAATGAAAATGATTCCAAATTTCTAAATACAGATATTAACAATAAACAATCACAGTATTCTTAAAAATATTCTTTAGCTCCTCAGGAAACATCCCAGTTTCTTCAGACTATTTGATGACAATATTCAGAGACCCCAAGCCTGTTCACCAATGGAAATACAGAGCAAGTCTACATGCTGATAAGGATTGCAGGGTCAAACGCAAGATGCTGATCTCTAAAAGATGTAGTGGACAGAGCCTGTGTTTCGCATGGCTATCTTATTGTTTGAATTAATAATGGTATAACCAGGAAGGTGGCCCTTAGTCATGCACTTCTCCAGAGGGCCATTAAAACAATTAGTGCCATTAAAACTATGGCAATAACATAAAAAGGTAAGAATATATGCTCTGCATAAAACGCATGTACTAAGACAGCAAAACCTGAAGCTACAAGAGCATTATGCTAAATCACCAGCCTATTTACTTAGCTAGCAAGGGGCTAAAAAGGACCTCAGTGGCAGAATGATTACGGTTGCTTGCTCTTGCTACTTAACACATCTTCTTTATTCAGGATGCCCACAATATTGTGCAGGCTCACAAGGAATTTTTGAAACCCAAATTTCTGCCTCTCTCCCAGCAATCTTGGGGCCAGGTATTTATTTTACATTTTGTGCTCCTATGACATGCCTGGAGAAAAATTGGTTTTAAGGCGTTCCTCCAGAATCATGCTGTATTTAATCGCTTAATGAAATGAAACAGGGCTTGGCCTTGCTGACTCTCTGTGCTCGTCTCACAGCTGTGACTGAGAGCCAGTGATCTATGCTTGTATGTCTTGGTCTCTGTTATTGGCATAAAAAACACAGATCCTTGTCTTTAGAGTACCCAGGAAACAAATCAAAAAGAATCTCAGTATAGTGAAGACAAAGCCAACGGATCTGGATGGATCCAGTCTCACACGCATGGAGAATTATACAGAAACCAATCTGCTGAATAACAGTTTAATTTTCAAAAGCAAAATCTGGTCCTAAGGTACCAAGCTAAGCATAGACTTTTATTAAAAGTATCTTGATTTTTTTTCAGAAAAAAGAGTCTTCTTCAGGAAATGAGAGGCCTTACACGCAGCAGAACTGCAAAGAGAAAGCTGTCACTCAGTGGTAGAGTCCCACTCCGAGATTCAGGCTAATGAGAAGACAAAGGCTTCCCTCACACTGAGGCTCCCAGAGGACTGCTGTAACGATTCCACCCTCTTTTTTGCTGTGTGTACTCTTCCCTGGGGTTTAATACTGAATAAATTGTGTGTGTGTAAGTGCTGCAGAGCACGTGTGAGCACGCATGTACACACCCACACACACACTTAGAAAAAGTATGACTTTATTAACTCTCCAATTTCTGGTCGCACAACGTCAATGATCACAGACTACCCCCGGTTACAAACACCACATTCACAAACCCCACACAAACAAATACAGCAGCCGCTCCCACCTATCTTTTCCACCACTCCTTCCTTCTTCTTTGGAGTCCATGCTGACCCTGCTCTAGGGGGGCTCTCATAAAACGTGGGACACAGTCAGTCCTTCAGCTGGTAAGGCCAAGCAGTGGAGAGCTATGAGCAAATCATTCTGGTAAAGAAGGCCAAAATAGGAAGGCATGCTTTCTGAAGAGGGCACAGGATAAATGGTATTGCTGTGGGGAGTGACGGAAACAGAGGTCTTTGTCGCTGTTTTCATCATGGGACGTATCACTTTTTATTGTGACTTTTAACATAATGTCTCTCTCACTAGACTGTGAACACTCTGCAGGAAGGGGTTCTTTATTACTACTGACTCTTGTATCCTAGAGAAGTTACTAGAGAAGAAGCTAGATGTAGAAGATTTTCATAAATGTTATCCCACTGGTTAATAATGCCTTTCTTCCCATTTCACAGAAGAACAAACTGAGATGTGGCGATCGGAAGTTGCTTGCCTAGCTCACAGAGCTAATAAGTGACAGACCTGGGACATAAAGCTAAGTCTGCCTGGCTCCCAAGCCTTTCTGCTACACCACCCTGTTGCTAAGTGTAGGACCTGTGGAGCGAATAGTTACTGAATAAGTGGGCGATGCCATGAGCGTTACATGGTGTTGAGAGGAAAGTGTGGTTGCCAAAAGTCTGCAGTGAGCAGTGCATGGATTAAGTAATGGAGCCAACACTAGCCCGAGAAAAACACATCACCCCCCCTCTCTCCACCCTCCCCCCACACTTTGGTGCCAGGCATCTGGGCGGGCATGCCACGGGGAGCACATGGATGAAATGACAACTCGGCCACACCTGTGTGATAAGCACCCTTCACCCCACCAAAGTCACCTTGGCCCAGCCCTCTGTGGTACAGGTACTCAACACAAAGGTGAAGTTATTTTGAAACTAAGGGCAAAGATGTTTTAAGTTCTAAACAATCAAGAAACAACCCACCTGTTGAAAAGCAACCCATCTTTAAATTGAGAACTGTATGAATTTTTCTCTCTCCTCATATGAAGGCACTCTGCTCATCACCTGTTTGATTTTTGTTACTGGGCACTAATCACTCAGCTTTTTATTATTACTATTTATTAGTAATTATTTGCTAATTACTTTTCTTTGGGTGGAGACTGAATTACAACATTCCAATGCCTTGCGACTCTTAATATCAATATTTTTTTATTTCTATTCTTCCATCACTACTTAACCATCACCAATTTTTCTAAAAGCAGTGGAAATCTTAAAACACCATGCCTAAAAGACAGATTCTGTCTAAAAAGTAATTACATTTATACTGCCATTATAACCTTCAGTCCCCTTTCTTTTACACAAGCAATTAGACCAGTAGCAATACAGGCTGCATTTTAAACGGCTCCCAGAGGAGAAGGGATCCAGTGGTTCCCTACACACACACCTCACGACTTCTCATGGCAAACATAGGTGGACATGGACATAGGGGTTTTGCTACAGCCCTTGTTAGCTGTTGTTTATTGCAAATCCCAAGGCAGTAGAATCACACTTTGGTAGCAACAGAATTACCTGGAGAGCTTTTGTAAGAATGATTCCTAACCCCGCCCCTGGGTATTTGGGGTGGAGCCCTGGGATGTATATTTAATCGGCACTCAGGTGGGTCTATGAGGGAAGCAGGCTTGGGTGATCCCAGTCCTAACTAACATACGAGAGGTAAAGGCATGGAGACAACGTGTAGTTCACATGATCCGCAAACATCGCTGCCTCTGTGGGTTGAACACTGGCAGAAACGTGTGGCAGGCACCTAGAGGGCGTGAGGCTGTCACTGTGGGGCAAGAGGGAGGCACAGAAGCGCACAGGAGGGAGGCTTTCTCCTTTCTACAGAGGACACTAAAGCTGCCAGTGTCCCTTGTGTTGAGATATGTCTGGTTGGTCTGGAGGAAAGAAATGTGGTCAACGTCCTGGAATACATGCAACTATGGCAGGTCTGCCTAGGTGACACCTGCAAGGTAGATGAGGCTTTCTACTGGGAACCTGCCTAGTCTCTATCTGTGTTGTGGGTGAATTTGCATTGTGTTTGCAGTGGGGGCTGGGTAGTTGAGCAGATTCTTATTGAAAAGTAATAACACTGCCCTTTATGAGAAATTTTCATCTAAAATGCATTTCAAACTACGAAACAATGTCAGGGTGACAAGAGAAGCTTGGTAATTTGTCAATTGCATCCGTTGAGAATACAATTATGAGAAAAATGAACCATAATGATATAATAGACCTTTTTGTGTTACTTAAAGGATAAGCAATAAACGAGTAGAGTGATAACCATAAAGAGAATATGGCATATCTGAATTAAGTTTCATGACCATGTGAGGTGACGCTCACTCCATCTTCAGCTCCACCCTGGGATGGGAGGAGCATAGAGAACTCTGTGTCTTGGAGTCGAGAGATAGCTGGGTTCAAATCCCGACTTCACCACTTGGATGATCTGTCTGGCCTTGAGTAAACTAACTGTACATGAGCTCACTGAGGTCTCTTATAAAAGTGGCCTAGAGATCTGAACTAATTTTGGAAAGCATACAGCCCGGGGCCCGCTGCATAGTAGGCACTAATAAAGAGCAGCTATATATTCACGGTTATTATTACTTGTTGTCAAAGGAAGCTTAGGGAAGGAGAGACTCAGAAAGATCTAGGATCATATTCTGCAGTGAAGGACAAAAATCGGCTTCACAGATTTCACAGTTGATCTCAATGTACATTTTAATTTTGAGGGATGGATTGGGTCATTTGAAGCTCTGCTCCCAGAGCTTGGTGACCTGGAGTCCTGCAACCTACTCAGGCTGGTTCGAGGAGGTCATGTAAGTCTATCTGACTCAAAGAGCATTTTATAGACCAAAGTAGTGTGAGCTGCTGCCACCAGGGGGACCCACAAACAACTGTCTGCTCAAATCTAACAGAGGGCAAAAGGCCACTGTCAAATCTCAAAACAGAAGTCTACTGCATTTTGATATATTCAAAAAGGGAACAGAAAAATTAATCCAGCACAATCCCTTCCATTAATAAAGATAATTGAGATTAATCTTGATTTGTTTACATCAATTGTTCCACTTTTTCATAAATGAAATATGCTCTCATCTTTCAGCTTGAAATGGTGACAGGGGACTAGTATTTCTAAGATGGTACAATGATCATTACAGATGAAATACAGTCTATTAGCTTAATAGGTATAAGAGTGAAAACCATGGGGATCTTTAGAGGACGTGGAGAAAGCCTGCTCCATCAGGCTCTGTATTCAAACGCTGAACTATACGTTTACCAGACAAAGTCATCCCTTCAGTAAAATATCAGCAGAAGTTACTACCCAATTCAATGCTTCAGACAGCTGATGGTTGCATTCTATTTTGTTCTAATCATATCACTTAAGATTTCATAAGTTGTCTCATTAGAAGGCTGATTTAATTAGAGCACTAACAGAAATGACAAACATTACATATGCTCATCTAAAACCTTTTTCAATGATACACGAGGCACCACAAGTGCAAACGGTAGCACTAGGTATCCGGGTCTTTAACGACAGAAGTTCCCAAGCAGTCTGCATATGCTTTTAGGACACACATTAAATGTACATACAAAGCACTGCTGAGGAATTAATGTAAGTGTTAATTCAAGCTCTTTTTCCAGATCCCAAATAATCCAGCTATAAACCTATCATGTACCGGGACTTTATCACCGCAGTGACAACCAGATGAACACATGCAGAAATAATGTGAATTAAAAAAATTTCAAAGTATTATGTGCCTCATTACTCTGGTGTCTTCAGGTAAGTTACTATCCAAGGAAAATTCAGAAGTTATCAGAAGCTACACTCCAGAATGAAATGAACAGCTGTTTCTCATATGTAATGAGCTTTCAGAGAACAAGAAGACAAAACAAAGAAAGAATTTTGAAGTATCTTCTGTTCTATAGTTACAATCTGAAGAAAACACACTGCTTTATTATGCAGACAGAGGCATCACCCCTGCTTGGCAGAGGACTAAAAAAGAGAGGTGGAGAGCTATATATTTCACTGTGTAGGACTTATGTCGTTGACCTGTACTGGTGACAAAGGAAGCAAAACCAAGGTCGGAGAAATGGTCCAGTGCTCTCTGTTCTAAAGAGTACAAATAGTTGGCAAGATCCCTCCTTCAAGGCTTGGGGAGACTGCAGGTGTGCCCTGCCATCCTCACTCCCCACATGGCCTTCCTTCCCTCCCCAGGCTAGAGAAGACACAGGGAACATGAGCAGGAGGACGCATTAGTTAGTTCTGGGTCTTCTGCCTGCCCCGTGAGAATAGATATGGCTTTTCCCTTCCTCCCCCTGGAATCATTATCCTTTCTCTCTCTTCCCCTGAAAAATAGGAAAAGTGACTATCCAAGAGAATTACTTAGGAGAGGTCTGTGTGAAAGGGCACCTGATATCTTGGTCCCCAGTTAGATGACTGCTAGGTCAGGAGACATGCCGATCTGCGCTGAGCCTATCTGAGCAGGTGAAAAGGTAATTAGAGAGTGATGGCCTGGCAAAGAGTGGCAAAGGCCACCTAGGGGAGGCAAGGGTGTTTGAGCTTCCCGTGAGTCAGGTGGGCCTAAGTCCCCTTGCCAGGACGCTGACCAAGAAGGCTGCCTGCAAGTAAAGAGACCTCAGGAAGAAAAGGCTGTAGGTTACAGCATCAGGTGGCTGGATGGATCAGGTGGCTTGGGTGGATCACACTGACACTGATGTTCCATAATGGGAAGAGTGCAGTAGAGGGGCCCCTAAAAGCATTCTGAAAAACACTCCCCCAGGTGCCACAAGAAGGCCAGTATTTGGATGTCTGTCCCCTCACAAGCACTCAACATAGGCCAGAGATAGCAGAGCCACACCTACAGAGAGAGGACTGCAGCCATGACAAAGATGTGAGAGATACTTGTCTTTCCTCCCCATCCTAAAATAAGAGAAGAGATGGAGAATGAGACAAGGGCAGAAGTAAGGATGTCCCAGAGCTAGAGCTCATTCTTCTGCCTTTCCCCAGTGTGCAGGAGGGAAAAGAAGATGGCAAGAGTAGGCCCTCCCCTCCCCCACTCCCAGTCCCTTAAGCCCAGAGTGGGCAAGTGCTGGAGAGAAGGGGAAAATAAGAGGTTTGCAAAGGATATGGTGCTGGTGCTTTAAACCAGATGATCCTAACTTTACTTTTAATTCATGGAAACAAGTGGGATTCCACCAAAGATGTTCAATTTCATCATGTTTTTCTGAGGTTCTACTATGAGCCAGGGACTATTTTAGGAACTTGAGTGACAATAACACCAGTGAACTAAACAGACAGGATCCCTGCTCTTCCACTACTAGTGGAAAAGGGGATTTAACGCAACACAGTTAACAACAGTGAGCAGAGAAACGTAAAACCACTGAACCTCTACCTGGTGCAGGCCAGTCAATAAACTAGTTTCAACAGCTTTCACAAGACTAAGCAATTTCTTCCTGAAAGTTTTGCTTTCAGGTAAAACAATGCCCAGGGATTGAAGATTTGCCCAAGAGGAGGAAAGAGGGGTCAAAGGGAGAAATGATGAATAAGACAATGTATGTGTATACAGAAGTTTCTAGGGAAGATCATGACTGTAATGCTGATGAGTGTTTGGTCCCATTTCTTCTCTGAAGACTCTCTTGGGGGATGGGATCTAAAGGCAAGCTGGTGACTCACAGCTTGAAACACCCAGCAGGAAACTGTGGGTTTAGAGAGATGCTTTAAGGGTGCTCAGGGTCAGCCAAAATAGACTAGAAGGAGCAGATAAGACTTTAAGATCTGCTTTAAATTGTACCAAGACAAGCACTACCATGCTTTCTAAATAGTTCCTCTTAGAGAGACATTACTTACACAGCAAATAGGTCGACATTTATGAATAACTCAAAAATCTCTGAAAAGATTGGAAGCACCCAAGCTTCCTCTTTCCCTTGCCCTTCCTTTCTTTTCTCTCCCTGCCTAGTTTCCAGTTCGACTCCTCCCTCCCCGGGAAGGGTTCTCTCCCCCAGCATGACCAGAGGGTCCTGTCTGAGAGATGTGGTGGGCGTAAGATGCACGAAGCCTGAAAGCCACAAGGAATCTCTGGGGTCTTATGGACGTCAACTCTGAATTCCACAGTAAACACTATGTCCCATTCTCCTTCCTGAAGTAGACAGCTGTTCTTCTCAAAAGCCTTTTTCTGGGGTGCAATGTCTATTTTTCTCATAAGACTGGTGTTTACTTCCAAGGTGCAGCTAGGTCTGGGCCAAACTTTATCTCCTCAGGATAATAAAACTAGCCTAAGAAATGAGTCAGTACAAAGCATGACTACAGCAATGTCACAGGAGGCCTGTGGGGTTCCAAACGAGCCTGGGTTATAGTTTTATTTAATGGGGGGCTATTACCCTGAATAATGCTAAAGGCTGTCCACTAAGGCCTCAATTCTTGGCTATTTACAAGGTAGAGTGGTACAGATGACAGTCGTTACATTTAAATATCTGAGTACTAAAAAAGATAAGGACACGTCTATCCTGAAACCTTCCAACTTTCCAAAACGCGTTCATGCCTGACACCATCCCTGGATAATGTCAGCCCACAGGGTGCTAATGGCCCAGCAAAGCCCCTCAGAGCAAACGCAGGGTGAACACTGCACATTCTTCATCAGGGAAACCAAAGTGCCAGCATAGCTCAAAACCCGTTAGTGCACTTTCTAATAAACTTATTCTAATAAATTTCTAATACAATGCCTTTTCTTAATAAACTGGTAAATTTTCCAAGCTGGCACAGTCAAGGCCGGCTAATTCTTTTCAGGCAACTAAGAGAACACTCTAGATTGAATTCTTTTAGAAAACTGTGGAGCCTAATTAAGCCCAACAGCCAGAGTGCTACATGCAAATCTTCATCCTCCAGTGATTTAGTTTCAGCAGCAAATCTACTTTCCTTTTCCTGTGTTCCGACTAAGTATTTTGTCATCTAAACTGAGAATAATAATAATAAACCGACTCTGGTAAATGTAACTCCAGACAGGGTACTGGGTTGTATGTAAATCTATGGGCTGACAGTAATAAAATTGTTTATCTCTAATACATTACAATAGTATTTTACAGGAAAATTTCAATGTGTGGCACAGAGAAGACATGTTGAACCCACTGACATTTAGCTAACAGAATTTTTAATAGAATTGAGCCGGCCTAGGGAGGAAGAAAAATAGAAAAGAATGCCAACAGACAACTCCCTAGAGAATAATTCTTTTTAGTTTTATGTGACATTAAATATGGCATCCTCCACCCAGGTTAGAACCTGTATTAGTCTTAACAAAGCAAATTTCGACCATCCAAAAACTCCATCATGATGGCCCCTAGATCAATTACCAGCCGTTCTAACAAAAACAAGACAATTCACTGTGAATGGCGCCATTTTCCATTTCACTGTGCAGATGACGATGGGAGGGCCTCCAGATCACGAGTACTAGTGGCTTAGAAGACATTGTTTGGAACCTCTGTCTCTCGGCCGAGTCTAATTTCTGGCTTGATTTCACCTGGTCCATGGCTCTCATTGGCTATTTTTCTGGACAGAAGCTCTGCAGCTCAGAAAGCAGTTTCCCTCCTGTGGGGCAGGTCCAGAGCCCTGGGCACTCAGCTGATTAGTGTTTCACAGGGTGAGGAGAAGTCTCTCCAACCCCGTAAGTGACCAGAGCCTTCAGAGAATCTTTCTTTCCCTTCCTCCCTCTCTGGATGTCACCCATCTCTTTTTCCACCCTTACTCCCTACCTGCCTTTTCCTATTTACCTTTCATCTCTTCCTTTTCTTCCCATTTCCCTTCACTTAAAACTAGCCATAAAGAGATGTCTTAGCATTTGTCCAATGTTTTACTGCTCTTCTCTTAATTTTACAACGATTTGAACATTTTATATTTCCTTTGAAAAAAATTTTTTTAAAAAACTAAATTGATTTTTTAAAATTTGTGTTCTGTATCCATTAAATTTTTGATTTTTAATATTTGTTTGACTCGCTTAAACTATGTTTGTTTTTCTCTTTTTTTTTCTTTTTGTTTTTTAATGACTCATTTTCATTTACAGGCTTCAAATGAACTCTAAAATTCAGTAATCAAGTCTCTAGGTTTTTTTTTTCTTTGTAGATTCCTTTCACTTCCATATATCCACAAGTTCAATGCCTCAGTCCTGAACTCAAATTCCCACTTACCAAAACCTTTTCACTGTACACCTATATAGATCAGGAATAAGAACAGGAATTAGGGATGCATCATTCAGCAAGACAATCAGCTTACATTACAGAAAGGCAGTCAGACAGTAAAGGAGTAAAGAACAAATACATAAAATAATCAGAGATGATGAATGTGCTACAAAGAAAACGACTAGCATGCTATAAGAGAATAAGTAGCAGGCCTATGTGAAATAGGTGGTCAGAGAAGGCCTCTCTAAGAAAATGGTTTTTAAAGGAGCCAGCTGTGCAAAGAGCCAGGAAAGAGAATTTCAGGGGAGGGAATGTGGAGCACAGAAGCCCTGAGGCAGGAAGGAGCCTGGGCATCCTAGGAACTTGGAAAGAATGTGTGTGGGGCCCAGCAAAAGGGGAGAAAGTGGCACAGGCCCAAACTGCAGAGAATGCAGGCACCAGAGCTTAAAAGATGCTTCTGAAGAACTTGGATTTTATTCATAAGGGTACTAAGGAATCATTAAAATGTTTTAAGCAGGGTAACAGCATATCCTGATTTTTAACGTCTCTCTTTACACATCACTCTAAGAGAATTTAAACTCCTGACTTCTGACTCCTGGTCAGAGCACTTTCTAAGGCCGAATTACTAGTTACTTCCTCAAAACGCATCAACATGCTGAATCTACCCCTAAAATGAACCCTACTTAAAAGAAATATGTGCCTTTGTCACCTCAAAGATTTCTGAGGCCATATAATCAACATGATTGTAAAATGACAGATCTACCTACTTTCTAAAAATTGAGAGAACAGTATTCTTACTGTACATGTTTGTTTGTTTTTTCCCTACATGATCTCCTCAGCAATCACTAATAATAATTTAAAATAATGAAATATATACAAAAGTTTTCCACAATATTTCACTGAAATGATATAGCAGTTATTTATTATCATTATTATTATTTTTGAAAAAAATTAAGGGACATATTATAAGAAAATTGAGAAAAATGTATATCTGAGATCAGTATATTTACTGAATTTTAGGTGCTAGGCAGGGAACAAATAAAAATAAATGTAATTTTATTTGAGAAACAGTCAGTAATGTAAATCCCCTTTCCTTGCCTTTTATCTGATCCAATCAATCACACGTTTATTCAGAGCTGACTATCCACAAGTGTTATAATTCACCTATCCCTGGAAATGGGTGTCTACCACCACTTTTTCTGCCACTGTTTCTTCCCCTCCTCCCCATAAACATATACACAGCTATAACTGAAACAAGTTTCACAGAACTATACTTAACCTTCCCATATGCAGTTTTCCTGGTATTTCTCTTTTATTGCATTTTGAAAATATACTGGTCATGATCCAGTAACTTGATCTCTTAACCCAGTCTTTAAGCCTACTCTAAAATTTACTTCCTCCATTAAACTAATAGGATATATAACCTTCCACCTGATATATAAACAAAAACAAAAAAATAATAAATGTTCACATATACAATAAAAAAGCATTGATTACAACTTGATATGGATTCGTTTTTCATCAAACTCCTTCATGTTACTGAATTTACTGAATTCCTTTTGTGTTACTAAATTCTCCAAATCAGGGGACAAGTTTTTATGTGATACTGAACTCTAACTCTCTCTTCCCCGAAGCATCTGTCTCTTTCTTTATTCTATCGCTCCACCTCCATCTGCCCGTCTCTCCTCTTTCAAGCCCAGGCCTCACCATAGATAGCCCTTGACTCAGAGCCCACCTTTCCCTTGGAAAAGCCACGGAATGAAGCAGGCCCGGTTCTCACTCAAAAGCAATGAGGGCTGTAAATGAGGGCCGTAAGACACACAAGGGATCTGCCCTCTCCCCACCCCACAAAACTTCTCCCTGCACCCAAGACAATCTTTCCCAGCAAAGGCAGTGGTCTTTTCTGAGACATTTAATAGGTATAATAGTTAATTGCATAAGAATCGTTTGGGCTCATTTAGGTTTTTCATCTACACATCAGGTCTAAAATAACAGCTGAACAAAAGCAGGACTACTCCTCACTAACACAGACACAGCTGAAGAACAAATGCTTAAGAAATAAGATTAATGTCTTCTGAGAGTACAAAGAGAGTAAAAGGATTTCACAACTTATTTTTAGATTCTAAGTACCTAGATACTATGATAAAAAGAAACCTCAAAGAAAGAAAGAAAGAAAGACTCTTATTTGCAGCGAGTTATTTAAAGAATGACAGTAAGTATCATTGTAACCTCATGATACTAAAATTGAAAGTAACAGATGGCAATGCACTTTAAAAAAAATACCTTCTTAAAATCATTGTTATTAATCACCCTTAGTCAAAGTAGTCCAGAATGATCTCGCAAATGTAGAGAAAACGACTGCCTGAGACACCTATTTACAATATTTTGTGTCTAAAATTTGTCATCCTTCTTCCTCTCCCACTAGACAGTGTCAAGTTGTTCGCTGCAATGATAAAAGATGCATAATTACTTGACTTTCATAGGTCAGTTTATTCATATTCTGTTCCAGCTATAAAAGCTAATTAGTCTCACACATTTATAACTGCTGTGAAATTTACCAGGATTTAGATTGTTTTTGCCAATTTAAATTCTTATAAACAATTCGGTTTTCCCTCAATACAGCTGGACAGTTTCTGAAATCAATACGTTTCGTTATCCCTGAAAGTGTATAATCTACAGAGAGAAATTTCTGTATGGTCATCAAAATTTCTGCAGTTTTTTTGGTAGGTTTTGAAGCAAAACCAACCAAAAAGACCTTTGACATGACAAGTAGATGGTCTGGGTTGGGAGGACTGAGGGAGGAGAGAAGGCAGAAGGTTGAAGGTATAGGTGTCATGTGTCCCTCGAGCAGAATGATGCAGGAAGAAGAGGGCTTCGTTCTTAATAACATGTCACTTACTTGAGGGTGGGACATCACATTTGTAAATTAGATTTCCTAGATCACTGACTGAATATCTCTTGTAGTGGAAAGGACACCAAATTGGGAATAATTTAGAGATGGGCATGGAATATATGTTGGGTTTGGTCTCTAGCATATTTGTTTACTCCCTCAGTTTTTGCTATTCCCAAATAGTTTATGCAGACGAGATTAAAATTAAAAAAAAAAAAAAGTCTAGAGAGCATTAGGAAAAACATATTAATGCTGCCCTAATTCTGTAAAATTTTCTTGGAGTATGAAATATTGAAGGCCAATTTAAAAAGAGAAACATGTAACTTATGTATTCTACACTCGTTCTCAAAAGGAGTTGAGGCAGAAAATAGAGAATTCACTTTATAGGGAATGCCCATTTGAATTCACTAAACACGGAAACTGTAATCTTCTATATTCATAAAGAGGTGTATTTTTATAAAAAATGAAATCTCACATTATTAAAAAGGTTCCAGTCATAATACTAGATTTTGATCTGCTTTTTGGCCTCTTTTCCGAAACATGGTGGTACCTTTCCAAAAGGCCAGGAAGCATATAACGAGGCCCTGTATGAGGAATTTCACCATGCATCATCAATTGTATGGAGAGAAGTGATGCGAAGTGCCACATTCTTTGTCAGCCTTATTTGGACTCAGCTTCCTCGGCACCTCCTTGAATAATATCTTTATTGATTGGTCTTGCTCTTTGAAATGAGCAGACGAACATCTGACAGGCTGAACCGTAGGGAAAATCTCCTTTTCTCTTTCTGACATGGTTCCAATTGTTTGATGCCAATGGAAGTGTTGTTTTGGAATCACTTGAAAAGATGTGCCAGCTGACTTGACCTGGCTCTAGTTTAAAGTCCACCATACCTGCTATGCTGTCATTCCTGCTAGTTAGTGGCTTTGCAGGGCTGTGAGAGGTTCTTTGGAGGAAAGACTGCAGCCGTGGGGCCCTGATGCTGTCAGTCTATATCACCTTTTTCTCCCTTCCACAATAAAGGCACAAAGCAATGAAACTTCAGAGCAGTAGCACCAAATGGACAAAAGGTTTTTTACCAAAAATATGGAACGCTCAAGCAACAAGTAATTTTTAATCACCTTAGAGTAAGGTACTGTGCTAAGCGCTACAAAGGATGTGAGTTACTGTCAAAAGCTCACCACCTAGAAGGGGAAGGAGATGAACAGATATCAACTACACACAAGAGGATATTTATAATGCCCATGAATTTTCACAGAAGTTCTCCATTTCTAGTTTGCCATTTTAAACCTAGAGTTCTGTATCTGCTCCAGGCCCAGGCTACCTGGGGATTAGAGAACTCAGTTTAAATTTATGAGAGGAAGACGTTTTTTCCCTCTTAGCAGCAGAATTCCTCTTTAAGAGACCTATATACTGAACTGTACTCTAAAAAATGGTTAAGATGGTAAATTTTATGTTTATATTTAACCACAGTTGGGGGCGGGGAGAGAGAGAGAGATAGGTCCAAAGTGGTTCTTCTGCTATTGCGTAACACCTCCTCAAGCTATTCTCTCACTCACTGGCTTCCTCCATTCAGCTTTTCATACGTGGTTTATCTGGGCGGAATCTCTGAGTCTAAGCTTGGACAGCCTTTCGTTATTTTTATTGTTATTTAAAATTAAAAAAAAATTTCCCCCCAGCTTTACTGATGTATGAAAATTGTATATATTTAGGTTGTACAACATGAATTTTAAAGGTGTACAACGTGGTAATTTAATACATGTATACACTATGAAATGATTACCATAATCAAATTAATTAACACATCCATCACCTCACATAGCTACATGAAACTAAAAAGCTTCTTTATAGAGTAGGAAACCATCAATAAAATGAAAATTATAGAAGAAAATATTTGTAAGCCACAAATCTGCTAAGGAGTTAATATCCAAAATATACAAGAAACTCATACAACTCAAAAGCGTAAAAACAAATAACCCAGTTAAAAAATTGACAAAAAATCTGAATAGACATTTTTCCAAAGAAAACATACAAATGGCCAAGGGTACATGAAAAGGTGTTCAACATCGCAAATCATTAGGGAAATGCAAATCAAAATCACAATGAGCTAATACCTCACACCTGTCAGAATGGCTATTAGCAATAAATCAACAGACAATAAGTGTTGGTGAGGATGTGGAGAAAAGGGAACCCTTGGGCACAGTTGATGGAATTGTAAATTTGTGCACCCACTAAGGAAAGCAGTATGGAGGTTCCTTAAATAAATAAAAATAGAACTACCGTGTTGTTATTTATTTTAAACAAAAACTGTTTCTCAACTAGTACATGAAAATGAAGTATTCTTCAGCGCATCCATAAAATTGAAGAAAGATCCTCAAAAGTGTCTGTGTAATAGGGATCTCATTTTGCACTTTCTCTGTCCTGCTCTTTTCTAAAACAATTTGGAAATTTATTTTGTTTGCTGACTAATGGTAGAATCGATTGATTAGTCCCGACTTTCTGGTAACCATGTCCATTACAGAAGCTAAGACCTGCTGGCATCTTCGCAGTGGAGTGAGGGGGGTATTTTCTTTCTTGACTCTCTGAAGCTATGAAAACTCAGAAATTATAAAGACTAAAACCAATGGCAGACCTCTCGTTAAGACAGAATTGGTAGTAAGACAGGTCATACTTGGTAATTCTTTGCTGGCATATTTTGAACCTTTACCAGGAATATGGGGGCAAAATATATTAGTCCAACTTTTGGCTTTCCACTGTTAATATAATAATAATAATAAGCTTTATTTACAGAGTGCCTATTTCTAAGCTGTTTCATATGTTTCATAATGGACACCTACATTAAAGTAACTTTTTATTTGCATTCTACCTGTATTTAATTTAGGTAGTGAGAGCAACAAACAAAATGCCACAAAAATGGCAACCCAGAAACTCAGAAAACATATAAGGTATATGAATTTGGCAGCTCTGTCCCAACTACTTCTCTTCTAGGATGACACTGGCTGTGGAGTGCTGGCTCCATAGGGCACTCCTCTTAAGGTATCCATTTATTTTTATGTCCTTTGAAAAATAACCTAGGCTTGATAGCTATCCACTATGGTCTGAATGCTTGTGTCCCTTAGAAATTTATATGTTGAAATCTTAACCCCCAGGTGATGCTATTAGGACTTTTAGTAGGTGATTAGGTCATGAGTGTGAAGCCCTCATGATTAGGATTAGTGCCCTATAAAGGAGACTGCAGAGAGCTCCCTCACCCCTTCTGACATGCGAGGTTACAGTAAGAAGACAGTCATCAAAGAGGAAGGTGGCCCTTACCAGACATGTATTATGATCTTGGAATTCCCAGCCTCCAGACTTGAAAACTAAATACCCATCCTTCTATCATATTTTAACAGCCCGAACAGACTATGACATTATCTTTATTGATTTTGAATTCCCTAATACAAAAGGAGACATTGGTGCGTTGAGTACAATTCCCCTAAAATTGAGTAAGATTTTCTTTTCTTTTTTTTCTGAATGAAGAAAGGACAGCTTATCATAATTTATGTTTCTTGATGCTTGTGTTACAGATAGAAAATTTTAATGTACCACTAAAATACAAGTTCCATAAGGGAGAGATTTTAATTCCGCGTTGATTCTCCAGCCTCGAACAGTTGAGAAGTACCTGTTGCTGACTGACTGAATGGTTGTGGATTCGAAATGGGAAGTCAAGCAGCCTAACAGTGTGCTTCTGAGCTGGGATCTTTTGGGTCATGGAAGTGAGGTGCTCTCAGAGCACTGCAGATCAGGTATCCACCAGAGGGAGCAGGGACACCACCACAGTGCACAGGTCACTTGGTGCAAAACCACCAGAGGTGCCTGCAAAGGAAAATCAGGACATCCCCAAGCACAGTAAAAAAAAAAAAAGAAAAAGAAAAAGAAAAAACAGAAAAAGAAAAAAAGAAAATCAAAACCAAAGTGAAGAAGAATAAATACTGAGGTCCATATAAATAAATGCAATGACTGCAATGACTAGGTAAAGCTAAAACAGGCCTTTTCTCTGTTCCTTAACTGTGTAGGGCTCGCTAGCTAGGAAGCTGCCCTAAGAGCTACATCTTCTGCAGCTGCCTGTCTCTTGGTTACTAATGTAGAGTTAGCCTTGGCAGGATGCACCTCATCTTAAAAGAAAAAAGGAGAATAACCACAACCAAACCACTCTGAAATTCCCCACTGCAATGCTCTGAAACAGTTCTATTTGTGTCTCTGACTCCGGGGAAAAGATCAGTTGTATGGGTTGTTTTTGGCCTGGCACAAGTGGCTACGATGACTTCATTCCAAATTCTGGGCTGTGATTCCACCTAAGAACAAATAATTCTCCACAGATCCACCATCAAATCACATAAATGGAAACCGAAGCTTAAGGTCTCCACTTTCTTTTCCAGACAAACTTAAACCTAAAAAGGACAACAGTATGAAGCACTGGGCATCAAAATACATAGCTAGTTTGAAAGCTGACAGTCCTTTCTAAGTTTCTCAACATGAAAGAGGAGGCTTTGCAGTGGACAGCAATGCGCAGGAGGACTCAAAAGGACATCTGTGTGTCACCAGTTGACCTCATAGATCATTATCCATAGATCATGGAGATCATAAGGTCGATTTCAAAGCCCTATACCATCTAAAAGGAAAGATAATCCAAGAGAAGATCTAAGATACATCATGATTAACAAAAAAAAAAAAAAAAAAAAGACTTGGATCAAACCAAAGCAGCAAGACTTGTCTCATTTAGCTAATGAAGCTTTGGAGAGTAGATTATCCTTAAATGGCTGGTGAAACAAGTAATAACAAAAGCTACTCTCCATTTCCTAAATGGTTCCACCCTATCAAACTCTAGACGGAATCTGCTAGTCTGCGGATACCTTACCTGATTGAGGATGTTCTTGTGAGCCTATGGATGGAATATGACTTCTAAGCAGTCATAAAGCAGAACATTTCCAGGAGTAAACATGATACTATTTTAGGTTTGTTTTAGGTAATGATCAGAGCAAACAGAAAATTAAATATAATTCAAAAAAGAAACAAAGTCAACAAATTCAAATGAACAATGAGAAGCTTCTTATAGGGCAAGATACTGATGTATTTCCTTCCATTGCCTAGTGCATGTTGCCTGGTCTATCGCAAGTGATCGACAGGGACTTAATGATTATCTAATTAAAAAATCAATAAAGGAGAAGGAGAAATCAAAAGCCCAGACTATTTTTACAAAGTTGCTACTAGATCAGGGGATAGCAATTTTAGATACATAAAGGTACACAGCACAGTAGCTAAACCAACCCATTGAGAGTCTATAATGCTTTCCAAAAGTTGGGGGATCTTGCATATGAATAAGGTAGCTTCTTGTTCTAATCCTACTCCTCTAGGCAGAAGGACGTTCATGAAACTAACATGTACTTTAAAAAAACCACAAAGGAGAGGGTTAACTTTTGGTGGTGGTGATGGTAGGGAGGAACAGAGAAGGCTGGCCATGCTTAGCAAGACCCACGAAGAAGCTCTCCTAATGTCTGTGGAGAGATCTTTCCCTACATAATGGTAAACAATGAGCCTTGTCAAATTTTTCTTATTTTTCATTATAGGAAGTGTTAAATGTCACAATACTTCAAGTGTGCAGCATGAATGGAAAACAAGAAGGCAACAGTGACTTCACGACAATGGTAAATCAAGTGGTCTGTCTGGCAGGAAAAATGTCATTAGCCTGCGAAGTGATCTAGCTGATGTCATTTTTGAAACAGAGGTAATATGTCTATTTGAATTTATGAAGAAAAGAATCGATTTTATTTTCAGCTGTCTAGTTTTTGAGGTCAGAAAAAAAATATTTATTGTACCTTTTAAAAGAAATAACATTCATTGTACTCTCAAACAAGTAAGTTCAAATAGAGTAAATATTTCCAATGGCAAACATGAAAAACAGAAGTTTGTTCTTAAAAACTCAGGTTATAAAAGACTTACATCAACCCCACTCCCAAATGGAACATTAAGGTAAAAATAGCTTATCATTTCTGCTCACTTGCACAGATTGGTCCTGACTTTGCTCTACCTCCAATTCAAGGTCAAGGAAAATGCACTGAAAAGTAGTCTTCAGCTATCTAATAACTAGCAGTTTAACAATAGACAGAATGTCCCCAAAGTGATTATCTAGGCAATTTACTAGTTTCACTATTTTTCAGTCAAAGCAACTGTGTTCTGGAAGACAGAATTTCTTTTTGTGTAATGTACATTCACAGTAAAGCTTAAAAACAAAATCTCCTTTAAGAAAACTCAGCTAAAAGCAAATTTAAATAATTACTAAGTTTATTCAAATAATCATGTTCATTTTTCCTGACAGTGATAAAATATTATTGATATAAGATGTTTTTGATATATTTTTGAAATGATAAGAAAAATAGGTTATAAGACATATAGAGTATACTCTATTTTTAAAACATTTTTATAATAAATATGAATTAAAAAATGAGTGGCAGTATATACAAGGTGTTAATATTGGCTTATATTTTCCATTATGTTTACTGAGGAATAATTTACGTACAATAAAATTCACTATTTTTGTTTACAGTTCTGAGTTTTGACAAATGCATACCATCATATAACCACCACTCCAATCAAGATAGAGAACACATCCATCACTCTAGAAAGTTCCTCTGTGTCCTGCAGTCCACTCCTCTCCCTGCCTCAGGCCCTGGCCATCAATTCCTTTTCTCTCCTTTGTCATGTTGCCTATTTCAGAACATCATATAAATGCAATCATAGAGCAAGTAGTCTTTTGATCAACTTTTGCAAAAGAATATGGGATTATAGTGATGATTTCTTTATTCTTGTTATCTTGCTTTTCTATATTTTCTAATTTTTCATTAAAATCATACTTACTTTTGCAATTTAGAAAAAATGAAAGTAAAAACTAATTAATTGTGATAGGCCTTACGGTAAGTATGTAAAGCCATGAGAGCACATGTGAGAACAAACGTTATATAAGATATTAAAACTATGGAATTACTTCACCAAAAAATTAACATTGAGAGACAACAGAGAATCAGCTAGGGCTAGGCAAAAATCCTGGCCGTGCTACCTACTAGTTGTGTGGCTTTGGGTAAGTTATTAATCATCTTTTAGCTTCAGTGTCCTCATTTTTAAAATAGGAATTCAAATAGTGCCTCTCTCATAAAGTTGTTATAAGGATTAGATGAGATCGTACATGTAGGCCACTAAAATCATTTACTTGGCTATTCTTATCACTATTACTATCATTATCAAGACCTTGGGAGGTGTTCTGACAGGAAAGGGCATTTTAGGCCTAGAAGAAGAGCCACAAGGAGAGGGAATGGCAAGCAGAGACAGAAGGAAGGGGGCCAGGTCACAGGCTCATGTTTTAAATCCCAAAACTAAATTCTAGTCATTTCGTTTTAGAAAACTTAAAATTTCTGGTTTTGCAAAACAAAGTTCACTGTATTATTATGATTTCTGAGCAAATTCAAACACCTGCCGTCCTCTAATCTTGGAATTTTAAAAGTGGCGGCTCATTATCAAGGCAACTTGAAAAATGTAGCCACCTTTACAACTTTAATGCATATTTTCTTACTATTTAGAACCTAGTGATCCATTAGTGAAAACATTCATTTGTATTTGTCTAATTCTCCCCTCCCTCACCCTTATGAATGGCCCAAACCCTCTGACCTTTCTTCAACTGACTTTAAGACATAAATTTAGGGAGATGAGAGTACTCATCTACAAAGCTAGCAATCTAAATAAGAATGTGACATCTAAGATCACTGTACAACAAGACCAAACAATTGCAGATGTTCACCTCTGCAAGGGTTTTGATTGTCAGAGACTCTGGGGTGAGAATGACATCATAAAAAAAAAAAAAACACGATCCACCTTTATCTTCCAAGATTGTAAGACATGCCAGGATGTGAGTAAGTCTGTCTCTATTGGGAAGCTCCCAAATGTTTTGATTGAAATAGAACATCTCATTTAATTCTCGTCCTTAGGATGAATTCATAATTCATGAACCTATCCAGGCTTTTCATAATAAATGGCAATTAAATTAAAAGCATGTCTGCCGTCTTTGGCTAATATACACGTATATTAAAAGCAAGACTACTGGCTTCACGCATTTCAGCCAAAAAAACAAATATAATCACATTAGTTAAGTTTGTATATATACATTCATGTGTATGTTTGCATGGAAATGTATGTATGTGTATATAAAATGTTCACAGAACATATATTAACGAAAAATCTCACAGGCCTAGAAGTGATCTCCCCAGCTCCAGGCCCATTCTATCAGATGCTTGCTTAACAACTGGAGATGATTCCTTTGGCTAGAAAATCTTACCATCTCCATCCTACCTGTCATTCAAGATGCAGCTGAAGTGCACTTCTTCTTGAAGATCTTCTCAGTTTCCCAGCACCAGAAACAAACTTCTCTTTTTGACCTTGGATTCATTATTTACATACACATCTTCTAGCCATGACAAAAAAGGCTCCTTGAGAGAAGGGACCATGGAAAATTAACATTTGTAGCCCTCCCCTGTGCCAAGTATGGTACTTTACGCAAAATAGGGGCTCAATATAAATTTTCAGAATGAAATGAATGAATATTTTATTCCATTTTAATATAATCATCAATTTTTGCTCTCACAAGAGAGCAATAGCTGAACAGTCCAGGAAATATGACTTAGGGATATGGCTTTGTTAATATTCTAATTTCCAATTCCTGACAATACTGGCTCCTCTTGAAACCTTGTTAATATTTCAATGGACAAATTGGATTGTCCATGGATCTCTGGGCCTAACTCCAGTAAAAAAAAAAAAAAAAAAAAAAGAATTTGAGTGTTGAGGGTTTAAAAAGAAACTTGTTTCTTATAGTATAGAGTGCTCGGATTGAAATGTATGAGGGCTTTAGGAAATGATCTGTCTTCCATATGCTTTCAGGTTAACAAAGAACTTTTGTTCAGATACTAGCACACTAATCACAAGTAGCTTCTAAGTTTTAATCAATTAAACAGCCTTAATGAGAGATGAGTCAAGAAAGAGAGTAGACATGTCGCCCCTTTCCCCAAGTCAAGTACCATGCTGGATGGATAACTTCTTTGCAAACTCGGCTACAGCAATTACCCAGAAAGTCAGAGAGATTTGACTTTCAATTTGGCGACTCTATTCTTTTTCAATGTATTAAAAATTTTAAAGTTAGGGGAACAAACACTTGGCATCTTTCAGTGTCCTGCTCTGAGACAAGTAACATTCCCTGACTGTCTTAATTATGACTTCGACTGACTTTGCTTGCCCAGTTTTCACAAGGTAAATTCCCATTTAACCCATTCTAAAGATGATAGTATTAAGACTTATATTATTAAAAATTGTGCATATACTAGAGCCCATACAGCAGGAATCATTTCTCAAGTCAGAGCTTACTTCCTGTAAGTTAATCTTTAAAGTCCAATATTAAAATTTGGGGACTTATGGACAGTGTTGCTCGATTCATTTTTGATTAAGTCAAAGAACACAATCTACTTTCTAAATGCTAAAGAGTTTGAGGAAAATTATCACCAAATAATCACAGAATTTCCAGAAAATTCTGAATTTCACCTAGGAGTTAATAATCTCTGAGAAAGGGACAATACTGGTTTAATAACATAAGTTTCAGTTCATCTGTAGACTTTTATTGGGTTGCGTTCCTAGGATTACTCCAGAGGACTCCATTCCATAAATTTATGCCGTCTGACCAACATGAGGGGTATAATATTTCTAAAAGTGGTATTTTCCTTCTTAAAGTTAAACCTCAAAAGCTTTATTGAGTGCTTACTCAAAAAGCCTGGAATTTTATCTAGAGTATTTCGTCTAATTCTCACCACCTGATCAAATTTGTATTTTAAACCCTTTGAGGACTACTGATGTCCATACAGAGAGGCTAAGTTTCTTTGCTCTGAGCACACAGCTAGTAAGAAGTAGAGCCGGAACCAGAACTCAGATGTTCCAAATGTTAACACCCAGGCTTTTTCAACTACACCATCTAACCACACTCCCCCCACCTCAAGGGTTTATGCCTTTTATACATCTAAACTCAAAAGGTCAAGCCCATTCTGCTTCTTTTCAGGATATTATCATGTTCTTAATGCTCATCTTCATCATTAAATAATTCACCAAAATGAACTGAAAGTTGCACATATTTTAACTAAGAAATCATTGTATGAAACAGTGAATTCTGATTCCAATGCCATTACTGAAAGAGCTGGGGGACAAACTACAAGCAACTGTTGACTGTATATCTTAGTTCATAACACACAACTGCCTCTTCTCTGACTGCCATTTTTATAATTCTCTTTGGACTTTTTTAGAAACAGATGGGCTAGTGACTGGAGTATTATCAGTTCCAATCCATGCAGCTGGAGCATCCCAGAATTGCAGAAATAGCAGTCTTCTGAATAATTTCTCTTGCCACAAACAACTGCTACTTCTGCTATAATAATCCCCTCAGTGGGCCTAGAGAGCATTCTTCCCATTCCAAGAGCCATGGTTCAGTTTATTTTAAACCATAAAGTCCTTTTGTATTTCAGCTAAGAAATGCTTCAAACATGTGGACCACCTGATCTTTGCTTTGTTTTTTCAAAGGCAGAAAGAGCAAATAATAATATTTGGGTTAAAGGACATTTTATCTTTAGCTGTCATTAAAAACAAAACAAAAAACAAAACAACAAAACAAGATGGAAGGCAACTCAACTTTTTTTCCTCTTATTTATTAAGTACAGGAGCCTTCATGTATAGATACCTCACTGAACTGTCTACTTTATAACACTGACTTTTAGACTCCCAAAAGGCCAAATTTGTATAGACTGCAATACTTGTTGACCATATTTTGACCAGGATGCCATGCACTCATAAGTTTTCAGTTAAGATGTTTGTTGTTATGGGGCAGGGGGCAGGGGCGGGGAGAAAGTAGGGGGAAGGGGAATCTAGATCTCTAACCAAATATTTTCTTTTACATTTGAGTGCTTTGCAATCACAAAGTACTCACCTGATAAAATGGGATCTGAGAATATTTAGAAATAACTGAAATCACAATAATATACAAATGAAAAACTCGATTTGTCATCCATGGGACAAGACTTAGTTTTATCAGATAATCTTTTTCCCCTAGTGGAAAAAACTAAGCTAATCAACTAAATAAAAATCAATCAATCAATAAACAAACAAACAAACAAACATTTAAACTATCAGATTTTTATTTTTTATACAAACTGTATAACTGAAGAAACTAGTTAGTTTTCAGTGATGACAGCTACATCAACACATACATTTTCTATTTTTTAAACACATCATTTTTATAACAGCCTTATTGAGATATAATGCACATATCAAATAATTCAGACTTTGAAAGTTCGGTGGTTTTTCAGATATTCTCAGAATTATGCAACCATCATCAGTAATTTATTTTAGAACACTTTTCTTCAACCCTCCAAAAGAGGCACTCCCTATTCTCTCTCTCTAGCTCCTAACAATCACTGATCGGCTTACTACTTGTATAGATTTGCCTATTACGTACATTTCATGTAAATGGAATCATAAAACATGTGGTAGCTTCTTTTACTTAGCATAATTTTTTCAAGGTTCATCTATGTTGTAAAAGCTACATCAGTACTTTATTCTTTTAAATGGCCAAATATTTCACTGTATGAATGTTGATCTCTTTATCCATTCATTAGTTAATGGATATTCGGTTTGTTTCACTTTTTGGCTATTGTGAGTAATGCTGTTATGAACATGTGTAAAAGTTTTTGCATGGATATATGTCAAGTGTCTCATTGTTAATGAAAATTGCAATCTTTGGCAAATAAAGAAATCTAAGTTATTTTATGCCATGAATGGGAAGGTTTTAACAGTAAGAACTATGAGAGAGCAGGATAGGTAGTTATAACCTGAGTAAGCCACACATGGGAAAGCAAGGCAAGGTCCATCCACTGCCTGGACTTGCCTTCTGCCAACACAGCAGCAAACAGCAGAAATGTCTCTCTGGGTGCCTCCCACACTGCTAGTGAGATCGCAGGCCCTTTAACCTTGACTGCACAAAGCAGAGGGTGAGCAAAATTTGCCCATCCCACCCACAATCCTTAAAACCTACCATCACTTCCTGGATTGTGGAGTGGAGAGAGATGCTTGGGCCAAATCCTGATAACATTCTTCTGCAATAGATGCTAATGAGGACTAAAATGACCTCAAAATGTATTCTCACTAATGACTGAGGCAGGTCAACAGACAAATCAGATTTTTATTGTGTTCCCTTATACTGTGGTGCACCATCTTGTCCAAATGAAAAGATCTCATTCAAGTAAACAGATAAGTTAATAAAATAACTCAATCTATTTTATTAAAATATTCCTAGAAAAGGACTTAACGTACTTCGTTTGTGTGTTGATTAAAAATCAAAGGCATTTTCCCAGTGTCTGAACTACTAGCCAAAGAGGTTATACGCTAACCTCTTCACCCTCAAGTAAAATACTATTACAGGGGCTCAAGTGCATAAGACTTAATTTATTCCAAAACT
Source organism: Eidolon dupreanum (assembly GCA_028627145.1). Lineage (NCBI taxonomy): Eukaryota > Metazoa > Chordata > Mammalia > Chiroptera > Pteropodidae > Eidolon > Eidolon dupreanum. The sequence goes on along the minus strand of CM053510.1, from coordinate 67,942,548 downwards.
AGAAGTTCAAAAGATCAGTAATTATGAGGCTATGAAGGACAAAAAAATGTTTTGCATCCTCTAAATTACCAGAGGTGGTTTGCTAACTGTAGCCTACAGACAATGAGCGATTACCCTCAATTCGGCTTTGTTCTCATTAGAAAGGACGACAACCTATAGCTGAAAGGCAGCCACAGCTCAATAATACTGCAGTCAAACCCTGTGTTTTTTCACAACTGAATCTGTATTTTTTTAAAAGGAATACTAAAATCACAAACAGGTCAGACTCAAATGCAATACTGTTCATTCACACATATATCATCATGGTCATTTCCATCAGCAAAATTATAGCATCTGGATTTCTTATAATAAAAAAATAGCCACAGAGGCAGCATTAGACTCTATGTGTCTAAACTATTAACTCTTTAAGTAGAGCAGTATAAATCACTGTTGCTCTTCACCCAACTCCAGGAAACAGAAGGGGTTCACCCAGCCCTCCTCCCATCCTTCATTGGGAAACAAAACGAAAACCTAGTGGGGCTTTCACAAAGTCACAGAACCCACCACCAAAAACCACTGGAGACAGTACTGGGTTTGAGTTTAGAAAGCTGAAAAGAAAATAGATTGGAGGGGAAATGGACACACACAGGACAACAAAAGAAGGATCTAATTCGGGGGTAGGCAAACTATGATTCCCCAGCCACAACTGCTCATTGACTTTTTTGTAAGTCATTCAAGCTACAAGAACAATTAAATTATTGTAAAAAAATTAAAAATTAAAAGAAAATCAAAAGAATATTTCATCACATGAAAATTACATAAAAATCTAAATTCAGTGCCCATAAATAAAGCTTTATTGGAACACATCCTTGCTCATTCATTTACATATTAGGCAAGGTTATTTCTGGACTACAAAGACAGAGTTGAAGAGTCTTGGCAGAGACCAGATGGCCTGCAAAGCCAAAACGAATTATTATCAGGCTCTTTATAGAAAAACTGTGCAGAGCTTTGTCAAATGTAGCTGATGCATACATTTCATCCCAAATCTCTAAAATGTTCAAGAAAGAGCAGGTTCCAAAACACCTATTGTCACTGGGTGGTGGGTGGGGAGGTGGAATGTTTGTGGAGACAGGAAACTTAGATGGGATTTCTAGTCCATAAAAGCATGAAAAATATCAGGCATACCAAGTTTACTGGGTTGAGAGTTTCTGTCTACAAACGATTTGTCTCTTTTTATAAATTTGTTTCAAGCAACACAGCTTATCAGTGAACACAAGAACACATTAGTTGCCCACAAATTAGCATTTACTACAATTATCTACAAAAGGGACAAGGAATCCATTTACATTTCAAATCTTCACTCCATTTAGCCTGAAAGTTTTTTCAAGTAAAAAACACATCCAGGAACACTAGATAAGTACTTATCAGTCTGGGCGCCATTTTAATCCACCCTTTAATAATGTTGCTGTTGTGTGAAGCCTAAGGAGAGGAGCAACTAGGGGACCGGAATAACTAATGAATAGAAACTGGAAGCCCAGCAAGCTCACTGACAATAGCCAAAGTGTTATAATGTCAAAGTTTCATTAATTGGATGTGCTAATCAACCACTCTCTATGTGCTCATGTTTCCTTAACTCTATCCTGTGACTTATCAAAGAATGCAAGGCAGTGTGTCTTTTGCCTAATTCAAAAATAACATGCAGAAAAATGTAACCAGATTTCATAATCTAAACATCACTCAGTTTGTGTAGTGTCTAATAATTAAGCAGATATGTTTCTGTTCTTATAAGGGAATAAATAACCAAAATACGAGATTCTAAATACTTTCAAATGCTGGAATAGGAATTAAAAGACTTTTAATAATTTTGTCTTAAAGCTTTTGCTCCAAATACCTTAGCTGTACTTTTCACCTTCCCCATGAAACTGCTAGCCTGTGGTTTGTTTTCAGTTGCTCGTATATGTGCAATGCTAGAATGACGTTCAAATTTTTAATTTTGTTCGTGTCAAAACTTTTAAGTTCTTTTTAAAATTTTTAAATTATTCAACATAAATAAGTAAATACCAAATTGCAGAGAGGCAGAGATGGCTGGGGAATCTGTGGGAAGCCCAGATGGCATATTAACATGCCCATGAGCCAGTCATCCCATTGGCGACTCCAATCAGACACTAGCTGTGATTTGTATCACCTCCCCAATCTCCATGCCAGCCGAGGGTCTCACAAAAGTGGTGTGTAGGCCAGAAAGATGCTGAATAAAGACACCTAGGTCTCACCTCACTGTCTGTAGGAAATTTGATTTCAAGTTTCATATGGACAGAAATGGCCCGCTCCCTTTGTAGCTGTTACAGGTCAACCATGTTCCTAATACCACGTATGTGTTGTATGCAAGAGCATGTATGCCTGATGTGCCCTCTTGTTGATTTTAACCCCCAACTTTTTAAAGACAACCCATATCACATTTACAATCCACATAGCATCAAAAAATCCTCTCGAAAATTTAAATAGAGAAATAATATTCCTAAGAAACTTTTTCACAATACTAAAAAAACTGCAATTATTCCTGACATTATACAAGAGTAGAGTTTATTACAATCTTCTGAACAAATAATGAGTTTGCAGAATTAGGAAATAACCATATTTCACTTCAATTTATCAGGTACTAATCTATACTTAGGGGACAATAAAAACAAACATACCAATGTTCTTAATCAATTTGTAGAAAAGACTAACAGAATACCATGTAAACAGACTAATATATGTAAACAAAGGAGAACTCTCCAGTGTTTGAAAATCAGCTTATTCATGTTACAGTACAAATTATTAGGAAGTATATCCTAGAAACACAGCAAATCCAAATTTATTACATTATATAACTCTCTGGGCCTCAGTTTCCCAATGGGGAAAATGATCTTAAAGAGCAGATTATGGGGACTAAATGAGTTGATACACTGAAACATCTGGCAATGGTGTTAACTATTATTATTTAATTATTAAAATTATTCCCAAAGTTTCAATCACATTTTCTTCCAAAGAATCTTACTATTTTTGATGAAGAAAGAGATAGAAAATAAATAGTTCATTCAAAGAGCATAAATGTTGGCAAAGTGAGGAAATTAAGTAATTGAAAGGGTGAAGAGGAAACAGGAGAAAGTGTAAAATTAGGATTTACAATTAAGGAATAATACACAATGCAGCCATAATTTAGAGCAGATCATGGAGGAGTGAAGTTAAATATGAAAAAATGTAAAGTATGAAAGTAACAAAGGGAAATAATGATGACATTAAAAACAAGGTCACAACTTCAGCAGCACTAACAACTAACATGGGAATTCAAGCATTAAGGAAGAAGCTGCTGGCTCTTTCATATTTCATGTTAAAGCATTTAAGGATTATTAAAACTTCCTGGCCCTGCCATGACAGTAGAGACCACAGGCACTCTGGGATGGTCACCAAAGAATATTCTAGAATAAATGAGTGTGCCAAAGTGGAGTGATGGCAATTATAATGAACTATTTCCCGATAAAGGCAAACCTGGCAAATCTTTCCTTAAATCTCCCAAGAAAGTACAGGCTCACTCCTCCAGGCACAATTTAAACTGGATTCTACTAATTTAAATACAATCGGGTTCCTTCTTGGGAGTAGGAGAACAAGACAGAAAAGGAGAGACTGATGCCTTTATACACATTCCCAAAAAAGGAAGCAGTGTAAAAAACCAGAATATGTAGTCCATGTGCATCCTAGGGAAGCCATATTAGAGTTACCATAGTACTCCCCAGGATGAGTTTAGAGACCAAAATGACAGGAGAGGCCACTGCTAGGTGACTTTTATTAGGCACAAGAGGCAAATTTTAGGGTGGTAGGCTCTGGGTAATAAGGCGGGATTTTTTTCCATGGACAGGACTTCCAACTGTTTGTTTCTAAAAATACAGTGGTTTCCTCTTATCTGTGGTTTTGTTTTTACCATTTTAACTACCTGTGGTCAACCATGGTGGGGAAATATTAAATGGAAAATTCCAGAAATAAACAATTCATAAGTTTTAAATTGTGCACCATTCTGAGTACTGCGATAAAATTTCATATCATCCTGCTCTCTTCCACCTGGATGTAACTCATCCTTTGTCCAGTGTATCCATACTGTGGACGCTCCCCATCCCTTAGTCACTTAGTAGCCATCTGGGCTATCAGATCACTGTCATGGTATCAAAGCATTTGTGTTCAAGTCACCCTCATTTTACTTACTAATGGCCCCAAAGCACAAGAGTAGTGATACTGGCAATTCAGATATGCCAAAGAAAAGCCTTTCCTATTTTATTATTAGTTACTGTTAATCTCTTACTGTGCCTAGTTTATAAATTAAATGTTATCATAGGTATGTAAGTATAGGAAAAAATATAGTATACATAGGGTTCGGTATTATCCACAGTTTCAGTCATTCTCTGAGATGGAGGGCGCGGTACTGTAAAAAACACTTGAAGCAAGTTTCTAAACCAGCTGGAGAAACTAATGCTTTCACTCTTTGTTGATGTGGGTTTGGGTGGCCATTTTCTTCATCTGCTGCTCATCTCTTTCAACATCTTTTGGCCTTTCTGGTTTGTTTGTTCATTTGCATTGCTCTGTTAATCAGTTAAATAAGATATTATAAAAAGAATTAATTTATCTAGGTCCTGGTTCAGAAAAGCATATGGTGAATGTGACAAAACAATCGTTATCTGCAACCATGCAGTGATGAACTCAAGAGAAACAAATTAAATTGGGGTGCCCCACCCACTTCACAGCAGACAATGAATTTATTACTTTACCCAACACCCTCCCATATTCTCATTATGCTTTCTTGTACTCTCTTCCAGATTTCTCCAAGGTCTTATTTATCCTCTCTTGGTGGACACTCCGTGAGGCAGCATAATATAGTAAAGACTATGGATTCCGCTATCAAGTTACTTAGGTTTGCCTCTACGGTTTACTAAATAAATGTGATTTTGGGGAAAATTAACATCTCTGGGTTCATTTTCTTAGCTGAAAAATAGGAAAGAAATAATAGTGCCCACATTCTAGTGTTGTTTTGAGGATCTGTAATGTGCTTGGAAATATGCCTCACAGGCATCTGCCATTGTTACAAGGATGTGTTGGAGAAGGGAAGCAATTTCAGTAATGGTTTTTCTTAACAATGGTCCTGTCCAGTAGTTTTTATGATCCCTAAGAACCTGATGACTGTCCAGTCTTTATCATCTATGTCATCATTCTCACAAGCTCCTGATTCTCAAGCCCCACTGCCTGCCCAAGATGTTTTCTTGAAATTCCCATGAGCCCTCCAACCCCACAAAGTAACTCAAATTGGAACACACCATGTTACATCTCATCTCAGGCCCTTTGCTCTACTTCAAATGACTGTCATTATTCTGGTCTCAGCTCCTCAAAGAAGCCTTATCTGACCACCCTATTTATAGAGGCCTCCCTTCTCCCTCATCTCACTGCTGCAAATCATTTCCTACCTTAGGATTCCTGCTATGGTTTCTTCATAGCCCTGACCACTGTATCTGAGATGATCTTTTGCTTACTTGTTGATTATATGTCCCCTCTACTAGAATAAAGCTCCATGAGACCAGGCATCTTGCTTTGTTCATTGCTGCATCCTTGGAAACTAAAACAATATTTGGCACTTAGTACATGTCCAGTGTGTACTAAATAAAATGCTGAATAAATTCCATGTCATGAATTTCATGACACTGCATGAAATTCAGAAAATGTTGCTCTCATATATTTGCTTAAGAAATGTTTTCATCAATTATGTTTAAAATCAAAATACTTGGCACTTCGTAGGATACGCTTCAGGTATCCGAAAATATTTTGTTATGTGGAAAGCCCCATCTGCCACTGAAGCAGGAGATAAATGAAATCTCTCTTTAGTTTTCTTTCTTGTACACTTAACACTTGTACACTTAATGCAGAAGCTACACATGCTAAACCTAACAGCATCTTGGTGAGATCAGTGATCGCACTGTGATTTTAGGTATTTCTGTTAAAATAAATGTCCAAAATGACAAGTTATATAGATGTGTCCCCGATTTAAGTTTTCATGCTGTGACCTTTGACCAACTTCACTGTCCTTAGCAAGCATATCAAAGCTTTCTAGTTGATGATTATCTGTGTTTCTTAAAATGTAGCTATAAATATTTTTGTTAGCAATAGCCAGGATAGCATGACAAGTGAGATAAATATCAGACTGGTAACGGTATCATCAATTATAAGCAATCATGTATCACAAGACCACTAGGAGGTATGGCCCCTGTTGCTACTGCGTTCTTTGTCTCTTTGTCTTGTCAACCATTAGTATCTGAGTTATACTATGTAAAAGAAGGTACTATAAAAGGGGTCTGGTAGCAGAGAATATTCTGTGTAGAACTGCTGGCTGGTGTCTTCTGCTCGGACTCAATCTTCTAGTAAGTAAATTACCCCATAATAAATTCTGTTTATTATATAGTTTATATATATAGTTTACGGAACACCTGCTTTGTCTTTAGGTTGGAAGATACCTTCTTGTTACAACGGCCATTATATTTTTGCCTCATCGTCAGGCACAAGTAAATTAAAAAAAAATACATCCTGTCCTTTAAGAAAGCACTCAACTGTTTTCACTAATAACTATCTAAAATGTGTTCTGGAAAAAAAAAAAACAGGTACTACCCTTAAGGATAAAGAATAAAAACAAGTTCAATTCCTCCCTTAGCCAGTTTCAACAAATGGCAAGTTGATATGATAATAGTGCCCAATGAAACTGGCAGTTATCCAACAGGTAACCAGATCACTCAGGTAACAGGAGAACATATCTGCTTAGTCACAATTTGATAATCACTCTTTATATAAGTAGGGTGACTCTATTCATTTTGGAAGAACTCAACAAACGTTTACTAAATTTCTACCTTGTGTTCCATCTCTCAGTTAAGTTCTGGGCAGAAAAAGTAAGACAGACAAAGAACTTGCCCTCAATTGAGTTAATATTTGTGCTGGTGCTTGGCATATGGTAGATGCTCAATAAAAGTATGCTACATACTAAAGCAGAAGGCAACATTAGAGAAGAGCATTAGAGGGATCCAGAATGTGCTCTGGGGCTTGTAGCTTGGAGGAGTAGAAAGAACTTGGGATCTAAACTCACAGTGGGCTGCTCTGGAATCCAACACTGAGCCATTGTAGCTGTGTGATCTTCGGCAAACTTCTTAACCTATTAGGCTCGATTAGATCCCATGTGAAATAGCTACAAAAAGTACTACATCCAGGAGGATTTTCCACTGAAGCATTAGATATGTTATTTATAAAGCACTAGGCTTGGCCCAGGGCATGGGCTCAACAAATGGCAAGCAGGATGCGGCACAGCGGGAAACTGCAGGGAGTAGGACATACTTTGAGACAAACTTGTGATAGGAGAGACAGGTAAAGGCATTCTAGGTATGGGCAGTATTGTAAGCAGAGCTTAGAGGAGAAATGTACCAGGGGGTATCTATCTTGGGGATGGTCACTCTGTTGGTCACATTGGAATGATTGGAGAAACAAGATAGCAGAATAAGATGTAAGATACAGGTGTAGGGTTTGAACTCCAGGCCCAGGAGTCTGTAAAACTGTGAGGTCAATTACTTAGGGATCTATGGGAAGTCTGGGGCAGGGAGTTACACAAGCAGGTAGGAAATCAAACAAAAACGTTTAAAAATTCAGAAAAAGCATAGAGCTGGAAAAGATCTGATGCCTGACCGAGACCAACGGCCATATTTTTAAAGATGAGGAAACTGATACTCAAAAGTGCATAGGAAATATGTTCAGGATTTCAGAAAAGTTGGTACCAATGTCTAGACAAAAATCTCTTAACTACATCCTCCCCTTCAAAAACTATCCCAATCTCATGTTCCATTCACTGACATTCTGTTTCATCTGACTGCACTTCACCTTTGGGATCTCTACTAGGCCCTGGTTTCTTATCACCCTCCTCGATCTCTCTGGGTTTCCTCATCTACACCCATGTCTTCATTGACTATTCGGAAATACACCCTTAGCCTCAGCCCTGACCTCTGAGCTGGGCTGCAGTTAGTATTTCTGTTATTCACTGTGCACACCCACCTGAATACAACACATGCTCCTGTGTGCATATTCACTAAGACGGAACAAATTAATCACCCATCTCTAGCACTTATGCCAACAGATTCCTTCTCCTTAGTTAAGGCAAGTGCCACTACCATCAATTCCTCCCCGTCCCTTATTCCCACTTCTAATTGATAACACTTTTTGCGGATTCTGTTTCAGAAACATATCTCAACTTCATCTTTGTCTCAGTATCCTATTGCCCAAGATTTGACTCAGGTCTGGAATCTTATGATAAGTGCCCACCTCTCTGCCAGCCAAGAGAGGCTCTGCCACCCCACAGTCCTTCCTGAAGTCAGACCTGGCCTTGCCAAAGCTATTTACAGACCTCCAGAGACTGCCTGCTCCTTCAGAGCTCCACGGGTCTTCATTTGAATTCCTGCAGATCTAAGAGCAGTAATTAATTATAATAAAAATACTGACCACTTAACCTGTGTCTGGCATTCTACTAGGTACTTCATTTATAATATTTTATTTAATCCCTACAACAGATTTTTTTAAACAAATATTATTATCCATTCTACAGATAGAGAACCTGAGCACAGACAGATTACAGCGATTTGCTCAGGGTTACATGGTCACTAAGTAGAAAGGTGTGAATTGTTGAACCAAGATCGCTCATTTCTAAAGCATGGGCACACCCTCCCATAAGGCGAACCTAACTGATTCCCTACTTAGAATTACGACTTGGTTTCTTCAGCTGTAACCTGCCTCATAAGATTGTTGTCAGGATTTAATGAAGTAAGAACTCAAAAAACATTAGCTATTGCTCTTAATTGGACTGTTCCCAGTTTTTTGAGAAGAGATTCAGAGATTCTTCAGTTCAGCTTGAGAGTCACAGTTTCCCTAGTATGTTTCAGGTCTTCTGGAGGAGCCATGTCTTTTCATTGAGTCGGCCTGGGTGCACCGGGCTTCCAGTGTCACTAGAACCACATGCAAACAGTCATTTAACTGTGCATTCATTTACTGCTCAGCATAGATGGAGCATCCTCCAGTGCTGAGGACTGGGTAAATGGATAAGGTCCCTGATTTTAGATGGTCGGTTTGGGGGTACGATTAACACACACACACACACACACACACACACACACACATATTAATATCATAGTAAGGTAAGTCCTACATCGGAGGATGGTGCAAAGAAGAAAAGATATGCTGAGAATGTAGTGATTAGCTTTGCTTGGAGGGGGTGGGGGAATCACTGACATGGCACAAATCCATCCTGAACACTTAGCAAATATGAATTTATGATGAATTAGCTATGTGGTTTGTCTTCAGTCACATTCTCTTTACAAAACTACTGGGTTTTGATAAGACCTCAGCTAAACATAAAAGTTTACTCCCTTTCTGTGCTCAAGATTATCAGGAAATCTTAAGTGCGAAACCACAAAGGTCCCATTTACTGTAAGCGACCGAGCAGCTTAAAGAAGAGAAATTTGTATTTCAATTTTTTTAAAAAAAGCTTGGATTCTTTAGTATTCAAAACCAGAAAGCATTTTTCTTTTTTACAAAAGCTATCATATAAAAGCATACCTATGACTTTCTGCATATGAAATAAATATAATTTAATATTGAAGATTTCTTTCTACTACATTTCACTTTACTTAAAAGGACACCAGAGATAGTCTTGTCAAAGTGACTTAGAAAAGGCTAGTTGAGAGGAACAAAAAAAAACTGTTCTCCCTTCATTCTAGTTCAAATGGCCCAGATTCCCTTGCTGGCCTGTCTGTTGCTAGCCCATCAGCCACGGGCACGGTGGAGGGCTGAAAAGAGCCACCCAGTTAATCACAGGGCCCAACTGCTTATAGAACATTTTGGAAATGTCACCCAAATGTGGGCCTCTAAGAATCTGCTGCTGGAGGAGGAATGGGATGTGCGCAAGTGGGGACAACAGAGCAGTGTAACAACCCTCGTCTCTAGTGTGTGCTTTAAGATTCCAAAAATACAGCCAATGAAAAACCTCTCCATTCTATGACGACAAGGAAGACTAAGAAAACTATTTAGTTCAGGCTCTGAAGATGAAATGGTCTGGTGTGTGGACGTTTATACAGCACCCAATAGCTGAATATAGCAAAATACAACATCTCTACAATAATTTTAACAAACATACAGTCTCTGACTTCTAACATTGATCAGAATGATTCTAAATGGTAGAAGTTTTTCCTCTACCCGAACATCCAAATCCTTTTCACCTTTTATTTTTCCTTTGATGCTATCCTTGTTCAAGTTGTCTGACGTGTCCACCACTAACTATAGGCTAAATGGTCCACAACTCTAGGACTGGTCTCTCTCCTAACCATCCATCCCTCTTTGTTTATGTAGTGATCATTTTAACTGATTAAAAAATACTATTTTTCTCCCTGTGTTTGAAGCAGCATGACAGAATTTATTTGCTATTGATTGTCTTATCTATTCTTCAACCCCACAGAGGCAGCAGCAACTACAGCAGCTTACAGGTGTGTTTGTGCGTGGGGCGGGGGCTTGGGGCGTCTCCTGCAGAGAAGCACACCACACAGCAGCTTCCAATTGGGCAGGAAGACTGTAGAGAAAAGCAAGACTGTTGGGAGAATGTAATGACTTCATGGCCCGTTGAGGTGCGGAGGCCTTTCTTGAGTGCTTCCACCAGTCAGCAGAGAGCCCTTTACAACTGTTTTTACTCCAATCCATCTGCTTATTTGCTTTTAAGTAAAAGGATGTGAAACAATTCCTCCAGTCAGAATGGAATGACTTCCGTGTACCTGATTGTGTTGTGTAGACACTGAGCGAGCCTGCCTCACTTCCATAAAAGGCTGCTGCTAATGGTCCTACCTAGAGAAAAGAGACTGGGCCTTTTTAAACTTTCAAAGGGAAGCCTTCCAAAAGCTTAAGAATAAAGAATCTCTATCCAGCTGTGCTCCATAAGACCATAAATCTTAGGTTGCAGAACCTTCACTACAGAGCTGCATTACATTTATGGGTGGGGGAGGGAGGAAGACCAGGATGTAAACTAAGTTTGAGAACAAAAGGAGAAAAATGTTCTCCCGTTCCACTTGGTGCAATGAAATAGCTAAGATTCTCTGAAGCCCGCTTGACCGTTTTTCTATTTTTCTCTGAAACAGGGTTTCCCTAAGTGGGCCTTCTCTGTGCTAAACTGATGCCAGAAAGAAAAGCCATGTGGGCAGTGTGTGACCTGTTTTCCATCAAATATCCTGCTTTAAACTGGCAGCTTGAATTAAGGAGTCTCCACCTGGGAGTTAGGGCACTCCAAATAATAGTAATCTATGTTACAGTTGCAATAGAAAGCTGTAACACTGTGTGTTTACAAAAAGACAACTGGAGTAGACCAAGTACTTCCTAAGTATTTTGTGTTTGTTATTCATTTATACTGTCACTCACTAACAAGCCAGGCTTCAAAGGCTCATAAAGAATTTATAATGAAATATTTAATCGAGAAAATTCTATCCATACAGTCATTTTCTGCAAGTTAAGATGACTATTATTTGGTTTTAGCATTTAGTATTTTAGTATTGAATGTTTTAGTATTTTAGCATTTAGCATTTTAGTGCTAGTATTTGAGGGCCACGACTGTGAAAATGCAATTGTGGGACAGTGCCAGTTTCTGCCACTAAACAAAGAGGGTGTTCTTCAGTGACAGTTACAAGAGATGTTACATAACCCTACTCCTTTCTTTTAGTAGCAAGTATAATTACTTATTTGTCTACCATATGATTTCTCTTATATGTGGAATCTTAGAACAATACAAAGGAACAAGGAAAACAAAACAGACACAGGCTCATAGATACAGAGAACAAACTGATAGCTGCCAGAGGGCAGGGCATAAGGGGTGAAAAGGGTGAAGGGGAATGAGATCTAAACCTCCAGTTATTTCAAAAAAAAAAATTCATGGGGATGTAATGTACAGGGGAAAAGGTCAATATTATCGTGATAGTTTAACTAGGTACAGTGTCAGATGTTTACTAAACTTATCGTGGTGATCACACCATAAGTAATATAAATGTCACACTATTATACTGTATGCCTGAAACTAATATAATATTGTTTGTCAAATATACTTTAATAAAAAAATTTGAAAAATATTTTAAAAGAAAATAAAACAAAAAGCATTTTTCTACCTAGACCATACTATTTTGATATTTATACTCCACAACTAACAAACAGGCAGGATCGGAGGGGGATGGTCAGACTTTCCTGAACTTCCAAGTTCTCCAACAGGTAATTATCTTTAGAATTTAAAGACCATAAACAGACTTTTATGTAAATGCAATTTTATTTGAGGACAGACTCAATTCTGTCTGGATTTGAATTCCAACTCTACTTCTTGGTACAGTGTGCCAAGTGAAATCATCATAATAAAAGTACCTGCCTAAGAGTACTTCTGTTTCCTTCTTTTTTAATCTTCTTCCTTCATAGTGTACTGCAAAGAAGTAGGATCTACAGCTAGAGAATATAGGTTTGAATTTTTATCCCACCTTTGTAATTTTTAGTCAGGCAAGCCACCTAGCATTTTAAATTTGCAGTTTATTTACCTGTGAAATGGGAAGACTAAAACCTGCTTTATGGGATTCAAGGATTGAATAAGATACTGCATGTGAGTTCTAAAGAACCAGCAGCACTAATTATTCACGTCACTTTACTTCCTTTAGATTCATGACTTATTTACTGACCTCCACACCAACCCTGCACACTGTTTTCTTGTTAAGTAATTATCTCCTATAACCCCTGATACAGCTCTGCCCTCTAACCTACTTTCTTCATCTTAACATTTTGATTCCAGCCTTCTTATCCTCTCATGCATGTCTAATTTCCAGTTTATTAGCAGCTGCTATTCCTGAGGTTATAACTATAGCAATGAACTATGTTTGGCACTGGAACCTTGAGTGTCCTAGAAAAAGTCCATTAAAACATCTGCAGCACACCACCCTAAAATCAACCATTTGGGCCAAAGAGATGCCTGGCAAAAAGCAACTGAAATGGGAGCAGTGAGCCCACTGAGCTGGGAGGCAGTGGGCTACAATAAAAATGTTTACCAAGGGTTTGATCTCCGGCAGTTACTTAACCTTTTAGAGTAGCAGTTAGCTTATATGTTAAAATAGACGTATTATTCTACATAGTGTTTGTATATGTGTGTGGGAGTCCATTATACGGATTGGATCTTCTAGGAAATTAAACTTGTGACAACTATCCACACTATCTCCACCTCCACACATACTCCAAATCACTCTTAATCTGTTCTATGTTTTCTTTTCCCATAGCTATTATCGTTTTCTAACTTACTATGTCATTTCCTCATTTATTATGTTTACTGCCTATTGTCCATTTCACTCTCCATTAAAATGTGAGCCTGAGAGAAGGAATGTTTGCTGTTCCTTTTGCTGACATATCCCAAGTGACTAAAACAGGACCTAGCTCACAGTAGGTACTTAGTGACCATTTGTTGAATGAATGAATGAATGAATGAGTGAATGAAAAACAGTCAAAATGGAACATGAGCCAAACTACATCCAGAAGTGCTAACTTTTTGGGAGTCATGTTAGGTGTAATTTAAGTTTCCATAAAAGTTCTCATTATTTCTTGTAATTTTAATTCAAAACAATTTTAGGTCTTCTTTTTCCCCTCTATGTCTACTATACTTGAGTGACAGAGTTTAGGCTTTGTGGATATAATTCAAACTAGACATGAAGACTTGGCTTTTCCCCAGTGTTCTCCCAGCTATGTGACAATGTTGTGGCAACTGAGCACTGCATTTGTATTAGGAAGAAGGGCAAGAAAACAGCTCAACAATCACCCCCCGTCCATATTTCCTTGGCCTTTATGTCTCACACATTCCCTACAAGTTCGAGTTCATTCACTGCATTTCACTACAAATTATGTTGCAGAAAATGAAATAATGTGCTATGTAATGCTAAATCTTCTTTTTCACAAACTATGCTGTCTTGCTTTATTGCTCAGTGATGCAAAACTCCTTTACAGAAGATGCATTAGTCGTGAACCCATTAATATGGGCCAGTAATACTCTAAGTAATAATCTATGCAAGGCAAAGTCATCATGAATGTTAACTAAGACATACTACCAACAATGCTTTTTCCTGTCAGAGCCTTTGAATTTATCCACTGATAGTCCACAGCACAATGTAATATTAATGAGGTCAGAGAGAACGGTTAAAAATTTTTTCCTCATAACTACTTGTTATTATGAAACAGAAAAAATTGGAAATACCACAATTTACAGATGGTTAGAAAACCTCCATTTACTCCATGCATACAAACCCCCACAAATTTGGAAGATGTTCTTTTCATCATTTAATATATATGTATGTATTTTTTCACTCTGCATGATATTAACTTGTATATACTAGAAAATCAATTTCTATCTCTTATACTATAATAAAGCCTATGACAAGAATCCTACAAGACCCTTTTGACAGAAAAAAAATGCATCAGAATCTTTGGTTAGGCTTTTTTGTTTGTTTGTTTGTTTTTTTGGCATTATTATCTTCCTTTGGAAAAATAAACTTTCATCATTTTATGATTGTCATTATTATGTATCTTCATCTCCTCCACCCATTTTTGAAAGTCTCCCTCATTGCTTTTTTGTGAAACAGTCTGTTTTCTTTCTACAACACAGAGTTATCTTCACTTTTCCAAACTCTTTCATCAGGCTATTTCTGCAGACTATTGAATTATATGCCACTCTAAAATCAGGATAGAGAGGAAAGTGGCTCAATATTTCTAAGCATATCATTATCTTGAACCGTGGTTGCCTATTTAGTAAATTTCATCCTAATTAATAGCTTTATGCACTGATTTTTTTAAAAAAAGACTTAAATCAACTCTTTTTCAAACTTTCAAGGGAAGAACGCAAAGCCTGATGAATTTTTAAGCCAAATGTGGCATTTAATAAAATGCATAGACATGGTACCTTCTGATTTCTCAAATGCTTTGCTAATTTTAAGTTTTAATACATACTAGTCCCAATTACAGCTGTTTGCCCATAGGAAAAAAAATAATATCCTTCGACTACTCTAATGATGATAAAATTCAATTGATTAGCTCTCATCCTTCCTATAACTCCTGTCTTCTAATCTGCCTATCATCGGTTGCAGAATAAATATCATTCTCTTGACATATTTATCAAGCCCACTGGCACTGACATATTTTTTTGACTGAGACCTTAGAATCTGTTTTTCTAAGACTTAGGCAAATACAAAATTTAACCAGGGAAAAAAGCACATAGTTGTATTTCTGTCATTCTTTCTTCTGACGATTGTTTTCCTCAAACGCATCAGCCAAGTGCATCGCTGCATCACCATGATTGCTACGATTTGGAGTTAAGGACAGAATTTCAGTCTACTTAGTGTTTATCTTTAAAGCTTGTGATGCTTCTCTCTATAGGTCTATCTGTTCATTTGAATGACTGAAATACAACTATGTGCTTTCTTTCTATTCATTTGAAGATGGAGCAACTTCAAAAACAAACAAACGGACAAACAAACCAACCCAAAACTGACACTAAACTTGGATTCTTCAGTGTGTAGAGCCTCTCCGGAACCATTTATTTTGCTAAAATGAATGGTTGCCACATGGGAACAAAGTCACCACTTGAAAGTTAAGTTTTCTTTTCAAATGCCATAGATGGAAATTGCTATGACACCTAAAAAGCAGCCTGGATGAAGTACCACCTGGCTGGCTATCATCATGCCGAGGATACACTGCGATGCCAGCAGTTAAGAACAGGCCATGTCCTTTGACCTCCATGACGCCACAAGTCAACAACAGGTGTGGAGACTGAGCTCTTTAAAGCAGGAGTAAATCTGCTTTGTTACAAGGCCAAAAACAACAGTACAAAGACATTTTTATACAAATCCATTTTCTGATACTAATAAAACAAACTACGCTATGAAGCTCCATGAGTGATTGAAAAGAACAAATGGAGAGTTGTTCATGCCTCATACTCACCCTGTCCAGGTTGTCAAGTTCAACAGCTCCTACGACTAGGGAGTTTTTGCACCCTCAGGTTAGCCGTATCACATCAGACAGAGCACTGCTGGAGTCACTAATGTGCAGATAACTTCAGAAAGGGACAGACAAAATGGGACTGAACAACAAATTGCTAAGATCTGTAACAACTATGAATCAGAAGAGACAGGAAATTGTGGTTACAAAAGTTCACTTGAAAGTAAAAAACCAAAAAGCCGAAGTCAGCCCAGGTCATCTCTGGAGTGTACTTTGGGCTCTTCTGCCTTTCACTCTTTTTGTGTTGTTAGCTCAGAACACAAATGCTACAGAGTGATACAGTGATAGGAAGCAGGAGATAAAACTCATGACCTGCCCACCTCTAGTTGCAAAGGATTCCCAAAAAAATGCTTCACTCTG
The DNA here is from genome assembly GCA_028627145.1 of Eidolon dupreanum. Classification (NCBI taxonomy): domain Eukaryota; kingdom Metazoa; phylum Chordata; class Mammalia; order Chiroptera; family Pteropodidae; genus Eidolon; species Eidolon dupreanum. Next base: position 67,926,075 of record CM053510.1, on the reverse strand, counting down.
CTTCTCATGTGCACCACTGGTGACGTGGTAATGCACTTAGTTGATCTGTTTGAGAAAAAACCATCTCAAGAAAGAATGACTGAAATACAACTATGTGCTTTCTTTCTGGTTAAATTTTGTATTTGTCTAAGTCTTAGAAAATAGATTCTAAGGCTTCAGTCAAAAAAATATGTCTGTGGGAGTGGGCAAATCTACAAGGTTGTTATGTGTTAATTACTTGCACACCCTATATTGTTACAAAGTAGACTTAGTATGATCAACTTGTAATTACTCATGAAAACTGAAGGAAAGCTCTTCATATATTCTAACATAAAATCTTATCATTATTTTTCTTACACTTTATTGGGATTATGATTTATAGTCTGAATATCTGACACTTCAAACTTTATTTTTTAAGCTACCTAATAAACACTCTACCTAAAGAAGCTGGAAATTAGTCTAGCTTTCTCAATCTACTACTCTGCTCACACCTCTGCCCAACTTTCAAAGTTAGAAATAGCCCCTTCTCCCTCAAACTAAGGCAAAGTATCAGCCTGAACTCAAATGTGTGGCTCATACTTTCTGAAGGGAAAGAAATAAATAAGAAAAAAAAGCGAAGTTATTTAGTGATGAATGAACTGTTAACAACATCTTCTTTAAAGATATTAGAAGTAAGATTTATTCCTGAGGATCCTAATAGAAATAATTGCTTAATCTTAAGTATCAGATTGCTCTGCCCTTCCCAAAGTATGTCAACTGATCAATGAAACGTATATTTAAGAAGAATTAATCATAAGCACAGTAAATGTTATCTGAGATTAGCAGGAAATGAGAGATGCCTTTTAGAGCACTTTTCACAAAATATTCACCAAAAACATTCCCTACTTTGTCAGTTCGGCAAGACCAAAATCTCACAGGATCCGTTAGACTGTCAGCGTCAGGAGCCCAGCACTGCCTGCTCTTTCAGGTTTATGGCTATAGCCACACTGCTCCCTTAACTTCTCTTCTAGGGTTCACCCCTGTATTCTGCCTCCCATCACTCCTACTGCTGACAGAACAGACTCCATTACTGGTAACATGTGTCAGTGGAATGTGAAGTTTCTTATACGAAATCTGGTGTTAGAAACAAGTTTGTCTATTATAACTTATTATGATTTAATAATAGTATACATAATGGTATAATTTCTACCATTATTCCTATTATTGATATGTAATGCAGTTTAAAGAAGTTAGATATAATCTGTTAAATTGTGATAGACTATCTTCCCCAGCTTTTAGAAGAGAGATAATTGAGGAGACTAGCATAATCTCAGATGAGCTATACTCTATATGGCGATGACACGTGAACTGGGTAAAACAAATCTATCCTGGCTCTACTCTGAAACTCAAAAGTATCCATTCAATAAATTTCTACTAAGAACCATAAAATATTATGCCGGGCACTGTAGAATGACAAAAAAAGAGTAAGCCAAGATCCATTCTCTAAGGATCCTCATAGCCAATTGAGACAAAGCGAATAAGCACATAAACTAATGCAATGCAGCCTGTGATAAATGTTATGACAGCTACAAAGCACTCTGGGAGTTTAGCAGGAGAAACTATTTTCTACGGGGTGAAGAGAGAAGGTTTAAAAATGTCTTAGCCCAGATTCCCACATCACCTAGTTAATGATCTTCATAAGAAGAGAAAGGAAAAATAGCAGGGACTGGGGGAGCCTTAAGAATAAGTGTGAAGAACAACAACGTCCATATGCATTACATTCAAGATGACTGTATCAGGTAATCACATGATGGAACAAATAGGAATGATAATTGCAAAGCTGGAGGCAAAGCAAAGGAAGACACCATGGTAACTGTGTCTCACCTGATTTAAGTCTCATAACAAACACAATCTAGTCTGAATACCCTGCTACTGCGGGATGATTCCTAGCAGAATAACAGGTCTCACTTAACAGGAAATCCCTGAATTGTCATAGATTTCACCTGGTACAGCTCTATTTGCAGACAGGCCAAGACATCTGCATCAGTTAAGACAAATCTTTGTCAACTGACACTTCTAATAATCTTTATGGATAGGAATTCTATAGTTTCCCTTGGTAGTCAGCATAGTAATTAATCACTTTGATACCCAGAATCCTGTCCATGGTTTAACAGGACTCTCAGGACAAACATCTGTGTAGACTCTTGTCAGGGCTCCAGGGTAACTCAGTCAGTGAGACCATCATCAATAACAACAGCATGCTTATTGAGTCCTTACTATGTGATATAACTGTTCCAAATGGTTTGCATGGATTAATGCACTACATTCTCACAAGGACACTATCAGGCAGCTAATACTTTTGTCACCCTCATGTTACAAGGCAGTAGGAATGGACAGAAGTGACATGGCTGGTATGTGGTAGAGTAGTTTGGTTCTACAGCCCATGCTCTTACGCACTATGCTAAGCTGCCTTTAAAAGCATTGGGATAACCACATTGACAACGGGAGAACTGCATAACAAGGTACGCAAAGGAGCACTGAGTAAGGAGGCAGGAGACCCAGTTCTCTACCACTGCATTTCATTCAGGGTATATAAGAACTCATCAATTGTAAGATGCACCATTATCATTATTCTACCACTAAGCAAGAAGAAAGCCTTAATGGTCAAACTATGACACAGTGGTCAAAAGCTATCAATCCCCATTTCAGAGATACTGAAATGTAGGAGGAAATACGCATTTTAGAATTCATAAAATACCATTACGCTATAAATGACAATAAACAAGTCACTTAACCTGGAGCTCAGTTTCTACATCTGTAAAATAGAAGGCTGATGACTATTAAGGTCCCTTCTCTAGGTATACCTATACGACGAATAGGGCTAGCATTAGGGTAAGGAGTGAGGTGCCCACGGCCCAAAGTTTAAGGTGCTCACTCTCAGGGTGCTGAATCTTCAGGGCGGGCACCACGAATGAGCGCCTCCTTAAATTGTGTACCCCAGTACCCTGCCTTGTCTCATCCACATGGGGATGAGAAAAAAAGCAATGTGGGACTCACACAACTTGTCTTTTGGGTTTTCCAATCAAGCTCTTTTTATAATGACCTGTTCACACTTAAGAGCAACTTTTTCCAATTACTTTCACCTTCCCTGTAGAGCTGTATCTCCCTGCACTGGAACATTTCTTTGCATTTCAATCCCCCTCTCCAGCTTCACCCCCTTTCTATTAAAAGGCCTGATTCCAAGTTTATTCAGCTGGCTCTACTGTTTTACTAAGGCCAAGGACAGATGTGTGAGCTCCTCTAGGCTGGTGACTTTACTATATCTCTCAATGATAAACTATACCCCATCTCATGGGAAATCCATTGCTGTTGTCAAGGAAAGGATATAAACAAGGGCCTTGCCACTTGGACCACCCTGATCATACTGCCTGGGAGCATCTTAGAAACACAGAATCTCATGCCACTTCTGGACTGTGGAACCTGCATTTTTTCAAGGTTCCTCACTAAGTCTGAGAAGCACAGGGCTAGGTAAAATCAAGCCAAATGCACAGAAGAGCATTGCCAGTGATAACTACTCTGTATCAAGCAGTAGTTAATATATATTAAGTGCTTTCTACACAGCATTTCCTTACATGCAACAATGTAGACAAGTAAATGATAATTTACTTGAATTCAATGACCCAAGTGGAAGTTCTTCTGGAAGTATGGTAAACCAATCACTACAGGTCAATGAGGCAATGTTTCATAAACTTTCTCCTACAAATAGTATCATAGTCATCTCCTATTCATTCTCTTCAACTATAAAGACTAAAACCCAGGAATTTCAATTTGCAAAGCCTCATACTGACTATGTGCACTTGAGTAAGTTATAAAACTCTCTGAAATTCAGTCTCTTTATCAATAAAATAATTGGCGATAGAGCATATTATAAGAGAAATTATATAATGGGTTTAGAGTGCTTAACAGTGTATTGTATGCAAAAAAAAAAAAAAAGAAAAAAAAGCTCAATAAATAATACAGACTACACCACATGGCCAGTAGCAAAGACTATTTGGGCTAAGCAAGTACAAATCATTGGCCTAACAATTTGCCCTATGCTTCAGTTTTCTCAAGAAAAAAGAAAATAAGCTCACTGTTTAGGGATTATCCATCTATTTACATAGCTCCTAGGTGATGACAGGCAAAGATATCATTGTCTCTTTGAAAAACCTCTCTTCTGAGTAAAGATATCTGATGTTACATTAATTGTGACTGAAAAACCAAGCAGTAAAAATTGCCTCCTCATATGACCACAGATGTGCATAATCTGATAGCACAAGGGGCACCTTGCTCATTTATTGAACTCTAGGGAGGTAGAGTGTTACTTTTGACAGAGTTGTTAAGCAAATAAGGATGCTCATAGTTGCTGAATAAATTAAGCTATTCTTATTTGACCTTGCCAAATGAAGTTTGAGTGACCGACATGATCCAGCATTGTCTCGTGTTCATTCCTGTGATGTGTCAGGCATGCTCACCCTGTCCAGACCCTTCTTGCTTTTGTTGCTTTTATAAAAGGTTTCATTGAATTGCTTATTAAAACAGCTGTATATAAAACTACTCCTTTGAAAGATTTCTTTGGCTTGGCTCCAGCTCAATTAGCAGACTACTTCCAGCTGATGAAAAGTAACAGTCAATATCAGATTATAGTTAGCAACTATTCACAAGAGTAATCAAATTAGATTTTGGTATCTATGGTGACACAACAAAAATTTCCACTAAGCCCGTGGTTTTACAATAAGACTACCATGGCTTTATATTAAATTATTGTTCAAAATATTTTCTGAAAATTAAATCTGCATCTCAGGAGATAAACATTCAAGTCTATGGGCATATCAAAAAATTTATAACCAGGGCTTTTCCAATTTAAATAGTAAACAGCCTTAAGGGTATACGGGAATAATTTGTATGTATCTATGTCTGTCTTCCCTTTCAACAACTCCATCTCAATCATCTATTATGACCGGCCATTGTCATGCTGAAGTACCAACTGGTCTTTCAATAAAATTTACCATGCCTACAGCTCAGGATTGAAACAAGTAGGAGGATAAAAGAAAAAAAGAAAAGACAATCACAACTTTTGATGTACTTATAATCTAAATAGGCTATCAAGCATACAAATTAAAAGACTTAATACGTCAGATTTCAATTCATGTGTATGTGGAGTAAAAATGTACATATATGACTATGACACAGATTATATGCAAACTAAGTATAACTGCAAGTAGGCAGAGTAAAGCTTCTATTGGAGTTTATTGTGTTTAGATAATTAAAAACAAAACAAAAAATAAACAACAACAACAAAAAACCCTTAGAGAAGATTTCCTTCTGTAAAAATTCAAGTCTCTGATGCCATGTGAGATGAGGTACATCTTCTGGTAGACCCCTAACTAGAGACATCCAACAGTATTCTTTGGAAGTTGGTGCCTCTTTGCCCACCATGCTGCAAAGGTACCAGCAAGACTAGCTCCCGTCATCTATGGATTATATCCCACTCCCACATCTGCAAGCACATGTGGGATCCTGGGAGCTGGGACCTGGTTGATAGAAGCTGAGAGGCTATCTTGGACCTCTTTTCCCCACAGACCACACCGCCCCCCACACACACCCCGCCATTTCGCCATAAACCTAGAACTGGTAGCACTAGAGACAGGGTAGTAAACAAATCTGACTAAGCAGTCACCCAATTGTAGAACAAAGCGACAGTCTCTCCTCTCATAGCACCCCCAAACTTTACCAGGGATATCCCCAACTCCTGATTGGCTTCTGGAAGAAAAATCGCTACCTTTTAGTGTTAGAATTAAATGAAATCACATGTGTGAAAGTAATTTGTAAGATATAAAAGCTAAGTAAATGTAAGAGATTATTATTGCAAGACAGTAACTAATTTGAGGAGGGACACATATACAGTGCATATCTTCACTCAAATGCCAATCATATTGCTCTGGATCCAAGCTATTTGCAAAATGAAGTGAAAAAAAAAAAAAAAAACAGCACAGCAGAAGCCATTCTCCTCGGTTCTCTTAATGACTTAGATTAACCTTGGCAACTAAATACACAATGACTTGGCACTTAGGGACACTTCCAGCACTAAGAAAACAAAGCCAGCCCTAATACAACTCTACTTATGATTCCATCTATATGATCTGATGTTTTGGCAATTTACAGTCACAGCCATGTCTCTTTTCCTCTTGTCACTATAAAAATACTATTATATGATCTGGAGCTTTAGAAATTATATCAGTTATAGCCTCTATTCAAACAATTAACTTAATAATCCATGCTTACCAATTAGATGCTCAATTGGACAGATGCTTGCTCTTATATACAAAAGCAGTGCTGCATATGAATACCACCCATATCAAACTTGACTGACAGGTCTTTTTTTTTTTCCAGTTAAAAGAAACCAGTTTTTTTTAAAGTTAAAAAAAAAGTCTTTTCAAAACATTTAATTTTCAGGGTTCTGTGTGTCTGATTTGACAACGTTATGTGACTTAGATGGAATACTATTTTTATATTTTGTATTTTTACTTTGTAAACCTACATTTTCATCAGGAAACTGTTTCTTTAAGGACATTTCAGGCCCTGAAAAAAACATATATGCTTACCTGAAAGACTTGTTTCAAATTATCAGGCAAATCACATTTCTCTAGTGGGCACTTGAAAATCACACCATACATTCATTACTAATTCAATAAGGTGTATCATCTTCTGTCAGCCTCCCTTTTCATTATTACATAAAAGGATGATAGAAAAAAATGATAACCTATAATTCCACATGCCTATGAAACCCCAAATCTATTCTCTTATCCAGAAACACCATCAGATATCTGAGACTGTTCTCTGTAGGATTTCAGAATCTGAGTCTCTGGTATTATCCTTAAAAAATGCTCTACCTAAATTATAACATACTGCAATATTATCAGGGCTTTAAGCCCTTAAAAGATATCCTTATGCATAAAGTCTCCTAAAAAACGAAGACCATTCCTTTAGAAGAAAAAGTAAGCTGAAGCAAGAGCTCATTTCTCTACTATGTCAGTTTTAAAATGGTTTTGTTAAAACACCATGGCCACATCTTCCTGGTACAGGAAACTGGCTAGAGGTATAGTCAAACCAGTGTTTTCAGTCTCAGTGGAACAGACTGATGAACTGGCTGATTTCATTGAAGGTAAGGGAATATCGTGGTCTGACAGTCATCAAAACCCAAGTTTGTTTAATTTTAAAAAAAATTTTTAAATGGTTTTATTATGAAACATAAACATAGTCTGAAAAACACACCACAAAAACTATCGAGCTTCATGGTTTATCACTCATTACCTGAATTTTCTCATTAATCAGATAAAGAGTAAATCAGACCACTTGCTCATTGTTAAAATTTATTAATTTGTCTAATCAATTCTGCATCTGTGTCTGGGACACAAGAAACAGACATATTCAGTTCCCTGGGGAAGAAAAAAAAAGGAAGCTTATAAAAGCCAGGACAGAAACATCAGCACCAAAGGAGATGGTGGAGAAGTGAGAAACACTAGCTCTAGAGCTGGTCTCCAGGATCTGATGCCTGGCTTTAACACTGCTGACTGACTTAAGGCAGGTCATTTAACCTCTGTTGCCTCCATAGCCATTAAATGAGGATCAAATACTACAGGTAAAACGCTTAATACATAGTATGAGCTTAACGTGTAAATGCTATGTAGGTATACTTTTCAGGGAAATTCAAGATGAAGAAGCACAAAATCACAGCCTCATGCAAACTGGAAGGTGGCTGGGATCAGAGGCTGGTTTTTCTCAGAGGCCACAGGGCCACACTCTCTCATTGTGCCTCTGTTTCTTTCTCCACACTGCTGGGTCAGTCTCCCTACTGACTGGCTTGTTCATCACTCCAGCTGGCACTTGGCCCAGTGGCCAACCCTGCTGGGCAGAACTCTCCAGGACCTTTCAGTTGTGGAATGCACTGCCAACTAACTCAGCGTCTTGAGTTTCAACACTCAAATTGCTATGAGAGAAATATAAGTGGACCACATCAACTTGTCAATACTGAACAATAGTCGGTTTCTCTTGGAACATGAGTTAGCTGCTGTGGTCTAGAGTATGGATGCATGGGTCAAAGGAGCTGCAGGCTAACCACACTGTATAGTTTGGAAGACTCACTGAAATGCTTTTCCAGAAGACTCTTCCTCAATATGCAGTGGATAAAAAAACAATGAAATATAATGAAACATCTTTTAAAATCTTCTCACCACTTCCCTCCACTCCTATACCAACACTGCAATGAAAACAGTTACTTGGCCAAAGCCTTCTGTAATTGCAATACCCTACTCAGTCTCAGACCCTGGAATAGACCCGGAAGTGGAGAGAATGATGACTCCCGCACCTCCTCCCCCGATAGAGTTATGTGCATGTTCAAACTCCCAGATCTGTGAATAAGACCTTATTTGGAAAAAGAGTCTTTGTGGATGAAATTAAGGATCTCGAAATGAGATTATCCTAAATTCAGGATAGACCTTAATGACAGGTGTCCTTATAAAAAAAATTGAGGGAGATCGGAAGACAGACAGAGGCCATGTGAAGACAGAGGTAGAGATTGGAGTTATGCAGCCCCATGCTAAAGAACTCCTGGAGCCATCAAAAGCTGCAATAGTCAAGGAAGGATTCTCCTTGAGAACCTTGAGAGGAACTGAAGCCCTGCTAACACCTTCTTGATTTTAGCTAAAACTGAAAATATGTTCTGCCTTCCATAACTGTAAGAGAACAAATTTCTGTTTTTTTAAGCCATCAAGTTTGTGGTAATTATAATGACAGTCCTAGGAAACCAAAACAGACTCTATAATAAGCATTTGTGTTTATCTATTCACAAAGTACTTCCTGAACACCTACTATATGCAAAGCCCTGAACTAGGCAGGACACAACAAACATGTTGAATAAGAGAAAGAAAAGGTGGATTCACAAAACAAATTTTGCACACGGACTGGCATGGCATCTAACTTCATGCCAATGTACAGTCAGAACACAAGAAAAAACTGGCTCAAAACAGTTACAGCAGGCTGAGACTGTGGGCAGATCTCTGGGGACAGTCATATCGCACTCAGAGAACAAGTATGTGCAGTTAAGTTTAATACTCATATGTGCCTGAGAGAAGCAAAGAGCTCACCTAAGCCCAATATAGAGAAGAACCTCTTGGACTGCCCTTTCTCCCTTCTTTGCCCAGCAAATGTTTTTCCACTGAGATCAAATACCATCTCCCGAATGAAATCTTTGCTGGCCAATTCCCTAGGAAAACTAGTATTTTCTTCCTCTGTACGTCAAATCGGTCTTTTCATACCTTTATATCACAGTATTAATCACGCTGCTTTGTCATAGTTTGTTTACAAGTCTATGCCTCATTCACTAAATTATAGGTTCCTAGAAAGAAGGAACTATATCTGATACATCCTGGGGTCCTTAGTACCTGGCACAAGAGATGCTCAATGTATTTATTGAATGAATGAGTCAGTTATTTATTGATGAGTCAGGATCCTATATTGAAATATGCATAATAATAAAATGTTAAAATACCTTGAGATCAGATACTTAAGAGAAGTCATGTTCATAGTCAAAATGAATCATTTTGTATCAAAATAGAAACCTTTTCTATTCTTTTCTGCTCAATGGTAATTCAACGTCAACATTTCAGCCTCCTCCAGTACATAATCAAAAGTACAGATACAAATAAAAATAAAGTAGCCTGAATGTGATACAGCAAAAGGTAATGAAATAATTTATCAATTTCAATCCAGCTGAACAGAATTCTCTGTTCAGAATGCTAGTAATAAATCTTATGTCTTTTTCTAAGGAAGGAAAACATAAATGTTTCCCTTTACTTTGCATTTACACAGAAGAAACAGATCAGACAGCAGGCTAAGCTGGCAGGTATTAGGAGAAATGGTTTGGGACTGAGGATTCAAAGAAAAAAAAATTGATTCAACTTTTCGGTTTTTAATGTCTAAATCTAGGGAACATCCATTTTTTTAATGCAGAAATAAACCATTACCTCGGTTCCTTCCCATATCATTTTTTCCTCTAAGGGCAACTAAAGAATGTGTTGCCACGGGCCTACAAGGGCCACGGCTATACTCTAAAGGATATGGGCAGGAGAATGAGCAATTTTCACAACCTGCAGAACAAAAACTGGAACCCAGGAAAGGATGAACAAATGTATTTTTGCATGGCTTACCACTGGGGGCAAGGAGAACTGAATCTGCAAACTGCTGACTGATCCCTGGGTCACAGAATGTAGAAAATGGCACCTCCTTCTCCTGAAACAAGGACACTCCCCTCAAGGAGTCCCTCTGCAGTAGCATTCTGACAAAGGACATTGAGTTTGGTGAAGCTGCCCCAGTACTACACACGCCAGAGCCCCAGTCTCACTAGATACAAGTCAGTTGAAGAGAAGAGTGGTACCTTTGCCCACCGGACATCAGGCATTTTTTCTTGGAGTCAGTAGAAGAACTTTTATTTGTTCTAGACATTTCTTTTAGCATGTTAAAGCCATTTTTTAAATGTTAGCTTCCTTTTTGCTTAATGAAGAGTCAGAGAGAATGGATACAAGGAAAACAGTTATAAGTACAGACCACTGTCCAATAATGATAAGCATTTAAACAGCATCTTGCAATTTACCTTATTTCATTTGTGATTTCTAACAATTACACAAGCAGGCAGAGAAGTTATTATTCCTCTCCTTTTATATTGGAGAAACTATGTTTCTGAGAGATTAAATAATTTACTCACGCTCACCTGGCTATGGCATATATTTGATGCCAAATAATGTTTTTCTTATCAGTATTCCATGATATTTCTTTTAATCCAAGTTGACTTGACAGATCTTATAAAGATCTCCCAATTTAGCCTGATTTGATCTCTTATTTGTAGATGTCGTCAAGGAAGGCTTAGAACCTTACTCTAAAGACCCCTCGCCAATGACTCAGGAACACTCATCTCAACCTCCTTTTCTCCCCTCAACTAGGAAATCAACAGCTGAGTTCCGAAGATAGCTAAAGAATGAGACCAAAGAAGAGGGTGGCCGATGACTGAGCCATCCTGCACAGAGCCATAAATTTCTGCATAAAACACAAGCAAACTTCCTCATGTCAAATGTTGTCACCTCTAGACATGTGTGAGAGGACACCCCAAGCAAGAAGGGCTTATAGTCCCAGACAGAGCAGGAACCAGAGCACAAAGGGAGTTAGAAATTCAGGTAAGTCACTCTCTTCTTAGATGTATGCTATCCAATACAGTAGCTGTTAGCTACACGTGGCAATTGCATTTCAATTTGAATTTATTAAAATTGAATAAAATTAAAAATTCAGCTCCTCAGTCGCACTAGCCACATTTCCAGTGTTCAATAACCACTGTCACAAGTGGCTATTGGACAGCACAGACATAGAACAGTTCCCGCACTACAGAAAGTTCTATTGGACAAGCCTGTCATAAACAGTTTTCCTCTTTACAGTGTTACCCCCAATTTTTATTTTAGACATAACTCATAAAGAAGTCAGTTAGATGGCCACCGTGAAGGGTAACCTCCAGGTACACTCCAACCCTATAGCCAGGGCTGGCATGTTATACAAATCCAGGGATAGCATTCACATCACAAGGTACCAAGTCACATCTCCTAGAGTCTTTCGGTGCTTGGCCTGTATCATGGCTGCCGATGGCAACCTCGATCACCCCAAATTTATGATTTCTTCAAGTGTTTCATGTCATGTCCTCGGAAATCAGGAAAAATAAAATAAGGACCTTATACCTCCAAGCTCAAAAGGAACCCAGAGAAAAGGACAGAGCAGCAATATCTAAAGTATTTGTAAAATAACACCTGAGTCAAGATACTCTCTTGTAAAAGACTATTATTATTTCTGCACTGGCATGTTTCTCTTTCCAAATCACATTACAAATGCTTCTCTAAGACATCTACTATTTACTCAACAGCAGAAATCAACTCCCAATCAGAAAACAGCTAGGTATTGCCACTTAAAGACTCATAAATATCAGATGTAGATACTTTAGAACAGTTTCAAGTTCGAATTACTAGTGACTATTTCAGATTTCATTCTGTAACTTTCTTTCTACTACTGTTGTAATTTAATTGGTCAAGAGAAAAGAATGACAGGTGTGTTCCTCACTTCTGACACGCACACTCCCACCGCTACCATCCAACTTGGGTGTTCTGAAATGTGTCATGTACATTTAAATGTTTTGTAAAAGGTTCTTTTCTCATTAGCTTAAATTGGAATAAGAGGCTTCCATATGGTCCCAGGGCATTAAAAAAGTTAACGAAACTTTTAAAATAACAAAATTAACATAAAATAACTTTACAATTAAAAAATTGAGGAACACCATCCAATAAGTCTAATGCCATGCTAAAAATACTCTTTGGTGTGCCAGAAGGTGGGGGTGACTGCTAGAGAGGTGTAGAGAAAGACATATCTCAACAGAGGTAGTCCTGTGATTTGTGAGAAATGAAAATGTCTCCTAAGCTAAAGTTTTAAAGATAACTTTTCTACACACAGCTCCCTCCGGTTTGGTGAATACATCTTTTCATTTGGACTCTGAGTAAGAGGGCTGTATTTTTGAGAAAAGATCCTCTTCTCAAAAAAGTAATACTACAAAAACAAGGCAAGAAGCAATGGAAAACACTCAGAAATCATGATAATTGATCTAAAACCCATGAAAGAAAGCTTGTTTTAGCAAGACAATAAAGAAATATGAGTCCACAACATAGTGACTAATTTGGGAAATGTCGGAAGTCTCCATGATGAGTCAGCAATCATGTAAATCAAGACCCAAATTACACTTAAAGTAGTATAATAAAGGTGCACCAAATGAGGGTGATCCCAAAATGTTATCTCTCTATTGTTAGGTATTGCATGAGAAATCTATGATTAATCAAAAACAATAATTCAACAAAATAGGTCCAGATTAAGCCAACTTTTTTTTAGTTCTGCATATTCTGAACACCACCACAAAAGTCTCTGTGAGATGCTGTCTTCACTGTCCAGGATGTTGACATTGCAACATGAATGAATAAGCAATGAAAATGTAAAGTTTTGTTGAATTAGACTATAATACATCTATCTGAAACTAATATTTCATTGATTTTTAAACTTTCAAATATGGCAATGCCCTTTGTCTTTCCCAAAATGATTACTCCTGATTGATTCATCAATTTTAGTCTTTATTAATAAATTTAATCAAAATTAATGCAACCATTGGTCAAAACAACAAAATCCAACAAAGCTAGTGACAACTTCTGGAAAAAGATAATAATTACCAATATCAGTGATCATTTTTAATGACAATTAGCAATTATCAATAGAAATTTGCCAAAAAACTGGTAACCTTCAAAAAAATCTTTTAACTTAATAAGAGTTACAAATAAAATCTGAGTCCTGTAATTTGCTTACTGCCAGCAAAACATTATATCTAGGCCAGTTATAAAGAGATCCGTGTTCTCAGTACAATTAATACTAACAGTAGCAAATCCCAAAGTAATACTTGGAAAGGTTGCTCAAATGAAAGTCCCAGGGAATATCACATTATTCATTCAACAAACATTTAAATTCCTATGGCTACATCCTGGGCTTTGTTACCACTGGAAATTACTTCCCCTCTGTAATCTTCAATTCACATACTCTGATAACCAACTGCAATCATTATCATTCCTTCTCTTTTCCATTTGCCTGTTCCAGTCATGCCAGCTCCTGATATCTGTTGGGACTACATTCTCCTTTTTGTCCCTTTTTTTCCCAATCAGCCTCTTTGGCTTCACTTTCCTCCAACTTAGGGCTCACTCACCTCAAACTTAATTCCTCACCCCTCATCTCATACCACACACAGGCTGCACATTCTCAAAATAGGTTTGATTCAACTATCTATTGACACCCCTCCAGCACAGGGCTACAGAAGAAAAATAAACTATAGGATCAATTTGTAGTTTCCAGTTTCAGTACAACCAAAAATATTCTTGTGAGGGGAGCTCCAGTCAGCTCCCTTTCCCATTTATCCAAATTTTTACCACCTTCTCAAGCACCCAGCTCCTCCCTATTTTCCCATTGCTATCAGCGAATGACATCACTCTTCCTTTACGGTAAAAATACAGACCACTGAGGAATAGATTTTATCATCTCTTCTCAACTACTTTCAAGCTTATCTGTATTCTTGGCAATCCTTATTACAAGTCTTCCAATTACAAAGAAAAAGCCATATTTTTATTTAAAGCTTACTTCTCCCACTTGTACTCTTGAGCTCTGCTGTCTCCCTCTGGGATCCTAAGCCATCAATCACCTCTCTCCTCTTCTCTAATCTTTCCCTGTCTACTGCTTTATTTCCTCAGCCCACTACAACGCTCAAGTCTTCCTTAGAGAAATAATAGCTCTCCTTCAGCCCCATGCCCTTCTCTGGCTACCAGTGCATTTTCCTCCTTCTAGGCAAACTTCTTCAAGGAATGATGTTTCTTCATCTTTAATTTAATCCCCAGTGCACTGCGACCTAGCTTTTTTCCCCACTACAGTAGTACACTTTATTCAGTTTCATCTTCCATAGTTTCAGTTGCCCACAGTCAACTGTAGTCTGAAAATATGAAATGGAAAATTCCAGAAATAAACAATTCAGTAAACAATTCACAAGTGTTAAATTCTGTGCTGTTCTGAGTAGCATGATGAAATCTCATGAGTTCTGCTCCATCCCGTCTAGGACGTGAATCATCCCTTTGTCCAGTGTCTCCACACTGTAGGCACTCCCTGCCAGTCACTCACTTAGTAGCCATCTTGGTTATCAGATTGACTTTCATGGTATCATAGTGCTTGTGTTCAAGTCACCCTTATTTTACTTAACGATGGCTCCAAAGCCCAAGAGTAGTGATGCTGGAAATTTTGATATGCTAAAGAGAAGCTGAAAGTGCTTCCTTTAAGTGAAAGGTGAAAGTTCTCAATAAGGAAAGACAAATATCATATGTTGAGATTGCTAAGATCTACAGTAAGAATAATCTTCTACTCTTGAAATTGTAAAGAAGAAAAAAGGAAATTCGTGCCAAATTTGCTGTTGCATTTCCAACTGCAAAAGTTATGGTCACAGTACATGATAAGTGCTTAGTTAAGATGGAAAAGACATTCATTTCATGGGTGGAAGACTTGAACAGAAAATGTGTTCCAATTGAAGGAGACATGTTGTGCCAGAAAGCATTGAGCCACCCAACAAGAGATCTCCTAAAACAAGTGGCACCAAGCCATTTTCTGCAGGTAAGGGTTGGTTAAACAGATTCAAGACTGGGGAAGAAGGATAGTTACACAGATTCAGGACTAGGTTTGGCACTTTATCATCTCATATAATCCTAAGAAAAAGGGTGAGTACAGTACAATAAGATATTTTGAGAGAGACCACATTCACATAGTGAAAAGTATAATATACTTTTATTATGGTATATTATAATTATTCTATTTTATTATTAGTTATTATTGTTTGTTATGTGCCTAATTTATAAATTACACTTTATCATAGGTATATATGTATAGGAAAAAAACATGGTACATGTAGGGTTTGGTACTATCTGAGGTTTCAAGTATCCACTGGAGGTCCTGGAACATATCCCTCATGGATAAGGGGAGACTACTGTGCTCCATTTGCTATGACATCAATCTTTTTCTATTTCCTTTAACCCCTTTACCTAGTTTTTCTCAGTATCCACTCCTCCCTGTAAATGCTGATGTTTCTTTTTGTTCAATCAAGCATAATCATACCATTTATCATTTAAATCAGGACATGCTTAAGAGTAAAAGGCAGTAAGACTGGCACTTTGCTCACCTTGACTGAGGTCCTCTCATGGGCTCACTCATATTCAACCTGAGACATCTTTCTTTCTTGTATGACTTCCCTTCTCCCCAGACAGGTCCATAAACCCTACACCCACACTAACCCAGAGCCTATGGGAGTGCCAGAGCCATGTCTGCAATTTTTCAACCACACAAATCCTCCTGAGAACTCACAGATATTTCAGATACACGGACCCCCCAGAGAACACACTGCTTTTCTCTCAGGCCACTGCATGCCCTGTCTCAGTCAAATGCATAACTGTTTCTTCAGTCATCACAGTCAGAAACCTGAGGGTCACCATGATGTCCTTTCTCCCTCTGTCCTACCAAAATAACACCAACAACAAATTGTCACTGCATTCTGTCAATTCTGTCTTTAGGAATCTCTTAAACCTGTTCTCATCTCTCCATTTCCAAGACCATTGCCTTGTAAATCCCTCTCCATCTGCTTAGAACAGTGTTCCTTGACATTTTAAAACTTTTTTTCTGAACAGAAATACACCTCATCCTGCACCCAGCCCAGTCCTGAATGACCTGACTCCTTTAGCTGGTCTCCCTGAATCTAGTTTGTTTCCTTCTGGGTCCTTCTCCATATTGCTTCTAGTTATTTGCCTTAAAAGAGATCTAATCTCCATGTCACAACCTAAAATCCTTCAGAACTCCCTGCTCTGTCACAGAGGCTTCATCACAGTCTGCTCTTGCCTTACCCTTCCAGTTGCACATCCCACCACTCCTAACTTGCTCTTCCCTTCTGCTCACTGCTACATGCGTTACACCAAACAACTTTAAGTTCCCAGAGCTCTTTTCTCTGAGCTGCACAGCATATTTCCACTCTACCTTGAAGATTTTTCTGCTTGGCTTTGAATGCCACTTTTTTCCGAAAGATCCCTCTATCCTTCCTCAGGATACCTGTTTCTACTATACTCTGACTATTCACACTCAGGATTGCCTTGACAAGGCGACTCTAAAGCTTTACAGACAGGGGCCACTTCTTATTCATCTTCACCCTCCCTATACTCAGAACACAGGAGGCAGTTATTAAATATTTGTGAATAAAAAATAAATTAATGAATGAATACAAATGAAGTACCATGTGCCAGGACATCTGCTAATCTAGTACAAATATTAATCACATATAAATTCAGCACAACCATCAAGTAAAGCCAATACCCCCTTCTCTCCACTGATGAGCCATATATTAAGCTTTCTTGACAGAATATGAGTGCATGGTATGATGCAATTTAAAGGATACTAGATAATACCGGATGGCCATAACAATACAAATGAATAGATGAACTACTATTTCTAGGTCCAAATTCCAAATTGTCCAAATGCCACATCTTCCAGTAGTAAGGTCCCCACAAGGGCCAAGTACAGAAATGAGACCCTTTTGGCAGAATTTTTCTATCACCCACAATAAGTGAGTGATCTTCTGTAAGTACCGTAGAATTGGCATTTATACTAGGGATAAAAGACTATGACATATTACAAATATTAGACTGTGAAGTAAATCACAGGAATTTATTTTTGGCTTCATCTGTAAAACTGGATGAAATATGATTATACATCAGCATTTCAAAAATGGGGTTTTCAGAACTATAGGGCTCTCCAAAATACCAATACTATTACCATTAGTTACCATTTACTGAACACACCCCATGTTCTGGGCACAGTACTAAATATTTTATACATAATTTTTCATTTAATTATCATAATAACCCTGTAGACATCTATTATTAGTATCATGACATTTAAGGAAACTGAAGCTTAAATACAGAACTTCCCTAAAGTTCCATAACCCAGATGAATATGACTCTCAAGCCACAGGTGTTAACCACTGTTGCTATACTCACACGCCTGTGTTCAAGCAGGTTTTGAAAATTTGGTAAACTAATACACTTCTTGAGATTACAATCCACATTAACATCGTAAGGACTCTCAGAAGTCTCCTAATAAAGAGAGCCTTTTAACTTTAACACAACATTCCTCAAACTTCTCTTACTCCAGGAACGATTTTTAATGGAGCCATTTGTAACATATCAGGGGGCATAGGTTTTACAGAATACAGTCTGGCTTTAGTTGATAAGCAAAGGGATTATGAACTCACTGAGGCCAGAAAGGAGAAACGGGCTAATCGCAGTATTCATTACAGGCGATAAGAGCTACTGAGGCAAATGTGTCACAATTTCAAATGCCAAGTGACATAATGACAGTGACAATAATTGTGTGTCAAATGAAGGATATTTTCTATTCATGGAATTGGACACCAATGCCCCTGATTTGATCCCATGAATCACAAAGCCAATTCAAGAAGCCATTTGCCAAAGGGACAGTGGAAGTAAAGGTTGCTTGATTGGTGCTGTGGTTTTCAAATTTTGAGGTCACAGAAGTGCCTGCTTGTGTTGTTTTCCAGACCTGCCACACTTCCTTCCTTTCTAGGACACTCACATCCTTAAAAGAAACCCTAGGCTTCCAATAAAACAGACTAGTCTGGGAGACCTAATAGTAAGAAGGCTGGAGAACAAGCGCCTTTGTTACAAACAACTGACTTGGCAATGCCACCCTATTCTCTCCGTTATTTATTCAAATTCCATTTACTGACTGTCTACTATGCATCGAACTCTACATGAAGAGAAAAAGCCTGTCTTTTCCCTCAAGGAGCTCACAGGCTGGTGGGGGGAAAGCAGCATACAGAGATAAAGCAAGAGACCACATGAAGTGCTGTCACAGAAAATGCTCAGGATGCTACATGTTCTCTCACAGTCTAATGCTTCCTAGAAGGAAACAGGATCAAAAGGCTTCACATTCCTCATCCTCAAAGTAAGTATCAGCCTTCCAAAGTACTACAGGAACATGGATATTAGAGCTATAAGAGAAAAGCTGATCAAAGGAGTATGCAATTTGAAAGTCAGCAAATATGTTCATGGCGAGCAAAGCACAGAAACCAAGAACTGAGATGCCTGCAGTCTGGATGTGATCCCAAGTGACCCTAGCAAAACATGTGACCTTTGCCTCTTTTTCTTCTTTCCCACATGGATGCAATGGAGATAAACATAATGTGGTGGTCCATTCACTTTTGGAATTAGTGAAATAAAACAGTAAAGACAAAAAGCTAATTTCAGATTGATTCTAACCATTACAGAAAACATACATGTCTGTATAGAAATAACTTTAATAACTATATGTGGACTTGTACAAGATTAAAGTTAAGTTACAGAATTAGAGTCATGCCTATATATTTTTTCCCACTGAACTGTTCATCTTCTAAATTTAGATGGGTTCAAAGGGGTCTTTGAACAACTTCCTTATACCAAAATTACCTGTCCAACAATCCCCAGTTAAATAACTTTGCACTTATATTTTATATTCACCAGATAAATGAGACATGTATTATGAAAAGGAAGGGATGAGAACTAACCAAATGAACTTCTCTCATGTATCCCACTAAAATACTCACATTTTTTTTGTTAACGGACTTTATTTTCGAAAAGTTATATATTAGGAAAATAGTACAGAGTTCCCATATACCCCATCAACGTGCACAGTTTCCTTATTATTAACATGTTAACATTAGTATAGCACATTTGTTACAACTGATGAACCAATATTAATACAGTATCATTAAGTAAAGTCCATCTTTTATTCAGATTTCCTAAGTTCTTACCTAATCTTTTTTTTGTTGTTCCATGGTCCCACCCAGGATACATTACATTTGGTTGTCATGTCCCTTAGGTTCCTCATGGCTGTGATAATTTCTCAGACTTTCCTTCTTTTTGACGATCTTGACAGTTTTGAGAAGCACTGGTCAGGTATTGTAAGATGCCCCTTCTACTGGAATGTTTCTGATGCTTTTCTCATGATTGAACTGGTGTTAACAGGTTTAGGGAAGAAGACCACCCAAGAAGGTAAAGTACCATTTTTATCAGTCATCTCAAGGCTACATACTGTTAACATAATTTATGACTGTTGATCACCTGGCTTAGGTAGTGTTGATCAGATTTCTCTACTGTCAAGTTACCCTTTTTTTCCTCTCTTTTCCATATTGCGGGAAGGAAGTCATCATGTGCAGCCCCACATAAGGAGGAGGGAGGTATGCTCTCTACACTTTAGGTGAAGTATCTAATGATTTATTTGAAATTCTTCATGTGATATTTGTCTCTTCTTCCACATGTATTAATTTATTCAAGCATTTACTTGCATCAGTATTGTGCCATGGGTATTTATTCTGTACTTTGGGTTATAATCCAATACTTTATCTTGTTGCCCAAATAGTTCCAGTTTTGGCCACTAGGAGCTTTCAGTTGTCTCCTATATGTTTTCCTTCGACCTACCCCCATCAGTGTGGCTCTTTTTGTTTTGTATTTCTTTCTTTTTGAGTCTTCTGGCACTATAAGATACTCCAGACTCATCTTGTACATTTCCTGCCCCAGTCCTAGAATCGGTCACCTCCCAGGAGACCTGGTTCCTTTTATTAGAGAATGGTATTAGAAACCAAGATCTGGGTATTAAGTGTGCCTTTTGCTACTGAAATGTCATTTCTGTTAAGCCCTCTCAACTGAAAGAGCAAAGAAATACATGTGTTTACTAACCCGTGTATATATTCATATACCTACACATATTTCTTTATGCAACTCTTTATATTAAACATTATATATTTTTTAATTCTCCAGGAAATTTCAACAACTTTATGTTTTCTATTTAAAATGCCTTAGAAGAAATCTATGTCATTTATATTTTAAATTTCCCATGATACTGACACAATGATCAATGAGAGTTTGCTGATCTGAATTTCAAAGATCAAAAATGGGTTCAGATACACCTGGGAGCAGTGGGTAAGCCTTAGCCTCTTCACCTATAAAATGGGGATAGCAATGATACCAAGTGTACAGGATTACTGGAGGATAAATGAGATGATGTATGTAAGTATTTAGAACAGTATCTAACACACTGTAAACATTTAATAAATTATAGATAAAATAAACTTCTAACTTATGGGAAAATATGTTCAAGAGCAAAAGGTGCAATTACATAATTTTAAGTTTAGACTTCTTCGTTTGATTTTTTATTCACTTTTATCTTCTCACTTAAAAGTATCAACATGTATTACTTTATTCCAAACATACTCTTTTTGAGAGATTAAGGCAGCAATAATACTACTAGTCATGTCACTCCTGCCCCAAGGGAATAAGAAATTGATTTCTTAGTGTACATTATCGCAACCCATTTCAAAGAGTGTTAATGGTTAAAAACAGGTGTCACAGTGAGGAAGAAAGAGCAATGAGACATGGGATTGCAATTTCCACACCTCCCACTCCAGTAGAATTGTCAATCATTCAACACCAGGCATGCCATTTACTAGAAGGTAGTTAGGGTTCCCAAAGAAAATAATTTCAATTCCTACAGTTGATTAGAACTGTCTCAATACTTGGAAGACCTATTCATATAAATCTGGAATAGCAAGATCAGAAATGTCTTCCATCTTTTATGGGAAGATATATGACTACTCTTGGCAAAGAAACTACATTATTTTTACATGAAGGGCCAAATGAGATGTCAGTCACACCTAGTACAGAGTATGCCTTCTGAGAACTGATTACAAGTTAATGTTGATGAGTCCTTAAAAATATTCAATTAAACTAAATCTAACTCTCTTTTTTCTACAAGGCTACAGCCTAACAGGGTCAGAAAGCATCATACTTGTTTAGCATAGATCACGAGTCGTTTGAAGTTCTAGCAAGGCAGACTTATGATATGTAAGATGCAAGTGGTCCCTGGGAACTGAGCAGAATGCATGAACCCACCATTCAAGTCATGTCAATTATGCAGGCTCACTGGATTCCTACAATAGCACCGTGTGAACTAGGCATCTTGTAATGATACAGTTTTCTGAGAAGCTTAGCATAAACAATTTGGATTAGTAATGCTGAGTGGTCTCCAGAGGAGGCAGAGCAAGGCCCAGAGATGACCTGTGCTATTGGGTTTGGAATGTCAAGTTCGGATCTCATGCCAAAGATGATAAATTTGGAACACAAGACTTGTCAATGATTGTCGGGCCCGGCCGGTCAAAGGCAGAGAGAAGAGTCTAGATGAGAGAATTCAGAAGGCTGTATCCAAATTAAGAATAGGCAGCACATAGCTGTGTAGTAGGACATGATTATGAATCACAGGTTAGGGCTGTCTACCCTCATAAACATCTGGAACAGCCCCTGACAAGCCGGTCCTGTCCTCACACTCCACACAGCACCAGGTAAGTCAGCTCAAGTTCCTTTTCTGCTGAAAATGCTTCATTGGCATCCATCCCATTTATCTTCAGAATAAATTCAGAGCAATACCTGCTTCTCCAGTCCTCAGGCTGCCTCAGCCACATTTGCCTTCTTTCAGAGGATGCAAGATTCTTTCCCATTTCTGGGCATTTACACATGTTATTCCTTCTCTCTGAAATTTCCTTCCTCTCATATTTTCATAGGACCGGTTCTTTCTAAACTTTAAATTTTCTATTTAGGTGTCATCTCCTTGAAGGGGTCTTCCCTGACATTTCTTTTAAGAAGCAATCCCCTCCCTCCTTCTGTCATTATTCTCTGGCCCAGGACCCTAATTGTGTTTTGTATGACACTCAGCATGGTTTAAGGTCATTTTATTTATTTACTTCCTTATGTTTTGGTCTGATTTTACTACTCTGGCATGAGATTCATGAGGACAGGAAGCCTGTTGGTTTTATCTGTCACTTTATATGTAATGCCCAGCACATCATGGGCACTCAGTAAAAAATACTTATATTGAAAACATTAACGCTCAGTGAAAGAAGCCAGACACAATAGGCTACATACTGTATGACTCCACTTACATGAAATGTCTAGAATAGGCAAATCCATAGAGACAGATCCTATCCAGGGGCTTGGGGAGGAAAGAATGGGAAGTGACTGTTTAATGGGTATGGGGTTTTCTTTTGGGATGATAAAAATTTTCTGGACCTAGACAGAGGTGATAGTTGCACAACATTGTCAGTGTGATCACTGTCACTAATGGTAAATATTATATTGCATGTATTTTACCACAGTAAAAAAAGTCAGTAGTGTGAACAAATGCACACTCGCATTGTCTCTCATCTTCCCGGCAGAGGACAGCTAGATGGCAGGGTGCTTCTCCTCAGGGTGAAGCCGGGCTGCATATCAGCTACACATAGCTGCGACAGGCTAGGTACTCACAAGCTGAACCATCTAATCAAGTGAATTAATCCACTGAAAACCAAATCTACATTTGTATGTATACACAGTCAAACATGAAATCCTGGTTCAAGTTTCCTAATGTTAGTGGTCAAACAAGATGACAGCACAGCCAATCACTTTATTTCTGTCCTTGTCATAATAAAGTTAAGTTCAAGGCAAGCTATATTGATTATTGAGAAGCAGAAAATGAAAAAAATATATATCTTTGTTGGACTTAACCTATTTCACTAATAGAAGAAAGAGGATATGAGTTCCATGCATTTGCCCCATTTATAAGCCAACTAAGCTGGCCCAGAGAGGGAGTGGAAAATAGGAAATTTCAAAGCAGATCTCTTTTATTCCTTTCCTGCTTCTGTAAATGTCAGTCCCATTGCCAGTGGTCATAACTGGAACGACTTGCCTTCACCAAGAGCTTCCTTTTTATTTGGAATACTTTCATAATTCACCTCCTTTTGAGATTACAGGTAAAACATAGGTCGAGGGGTGATGGATAAAGTACTGGAAAGTAAAATACACTTACTATAAATTTATAAGAAGTTCTCCAGTGAAATATATAACTTTCCTATTAAGATTGGTCAGCTACCTTTTTTAATGTATTCCTTCATTTATTTTTAACACCTGATCACCACCTTGTGAGTTCTTCCACAATTCTAGAAAAAAATCAGAATGACTAGTGACAACAACTAAAACTGCATGTCCAGGGAAAATACTGGAGGGCATTGAGGAAATGAAATGCAAAAGATATATAAATACGGTCTACCCAAATACTGAAATTAAAATACAGTAGTTTCAAAAATAAAAGTTTGCAGCTCAATACTTGAGATTCACTTTCTGGACAGGGAGCAATGAGAAATCTGAATCTCCCTTAAGTTTGTATTTCACGTAAAACATGCAGCTTTATTAATCATTTATATCAACTTAAATAATTTACATTATGTTTATGGGTTCATAGAAGGGAGAATCTTTCTAAACCAACTTCTAAAACTAGAATTCTTGATAAGCTGAACTTCACAAAGACACAGAATATTTAAAAGAAATGTGCACATACTTTCTTAAAGGATCCTGATTAAGTTTTTAAACTAAAAAAATGGCTACATTATATACAAAGGAATATAAATACCCAATTTAGTTCATAATGCAAAAAAAAGAGACACTGATTCTCAGTTATCCCCTGGAATCGGCCACTACAGTATCATAAAACATGATACATCAACCGGAAAGTGTATGCATCACAGTCATGTTAAATATCTTGTCTGAAAATGCTCCTGAATTGTCTTTATAAGTGAAGCAACCAAGGTCTACAAAACCTGGAGACAAATACTTTGAAGTCAGGAAACATTTCATCTTAAAAATATTAAAGTTTCCTAATTTGATCAGACGATTTTGAGAACCTCACATTCACTATGGAGTCTTCTCTAATACGTTCTTACTCATCTGTTTTCTATCCTAAGTAAAACATCCCACTCACTACAGAATTCTGGTGAGGAAAGAGGTCTCGGCTAATCACTTCTGTCTTCCCTTAGGTCCCACTATATGAGTAATAACATACCATTCCTGAAGTACTTACTGTTGTGTCAAGTGCTTTTATACATGTTATCCCCAAAACCAAGCTTTTTCTCCATTTAGTGGGAAGGAATCACTGGCTGTGGCAAAGCATACTTTACAAAGATGGCAGCAACAATACCTCCCAACCCCTAGGCTCTTGTGCAACGTGGCCTGGCCAGCAAGAGGTGGGCCCTGTGGTGCTTTGACCAAGAGAATGTGGCAAGTGACACTGTGCCAGTTACAGGTGAGACCCTTAACTTGCCTGGCAGTTTCCACTTCTTGCCTCTTGGACACCAGCTGCCACATAAGAAGTGACCACTCCTGGTTACTGCTTCATGCAGTGTGACAGGAGCATGAAAGTAAAAATGAATAAAGGAAAACCAAGGCTTCATAGCTAGGAAAAAATAGCCAATAACAGATACAGATTTCAGTTCACCAAAGCCATGTTTCTAATTTATTTGAACCTCTAGAAGTGAATGACTTTCCCCAAATCAACATGTCTGAATTGGTTAGGTGAGTCCACTTTGCTCTCAGCAGTGTCAGGGGAAAGGGTCATGGAGCATCCCCAGACTGAACTGGCTACAAAAGCAGTTAAAGTTAAGACAGAGGATCAGTATGAGAGGTGTGAAGTGAAGAAATGGACTGCTGACTGGACCCTGCTCTTAACAGTTCCTTCAAAGGTCAATAAGAAGCAATTCTGCACCCTCTGTTCAGAACAACTACAGAATGAAAGCCAACTCAAATTCTGAATTTAAAAGTAGCAAGTTTCAAATTGTTTGATTCAATAAAGCTGGACTTACCCTCCTCAATCTCCTCAAAGATGCTATAAACATGGAAACACATGACAAGGCTAGTGCTTCATGGCATGGCTTCTGCACAAAGAAAGAACACATCCTACCTCAGTCGAAGCACTCTCATTCCATTATGCTCTCAGTGCTCCTTCTAATATCTACCCCCTCTCACAACCCTTTCTACCATGTCCTCTGGAAATCCTTTTCATTAAAAACATTCCACCTTCACCCATTGTATTTTATAGAATATTCTCTCCACTTCCTGTTCTTAATGGCAACCAGGCTCCTCTCTGAGGACAATGCTTCTCCTACAGTTCCATCTGAATAAATCCAGATATTCTCCCACATGCTCTGCACTACAGAGCCATAAAGTTAGGTGAGGGACAGGAGATCTTACAATTTAATGAAGAATATGATCAATTGTCTATTGAATATCTTCTCTTTGGAGATCTCATAGGCACTCAAATGAAACATGTTGAGTGAGTTTTCCCTCTAAAATACAAGTATGTCCTTACCATTCTGTTTAAATTCTTTAGTGGCTCGCTCTGCCTAGAAGATAAAACCTCAGTTTCTTAATATTTTACACTAGATCCTCCATTATCCCAACCCTACCTTCTCCTTTAGTACAATATTTCACCCCTTACTTTCTCATTCTATTGCTGGTAGCTCCCACAACTCATGCTGTTTCTTTCATCCACACCTTTGCTAATGTCATCCCCTTTCTGTCTGGGTGCTCACCACCTCTTGATCCTCTCCCACACTTTGGCTGGTTATCTCCAGTCACCATTATATACAGTCCAGGTGTCCCTGCTGCCAGGAAGTCATTCCTGATGCTGCCTTTCATCTTTCATGAACTGTAGGTTAGGTTCCCTGCCTCTGTGTTCCTATAAGAGACTTTGATGACTTCAACTTACATCTCTAGCACCTTATAAAATACTGATTACTAATGCACTTTAAAGAGACTATGATTTACTCATTCTGTATCTCTAGCACCTAACACCAAGCTTGGCATTATAGTTGATGTTGAACAAACTTTCAATGAATGGATGATTACATAATTATATGGATACAAGACTCAGAGGATAAATCTGCACTAAAATGTATCAGTTATCTGTTGCTGTGTAACAATATTATAACCAACATAGTGGCTTAAAACAACACATAATTATAGAGTTTCTGTGGGTCAGCAATCCAAACAGAGCTTAGCTGGGTCTTCTGTCCCAGAGTCTCATAAGGCAGCCATTAAAACCCTGGCCAGGGCCATGGTCTCATCTGAGGCAGAAATGGGCAAAGGCCTGCTTTCAAGCTCATGCGGCTGTTGGCAGTATTCACTTCTTTGTGGACTATGAAACTGAGGGCCTCACTGGGTTGACAGTTGGAGGTCACTCTCAGTTCCTTGCCACATGGGCCTTTCCAACATGGTCAGAAAGGGAGAGAGTCTCTCAGTGAGACAGACCTTACGATCATTTGTAATGTAATCACAGAAGGCTTTTGCTATATTATATTGTATGTCACTGATTCCGCCCACGCTCAAAGGGAGGGGACTACAGAAGGACATGAAAACCAGGACATAAGAATCACAGGGACCATCTTAGAGTGTGTCCACCACACAGTGATGTGGTTTTCAGAAAGGCTGTGTAGCTAAAACAGCAAGAAAGAGGACTAAGAAGAGCGAGAGTACGTAAAATGTTTCTGCACATCTGTTTACAGCACGATCTCAAATAATTTTTTTTCTCTTCATGGAAATGTCTTTTAACCTACTAGAGAATTCTAAAGTTAATAAAAAAAATTTCTTTAAAGTATCGCTCAGGGTTTGGGGGCAAATACTAAATTTAAAACACTGACCATCTTCTATTTCTGCATTCCTTTCCACACCATTATTTGAGTAACTGGCTCTTTAAAACAGCTATAATCTTTTTAAATCATCTTTTTCATCCATTTTACAGGGCGTTTGGGGCCCAGAAGGCATCACTTTATTTAATATATCTCAATAATTTATAACCAACAATACATTAAGGAAAATGTCAACCTCATAAAAACTGAAATTTGAAAAGTGAGAAATGTTCAAATTTTCCTCCAAGAAAGAGAAATTTATGAAAAAAAGGCAAGTCAGGGAAATATAGTAAAACATTTCAAAAAAAAAGAGACTGCAGTTAATGCATCAGCAAATTTTAGATGTGTCCCTAAGGGCTATGCCACATCTATAACAAACATGGCAGCCCATGACTAAGTTATGACTGGGCCTGTCATTCTTCAGACAAATCAGCACTCGAGGGGACCAGAGACACAGTGGTCACTTCAATGTAGAACTTTGTCTCAAGGCCTTCTTATATCCTCCCTTTAAAGGGCTTTGATCCGTTTTATAAATGTTATGTTTCTCCTTTGAAAGGCTCTCTGCTCCCTCTGACTTGGGCATTAGTCACAACAGAAGGCCCCAAAAGCCATTCAAGCAACATTACAAATGAGAAAAAAAGAAAAAAAAAACAACTTCTGACTTTCTACCAAAACATAAAGCTATCAGTAATCATCTGAACAAACTTGGAGACTAGGTCAACCTGGGGGTTCCCCAAAAGCCAAAGAGGTCAAATTCTCCACAGTGAAAATAACCTCTCAGGCCTCTCTTTAGTTCTGTGTTAAAAAAAAAAAAAAAAAAAAAAGAAGAAGAGGAAGAAGAGAATTTTCCAGCAAACTTTTAAGCCTCTGTGTAATTTCTGAGGTGTAACTATTATCAGGTTTTACCCTGTGAAATTCAATAGTACCCTGAGGATTCAACTGGAAAAGTATGATTAATACCTCAGGTAAGGATTTAAATGCTGAAGATGCAACTTGTATTTTAAGCCCATAAACCCACCAGCCCTGGCACTAACCTGGCTGATACTGGGCTCCAGGTGTGTGTCAGGAATTTTTAAAAGAGTATGGGACAAGGGTGTTAGTAGCAGAACAAATCATCACTTACTAGCTGAACTGTTTCATTTCTCTGAGCCTCAGTTTTCTCCCCTGTAAACTGCCTATTTCATAGACTGGTGGCCTGAATCCGAGTTCAGATATCTCTAAGCAGATTTGGTGAACTTAGAGGTGGGCGAGTCTGTCAAATACTTGTGCATTAGAGGTTGGGGTGGTACCAGCAGTTGAATTTATCTGATGGCAGGAGAAAGCAAGGCTTACCAACTTGACTCAGGGTTAAAGGGGAGCAGTGATTCTGAATACAGCAGGGTAGAGACTCACAGATCCATCCCCAGCTTAGACAGCTGGGCATAGGCCTGGGCCTGGTCCCGGAGAAGAGAAGGTCGACACTGAGAAACCCAAGTACTCTTTTTGGTGAGGGTCTCTGGGTGATATGAGGGCATGAGCAATTTGCTCTGGTGTCCCTGAGGCCAAGTATGACAACAAACCTGGAAAAGGAGCAAACGCATGTAACGATGTGGCCTTACCGTACATAGGCTCAAAGGAACACAGAATATTTGGTACCCTGAGGATGCAGTCAACAAAGCTCACCAAATATTAGCTGAGCGCTGATTTTGTACTGTGGTTGGAATTATGGAGACAGCGCCTGGGGCAGAAAGCACCAGAAGCTGAGGCATAGCTAGAGAGCTGGACTCAGAGTCCAGAGGGGGCTCAGAGGGAAGACACATGAGATGAGGCAACTCTCAAGAGACCCCCAGGTATCTGAGAAGAATTTACCTGGGTGCAATCACATGGTGTATGGGTGAGAAATGAGAGTCACTAATAGCATTACTAGCAGTGTGACCCTCATTGTCACCATACAAGCAGGACATGCTAGGGAGATGAGTCATTAGCGTTATTATTCATACTAAGAAACGTTTACGAAAATTTTTTATAAATTCAGATTTCACAAAAGTTTCCTTAAAGCAAACCAGTAGAAAACTATTCCTTCAGTTACTGTGAAGCAAGAAACTGCCTCTATCATCAGACCTAGCTAAATCATGTTAATTAAATTTCCTTTTAGTGACATGTTATGGTTTTTCTTGGCTTATCTACTCCGGGCTTCCTCATTTACCCAGAAGCCCATGGGTAAATGGGCTTCTGAGGGAAGAGGGAGAGATGGGGAGGGGGGTTGCTGCAAGGCTTCTGTTCAGATCAGGCACAAGATGGAAATTCAAGTCACATTTCTTAAAGATGACTTCTGAGAAATCCCATATCTGCTTCCCACAGCTCAAGAGTGCTTCAAATTCCATTTTAATTAACAATGTTTCAAAGGAAAAGTCCTTTGTCTATTTATTCTCTAAACAGGGAGTTCAGGTTTTCTTCTATTTGAAATTGCTTTATTGACTCGACTTGTAGCAATCCCCTTAGGTAGGTATCACCAGCAGATCCAATTCAGCTAAGGACTGGATTCTATTACTGTCAGGTAAACAACTTACTACCCACACAGATTTCGTCCCCAGTGAAATCTCCATGTTATTGAATTGACACTTCTCTATGAAGGGAAACTGAAAAGACCCTCTGGTCAAAAGGTACACCTTGATGCTACATAGTAGTATGGCTCCCAGACAGGTGTAAGGCAGCAGGCAATCTCAGACCTGAGTCTAAATTAGAATTGCCTTTCAGGAGGGCAATCTGTAATATGTATCACTATGTAATATGTCTTGAAAATATTTATAATTTCACACCTAGCTATTCCATTTGTAGGAATTTGTACTTAGAATATACAGTGGTTGTAGAAAGCTGCAAGGATGTTCATTTTAATGTTGGTGACAGGGTGTAAAATTGGAAGTAAACTAATGTTCAATGATAGAAACTGGCTAAACAAATTAGCTAATTAAATATTCTACAGGTATCTTCAGACATTAAAAAATACAGTAAAATATATAATTTGGAGAAATAATGCAATGTGAGCAAAGCAAGTTATAAAATGGTTTATACTAGCTATCATACAAAAACTGTTTTATAAAACATATACATTTGTACATAGAAAAAAGATTCAAAAAATAGACACCAAAATGTTAATTTTTTTAGGTGGTAGTTTAGTAGGTAATTTTAGTTTTCCTCTTTTGTTGGCATTTGTAAATTTTAGACAAAAAAAGTATTATTTTTTAAATAATAAAAGATATGTATTTGGTTAAAGTTAGGATTAGAAAAGAACTAAATATAATCTAGTCCAACCTTTCATTTAACTTATAGTTATGCTGGAGCTTAGGAAGTTGCACAGGGGTAATAAGAAACTGCCATAATAAGGGAAACAAATTTCTTAAATTGCTATTCACATTAAAGTCACCTCTAAATTACATTTGTTATTAATGAATTACAAACATCAAAATAATCTCTAATTTATTTTGTAACTAGAGGCCCTCTACAGTAGTAGTTCTTCAGCCTTTCTGGGTCAGAGACTATTTTTAAAATATTTGATGAATGCCAGAAAAATGCACATGAGCTCCAATAAACAGAAATTTTGCACATTGGTTCAAGGATTTGCAGAGACTCAAAAGCCAACCTGCAGATTCCTTAAAGCAGTGTGTTTTATGCTGTACATTGTGATCTGAAATCATATGACATGGAATAGAAAATGACAAAATAAAAAAGAATAAAATAAAATAACAAAATATATCATGCATATATGATGGGTAATTACTATTTTGTGAAATCTTTGTCTCACAAAATTATTTTTAATATCTGGATATACCTAAACAATATTAAATTATGTAATTTACTCTTGTGTATGTTTGTGTATTCTAGATCATGATATAAAATGTATTTATCACCACGGGCTGGTGTTAAACAGTATGAAAGCACTATCCTAAAAGCCCATTACTGCTGGTTAAAAAAAAAATCCTGCACTTGAAAGGAAAACAGCATCAGGGTGATTCAACTACCTAACTACACTTTTTGAAGGAAATAAGAGGAAAAAATGTAATTTCTTAAACCTTCCATAAAAAATTATTTATTGCTGTTCCGGAAAAACAGGAGTTAAAAATTTGGATCAGGACCTCAGCAAGTAGTTTGGATTCTTTGTGGTCTACATTCCATGAGCAATTAAATGCTTTAATTCTAATTATGACTTATTTACTACCATTAGGTACGGACAACTTTCACCTATTTACTATTTGGATTCTATGAAAGTAAATCATATCAAGCCACATGTAAACTCATTTTCTCTCTCATCCTCTGTATCTCTCATTCATTCCTCCATCTTGCGCCCCACCCCAACCCCCTTAGAACACAATAATGGATAAAAATAATGGAAAATTTCCACAGAATTGATTGAATCCTGACATCTATACCAGCCACAATGAGACAAATATCTGCTTCAGACTGCCTACAAGTCAGGCTAAATGCCTGAATCCAATAGATCTTCCATCAGAATGGTGGATTTGTGTCCCATTAAGATAACTAATTCAATCAGGTTTTCTCTCACAACTGCTTCAGTACCAGCCCCTGAACAGCCCTCAAACACTCCTTGTCAATAGGACAGACACATGGCTCTGTAGTTTTATGGGAAGCAATCGTAACTGTTTTAGTTCAAGCTCAGGGGAGTGTAGGGAAAAGAGGAAATTGGTATCAGGTGGGGGGTCTTCGAGGAAATTGGTATCAGGTGGGGGCCTTCCATCAGATGCCTTGCTTTTTCCTATTCTGTATCTCAGTTCTTTAATAGCAGGCCTGCACTATCGGTGACAGAATAGCCCATGGAAACCAAAGCTGAGGATAAGTTTACCTAGAGCACTTTCAGCCCTTCTGTTAGCTTCCCTGGGTGCCCTCCAAAGAGTATTTGGGAATAGAATCATTACCCTGCATGAAAGAGTGGAAGTTAAACTTTAGGCATTACTAGAAGATTTGGTTAATTATTCACTTGTTATATGTGAAAAGCATTCTGTGAGCTATCTGGTCATATTTAGGGTACTACCTGGCCCATGAGTTTCAAAGGCATTTCCAAATAAAGGAAAGGAATTTCCATAGAAGAAATTATCCAAGGTCAGTAAGAATTGGGTCCAGGGAGCTAATCATGGTATCTTCCTCTCTCTCTCTTTCTCTCTCTCAATTAGGCAAAATTCACATAACACAAAATTAACCATTTTAAAGTGTACTGAACTGTGGCATTTAGTATAATATTGTGCAATCGCTGTCCATATCAAGTTCTAAAACATCTGCATCACTCCTGTTGATCCCAAGAATCAATGTAGCTTGTTGAAAAGTACTCCTGGTGACTAACTGGGCTCAAATTTATGAACAGAGCCTAGCGGCTGTTGCTAAACAGGCACCTTTCACACAAGCCCAGCTTCAGGGAGAAGCCTGCACTGAACTGCCTACCTGCATTGTGTTCCTGCCATATGAGCCAACCCTTAAAAAGAAGTTCCTAGTATCTTACTTCAATTAAACTGATTAATTCAACTGAGATGTTCCCTGTCCAATCAAAGCTGTGCAGCTATATCCTCATTAGCATCTTAAGCAACCATTCAGGGCAGCTCCATTCTGACCAATCAGGACAGTGCTTTTTGGACCAATCAAACTGTGAGGATTTAAAGTCCTGATTTGCCTGAGAATGGACCAGTCAGCAACAAGGGGCGGGGACTTCTCTCTCTATAAGTCAGCTCCCTTCTCTCTCAGACAGCACACTTTCCCTTTCTACTGAAGAATGTTTCCCCAGCTAGAACTGAACCGCCAAAGATATCTTACCAAAGCAGAGCAGGTAGAGAAGAGCAGAGCTGTCTAGTGAGAGAGGGGCCTAGCCTGAGGGCCACCTCGCAGCCATGCTATGCCACAGCCATGCTGTCTCCTTACTGAACTGTAACACTGTTGGGCTGTTCCACAGCGGTGCTGCTCCACAGCCATGCTTTTTGCACTGAATAAAGTTTCCTTTTTCACCACACCCCAAACTGGGGATTCTTGTTGGCGCTGAATTGGTGCCAACGACCACTGGTTGACATCCCCAAAGAAGATCTCATTCCATTAAGCAGTCCCTGCCTGATCTTAAGCACAACAGTGGGTCTGACACTGTGAGGTCTGTTCATAAAAGGTCTAAGCTGAGTGTAATACCAGGGAAGAAACTTGCTGGTCTCTTCATCACTGTACCCTCACCTCACAGGAGAGGCTCAGTAAGTGTCTGCTGAAGGAATGTTGAACAACTGGGAACCAAACTGAGTAGCAAGCATCTTAGCTTGCTATAGGCCGGTGAACTAATCTCCCACCTACCCCCTAGACACTGAGTCTGGCTAGGCAATTGGTTCTGGAGTCTAAAGCTGTAAAGGGTACAAGTTAGAGTTTAAAAGGTCCATATTTGAGAATGAGGTTCAGCAAGCACTTCCTAAATGACAGAAGCTTCACATTATTCCATTAAGCATCCATGGGGACACCTGAAGCTTAGAGAAGCAACTTATATGAGGTCACTCAGCTAGTAAGTGGCAGAGCCAGTGCTCAGGCCTGGGTAGGACAGTCTAAAACCCTTGCTTTTGGCCATTTAACGGATAAGGAAACTAAGGCTCAGAATACAGTCTTTCACCAATTTTGCAAAAGCAGCAGGAGCCCAGAGAATCTGAGAAACCACAGGTCTCACAATACTTTAGTTCAGCATGGGAGGGAAAGCTGCCAACTGAATGGGTAAGTTTAGATGTAAAAGAAAGCGTTCTTACTGTTCAAAGAGTTAATCACAAGCAAGATTCCATCCATCTCCTGGTGATCACTGTGAAGTTGTACAGATCGTGTGGTAGACCCACAGGTACTACTAGAAGGAGAACCTAATCTATAAAGGGATGCACAAAAACCATTTAGGTAACGTTGTATAGTAAAAGTTTTAAATCACTTTTAACCACAGTTTTAAAAGTTTTCAATATTTCTGTTAAAAAACTATTCTTGGAGCAGATGACAATGGTTAGTCCAAATGGTTATCTTCCCTCTTCAGTATTTTAGAGCTATATGTTTTCTCATTTTCTGGGGGAAAGCCGAAGACAGAGTTGTCAGAGTGTCTGATTATTTAAGTCTCACAACAACCTTCTGAAGTAGACATTGCTATTATGCCTGTCTAAAGCCCAGGGAGGTTAACTGCAGGAGGAGCTGTGCCTGCAGCAAGCTGACACCTTTGCAGACAGCAACCAGAAAGAGGATATGGAATCAATTTTCAGGGATGCCCACCAGGAACAATGCAGAATAATTTGCACTATCACAAAGGAAGTGAAAAAGAGATAGTTCTGTGACTATACTTACAACTGAATTTTCACCTCCAGCCTGAGACATAGAGATTATATTCCCCCGTGGCTTGCTCACTAAAGCCCACCATATTAATATTTGAAAATTTCTTTTCTGTATTGCTTTATCTGGGGTTACAATCCTAAGTTTCTTGAAAAGATTTTAAGTGTGATTTTATTTTAAGCATGATTTTACTCTTCATAGTGATTTTATTAAACACATTGAGAATGTGCTCAAGAAAGTAAATACTCAATTAAGTAACAGAATCTAATGGGAAAATAGAATTCACTTTCATCTGTTATTATTCAGGAAAAACGTAGCACAGTGAAAGTAGCTCCTGTATTGTGAGCCTTGAAGGAACCCATGTGTTCCAGTAAAAGTACCAGTGTATAAACTCACAAATCTCCTGAGTGCCAGGGCTGTTGTCCACATTAGTCACATGAAAACCTAATGAATAAAAAGCTAAAAAGATGAACTTTATCAGCCAGTATCTTTCTATATCTATAAACTGTCCTCTGTCTATCTATCTGTCTATCTATCTATCTATCTATCTATCTACTTATCTATCTATCATCTATTTATCTATCTACCTTGTCTGACTATCATCTGCTATCTTGTCAACATAAAACATTTAAGACTGAATATATAACTTCCCAGCCAGATATCTTTGGCTCTCCCACTGAAAAGAGTCAACTCCTGTTAACCTACAGATGTAAAAGCCAAGTTCCAGAAGATGACTGAGAGTTGTGGGAATTAGAGGTTTTGTGTGCCTTGGGCCAATGGTGTTTTGGTCACGTCAGTACATGCTGGGGGACAGCATAAGTTTAGAGTGTGGCCTCCAGCCTTTGACTGCTTGTGTTCAAAGCATGGCCTCTTTTCTTCCCAGCTTTGTGCACCTGAACTAAGTTAGTTACTTGACCTCTCTGCTCCTCCCTTTCTTCTGTGAAACAGGTGATAGTAATATCAACCCCCTGGGACTGGATTTAAGTAAGTCAAATAAGTAAGGTGCTTAATCAGCACCTGGCATCTCCTGAGCACTCAATAATGTGATTACTCTGTCTACAGATCATTTTATATCTGG
Source organism: Eidolon dupreanum (assembly GCA_028627145.1). NCBI lineage: Eukaryota > Metazoa > Chordata > Mammalia > Chiroptera > Pteropodidae > Eidolon > Eidolon dupreanum. The sequence continues at coordinate 67,890,463 of CM053510.1, read as the reverse complement.
TTCTTTAGCCATCAAATTAGAATAGACTAATGAGCACTCTTCTGATAAATAATCAAACTGCTCTGTCTGTGCCGCATTATCTTCCCCTAATGACATTACAAGTGATGGAGTAAGTCTTTAGAAACATACCATAATACATCTTTTTATATTTTTCATAATTCATCTATAACCTTGTAGCTCTATCCATCTTACAGCAGAGCTTTAAATGACAGAACTTCTAAGAGTCTCAAAGCCGATCCACAGATAATGTAACACAGTTTAAAAGCTAGTTTTTAAAAAATATAAAACTCTTTTATTCAAAGAAAAATTTCCTTGAGTTATGCCACTTCACTCACCTCAAAGAGAAAAGCGTATTTCTATAACATGCTGGCCTATTTTAGCAGACGGGATGAAATAAAATAAAGGAATTTATCCAGTCTGAATCTATCATCAGGGGAAAAGAAATATTCTCTCTCATTTAAATTCATTTGTGATATATTTTTGTATCAAGAGGTATAAATAATGCATGATGGCATTTCAGAAGCTCAGATTAATGCTCCAATGTGTTCTATTACCTCACACTCTGTAGTCACAACGCCCATGATCCTGTGGTGAGCACAATGAATATGGCTCCCGGGAGGCTGTTTTAGGGGGGAAAGTGGAAAGGGAATTGCCTCTCCCAGGGCTCCGATGTGTCTGAGTGCACTTTCTTCCTCTACCACTATTACTTTCCCACTAGGTGCTCTCTCACCCACTGAGCTGCTGAAGCCTGGTTGTGACCCATTGTGACGTCTTTGTGAGAGGATCTCATGGCCTGACAATGATTCGACAGTCATTGCCTGTTCTCTGAAAATGGCCATCTTCTCTCTCTGCCCAGGAAATCCAGCAGAGCAGAGGGAGTGGCCCAAGGCTGGTGCTCCTACTAGGAGGGGAAAAGTAGTTTCCTTCCCAGCTACTTTTTCCTAGGAAAATACTTACACAATAAGGCAAGTTGTGATCTTCCTCTCATGTAGACATGTGAGGCTTTATTTCATGTATATTTAAAGAATACACTAAAACTGGAGACATTTTAGCTTAAAAATTTACCACTCTGCTCGGCTTGTCCCTAGAGATAAAAACAGAAAAAAGCTCAAAAAACACTTTGTTGCTTAGGTTCTACAACTCATGTTTTACAGCCGACGAAGTGGGGCGGGGTAAGAATTGGCAAAGAAAAGCACAGCACAGTGAAACAACTGAAAACAAATTACTTTCTCATGTCCCCTCTAAGATAAAAGTTAGTAGGTCCATCTTGGTGTGTAATCATGTCCTCAAGAAGTTGTTGATCCAAAGCTGTTGAGAATAGTCTCTGGAAGAGCATAAAAGAGCCGGTAGAAAGGAAGGAACCAGAGAACATGTTCTCCTTGCCTGAGATTCTATCGAATCATTGCCAGGCCATGAGATCCTGTCATATGGACGTCACAGTGGGTCACTGGCCAGGCTTCAGCAACTTAACAGGGGAGAAAACTATTCAAACTTGGTAGAGCTCTAGTTGATCCAGTAAAGCCTTGTTTCATTTAGTTAAACAGATTTTATTGACCTTAGCTAAATATTGCAAGGCTAAATAGTATAATAAAAATAGTACTTAAAATAATGACACTCAATAAACCTATTGTGAAAATTTAAAAAACAACAAATACACAAAAATATGTAGATTGCATTTAAATTCATACAACCATTTGCAGAGCACCTGCTAGTTGCAGGACACAACGTTGGGCACTGCGGGGGTTTGAAGGATGCGTTAGACACGGACTCTGAAGAGTGGTGAGGGAGACGTGCCACGGACACGAGGCACACACTACAAGACAGAAAGCTAGAAGTGCTCATAGTTACAGGTAGACTCTGAAACGTTGACCAGCTGGAGATAGTATTCCAAATCCACCTTCAGAGCTAAAAGGATTTCAACAGGCACAGACAAGAGTGGACAGTGTGGAGTTAGAAGCGTGAGTGATCTTTACTGGTAGTGCATGAACATATCATGCCTCTACTTAAAACCCTGCATGACACCCATGGAATGAAATTCCAAAGCTTGGATAAAGCCCCCTCTTTGATCTGTCCCCTGTCCTCTTCTCCAGCCTCACTCCTGCTGTTCCCCATTTCTCATACTGGGGAGGAACTACCTGCAGTTCCCTGAGTTCTGTTCTATTTCTCATCCTCGAACTTTTGTATACAGTTTCCCCCATGGAATGCCTTTCTCCCACTCATTTCCCCAGCCCCTCAGCATGCCCTGGCTGCTCCAGAGTCCTTTCTATCCTTTAGTGCTGAACTCAAGCTCAGTTTCTTCAGTGAAAGTTTCCTCATTGCCCCAGAAGAGTTAGTTCTAGCCTCCTTATGCCCGCTGCACTTTGATTGTATCTTCTGGTTTACAGAAGCAGCCCTGGCTTGTTGGGAGTATAAAAATTAAGTGGGTTTATATTTTCTAATTATTACTTTCAACTATGCTCTGTCAAATCCCCCTTTCCCACATCTTAACCACATCTGTCATAGACTCTAGAACTTTCCAGGTACTTCCAGTTATTAAAGTTAGTTCATTATCATTTAAAACTCTATTTAAAAGCTCTTCACTTTCCCTCCTTCAGTGCAAGATGGAATGGGGACCCAGTAGAATATGGCTACTGAGGTGGGGGAATTGATACCAAGTAGTGGGTGGGAGGTTTGTACTAAGGAACCTATCCTCTCTCCCTATCTTACCTCCCTGATGTGAGGGTGAGGAAAGAAGAGACCAAGACATAGATAGACAGGATGGGAAGGGGAGGCAAGGATGGTCATGAATGACCATCTTTGATAGTGAGCAGGTAGCCAGGTCTCTCCAAGCTCTCTGCGTCTCCAGCCGACTGTATGATAATTTCTATGTATATTCTGTAGCATTTTCTGGAATGGGGTTCACCTTTACCTTCATCCCCTGTATTGTGAACTCCTCAGAGAGGAGCTGCCTTATCTCCCTATAACCTCACCCTTCTCTTGACCCCACCTTTCCCTCCAGCATGTTCTCACTTGGCAGCATATTCACCATTTGTGGCCTCATCTACCTCATCCTCTTTCTCAAGGAGTTAGGGGAACCACAAAGAATACTTCAGCACCCTCCTGGGACTGCAGGGAGCCAAGAATGAGAGAGCATCCTTCATCTGCTTTCCAGGCCCTCGAAGGTACAATCCTTCCCTACCCTGCTGGTACAGGGATCTCTAGTAAGCTTCCTGTACTCAACAATCTCCAAAAGAGCAGTGAGCACTAGTCACGCTGTTCAAGTGGGCTCCCACTGTTAGTGGATACAGGTCACACTCTCCAAAAACTCTCATGGCCTTTCATTCTACTTTGGTTCGCTCTGCTCCACTGGCCACACCAGGGAAGGAACTGCATTTTCATAAGCTCAGTGTGCATCCAGGCCAGCACGAGACACCACTCTCCCCTTTTATAAGCAGAAGGCTAATTCTCCTAGAGCCTCCACCACCCTGAACTTGGCCAAGAAGAGAAGGCAGAAGAACCAGAAACCTGGCATCCCCAAGGCCAATTGTACCCAGGACGCATGTCTCTCTCTAGGGCTCTTCTGGTCCATTCCAATGGGACTGGTTCTACCACATCTCAGTAAGCCCTCAGCAGAGGGCTCTGGCCCAAACTGTTGGTAGCTCATTTTAGAATCTTAGTTGCTTCTGTCCTCACCTTTGCTCGGTAGCCATAATGCCAGGAAAACATTTAAAAATAGGGGAGGGGTCACTAAGTTTCCTGTTATACTGTATTTTAGAATCTATCAGAGTGTGTCCTACTTTCCTGCTCATGTATCTATGGTCTCTACAGAACTGAGAGCTCCCTGATGGCAGGGACTGTGTAATATTCATTGCTTTAGCCTCATTCCTTGGTACAGTAGTCCCCCTTTATTCATGGTTTTGATTTCCACAGTTTGTTACCTGTGGTCAACTGCAGTCTGAAAATATTAAATAAAAATTCCAGAAATAAAACAATTCATAAGTGTTAAGTTCATGCTGTTCTGCGTAGCATGAGGAAACAGCACAAGTCTTGCTCTGTCTTTCCCCTGGACGTGACTCATCCCTTTGTCCAGCATCTCCACGCTGTAGATGCTCCCTGCCCGTTAGTCACTTAGTAGATGTCTCGGTTGTCAGATCACTGTCGGTATCACAGCGCTTGTGTTCAAGTCATCTTTATTTTACTTAATAATGGCCCGAACACACAAGACTAGTGATGCTGGCATTTCAGATATGCCAAAGAGGAGCAATAAAGTGATTTGTTTATGTGAAAAGGTATTTGCGTATAGAAAAAAACATAGTACATATAGGGTTTGGTACTATCTGCAGTTTCAGGCATCCACTGAAGGTCTTGGAATGTATCCTCCACAGAGAAGCGGGAACTATGGATACCTAAGTATGTAATCAATACACAGTGGTAGAAGACTGGGGAGAGAAAAGCAACAAATACATAAGGGAACAGTGGAAAATAAAGTAGAAATGAAAACTGGTCCAGATCACAGAAGGCTTTTAAATGGCAAAATAAGAAACTGAGAATATGGATGATGAGGAGGAAGAAGAGGCAAGGGGAAATGACCAGCATTCCTGGAATATTTACTATGTGTCATACACTGTGCAAAGTACTTTACATCTGTTATCAATAAATGATAAGTCAAGGAAGATTTTGGAACAGGAGAGTGGTGGGATCAGAATTATAATTTATGAAGACTAATCTGAGAGCAACAGGTAGGAGGCGAGAACCCAGGGATGGGGTGGTGGTAATCCCACAGAAAACATGCACAGTTGTGGCATGAGGAATGGAAAAGTCAGGGCAGAGGTGGACCCCAGGGCTTCACGAGGGTCAGAGTGACAGGTAAGGAAGAGACTGAAACGATGATGATGTCCTTTAAGGAAGGAAGATAATGGATGCTATTGGTACATGTTAGATTTGCATGCTACTGGCAGGCAAGGACAGTGTGGACTGGACAGCAGGTGAGGGAGCAGAGCCAGAGACAAGTTCGGTGTCCATCAGTGGACACTGCAGAAATGACAGGCTTTCCAAGGGTTCAGAGTGGTCAGACAGAGCCTGAGAAGGGGCTGCTGAGCTCAGTGCCTGGGAAGACAAGCTCCTGAAGTTCTGGTATGCAATTTCAGTAGAAAGGTGGTGGAAGAAAAAGATGATGATGTTGCTTCTGAGGCACATGGTGAGAAAAGGAAGGGAAACTGGCAAAATGGAGGACAGTTTTCTCTGCTTCTCTCAGGCATGAGGAAACCTGGCAATATTTGAGGGCTGGAGTAAAAAAATCTGCTAGAAGAAAATGGATTTAAAATGTCACAGGGAGAGGCTTAACTGATGGAACAAGGTCCCAGAGGAAGTTAGAGGAGGTAGAAACAAGTGACAAGTACAAAATTAAACTTCTGAAGGATTTTTTTTTCCTTGAAAGAGGAGGAAAGTGGATTAAGAATAAAGGGGTCATTTTGGGGATGAAAAAGGAAAAAAGTTGAGGGAGTTCTTTTCATAGTGTTTTCCTTTTTTCATAGGGTTTTCCCGTTTTTCCTTTTTGTAAGATGTTAAGAAAGATGTAACAGAGGATAGGGCTTGGAGCAGAGAAGAGGCCGCAGAGCCCAGTGCCTGGTAGGTATGAACCAGGCATCGCCATGGGAAATAGAGGGGTCATGAGTAAGTCACCAGATCACCGGGCCCGGCCACTCCAGGCTCACCTATCTCCAGAGAGATTCAAGGTGATGTTACTGTCATTTTAAATGGAAGAGAACAAATATTAAAACTTTTTTTTTCAAAGACACAATAAAATGGTATGACAAGAAGAGACTTAAAGACGTTTGTATCTTTTCTCTTAACATTTTCCTGTTACACTCTAATGTGCAGATCTACAATTGGTTCATATAAAGTAGTCAAGGAAAATCTAAACATAGCTTTCTCCATTACAGAACCAAATAGTCAATTCATTGTATAGTCACTCTCACAGCTTCACAGACTGTAACAGCACACTCCACAATACCATAACCCCAAAAAGATCTTCCAGCATTCCTGATGTGAGAAGTATTTAAGTTTTTTTGTTTAACATAATCACAATAACACACACAAAGTTATGCATGGTTTATAATAGTCTCATTTTCAATTTGGGAATAAAAAATAATACAGTGTATTCATCTAGCTATTTTTTACATTGTTCATTAAATATAAACTATGTTTTATAAAAGATTTAAAGGGGATATTCCATAGCTGACTGAAATCTATTTCACCACATATTTTGTGTCAATGACTATTTTCTGGTAGCTGAAAACAGTTTAATTTAAAACAAACTTATGGAAACTATTTTCTTGAATCTTTAAATTAAAAGCAAAATCTTATATGATGTTTTATAACATTAAGCAGAATCATAATTCAAAAAGAACCAAAAAGGTCTTACCTGTTGTAACATAACAATATATGTAGGAATGCAACAGCCAAACCATCCAGTAAAGTTATTCCAGCACAAAACAAGGGCATTGGGGGAGAGGAGAGAAAAAAGACGAGATCAATAATGACACATAAACACTTCATTTTCTAAACAAAAAAAATCATAACAAAGTGAGCATAAACAACAGTTTTATAAAAGGGGAAGTAAACTATAGAACCCATTGTTTTGCTTTATTTGTTAGTTTCTCAATACAAATACAATTATCCAACACAAAAACATAATTCTGAACAGAAATATTTTTTATTTATATGACAGAGCAATTTGTTTTAAAATTAATAACTAGAGAGGCAAACTACAGCCTACAAACCAAATCTGCTCACCACTTATTTTTATAAAGTTTTATTGTGGAACATGACCACACTCATTTGTTTATATATTGTCCGTGGCTACTTTGTGCCACAGTGGCAAAGCAGGACAGTTCCTACAGAGTCCATATGACCCTCAAAGCCTAAATACTTACTATCTGGCCCATTATAGAAAAAATATGTTGACTGTTGTTTAACAGTAATAATAAAATTATCCCTTTATCTGTTTTCCTTCTCAGACGATCCCATCCCAATCAGCCCAGATGAGTGCTGTCTGATATGGTAGCCACTAGCCATGTGTTGGCACCACACACTTGAAATGCGGCTAGTCAGAACTGAGATGTGTAGAACATACACCAGATTTCAAAGACTTAGTAATAACAAGAATGAAAAGTAAAAATCTCATTAATAATTTTTAAAATAATAATTACAAGTTGAAATGACAATACTTTTGATATATTAATGTATTATTAAAACTAGTTTCAGCCACTTATTTTGTTTTCAACGTGGCTACTAGAAAATTTTTAATGCATATGAAACTCACATTTGATTTCTGTTGGACAGTGGTGGCCTAGAGTCTAGGCCCTAAACAAATAATGCTCTGAGAACTAGGTCTTTCTAGGATCTGACACTAAAATAGTGCAATTCAGCTTACATCTACGTCTAGACTGTACTCCTAGGACCTAGTAGCAAATGATAGATAATTGGTCTGCTTTTTAGTTCGCTTAGTAACTGAATTGTACAACTTGTCTGGATAATTTGGTCCTTGAGCTGGCTGAAGAAAATGAGTGAAAATGTTCAATTATTGGCTACATACAGAAAGTTTAAGTTTCTGGGATCAAGCTGTCTAGGAGCAATAAATTTTGGTGAAGGCCAATTTCATCCTTTCATCTTCCCCATTACATAGGTAAGAACAATGCCAGCTTTCACCTCCTGAGAGTTCACTGCAGCATGTTAAAAGTAAGGGGAAGTGAGAGGGAAAAGGAGAAAAAAACTTAACCAGAAAAAAAATCAAGTTCATGTTAGCTCATATTTGCCAAACACAAAAACAAATCTGAACAATACAACTTATCTTACATAATTCATTAGTTGTTATTGCAACTTCACACATTCTGCCCAATATTTACCTCACTTAACATGTAAAGGTCAGTAAATATATACTATATATACATATACATATATGGGTGTGTGTGTATGTGTATTTTATCAGTGAGCTCTCCCTTTAGCTAAGAATATTATTTCCATGTAAGTCTTTACAGTATAATTAGACAAATTAATGAACATTTACATTGACAATTAGAAGTTTAAAGCCCTGGAGATGGTTATTCACCTTCATGTCACAGTATTTGTGAAATATAAAACCCATTTCTCTCAAGGCTGCACAGAGCCAGCCACAAAGGTGTCACTGTGATGGAAATAGGTTGATTTTCACCACTCGTGGAAGCAGTCTCATTACTCAAGCACTGAGTAATTGGACAAGTATGGTGAGAAAAAGTAGGAAGCAAAATATTTATTTCCCTTAGCATTTCCATGTTTTTTTTTTTTTAACTAGACTATTTTCAACTTAATAAAGGCTAAACCCCAAAGTTCTTTAGGGGGTGAACTGAAGTCCAATATGCCCAATATGTTGGTCAGAGCTTTCTCCAGCACTGTCTTTCTGTCATGTTTCAACTATCCAATCACCAAATCACTACCAATCCCATGTCAGGCCCATCCACTCTGCTGGATGGTGAGAGATACAAGAGTCAACAAGACACAGTTTTTCCTTGCTCTAAAAATGCTTAGAAATAGTAGGGAGATAAGATGAGCCAGAAAATACATAAGGCAAACCAAGGTAAGTCTGGAGCATTCACAGATGGCAAGTCCCTGCCTTTTCAACTGGAGAAGAATCAGGGAACTTTTGGTGGAAAGGATAGCTCGAGAAGAAGGATGATGAAAAGACCGAGCAGAGAGAATTACCTTAAAAAGGCAAGGAGGCAAGAGAGCAGTGGGTATGGTAAAAAACACATTCTGACTGGAACATCGATTTAGGGATTAGTGACGGAAAATTCGAACAGCATGTTGGAACTGGGTCATGGAGAGTGTCTCAATGCCAGACAAAGAGACCTGGACTTCATTTGGCAGGTTAGAAAGAGTCACTAAAGACAAGATACAGAATGACGTAGAGGCAAGAACTCCAGACTGAGCATTAGGAAGCCCTGAGTTGTGGGGGGTCCGTGCCCATTTGTGATCCATGGTTCTCTGGGACTATGCTTTCATTTTTTTTTTTTTTTTTTTGGTGATGCGCTGGACCAGATAATCTCTAATATTCCCACATGATCTAAGAAAAAAATTGCATCTAGGAGGAGGGCTGTGTTTTAGGAAGACTGATAGAGCATTAGTGCAGCCCAAGGATAGAGCCTGGGGATCTGGTGGGAGGCTTTAGTGACACTAGAAGGGACATGTGGAAATGAGAACTGAGTATATGTGTTTGAAGCCGAAAGAGAGAGCAGCATAGAAATATCTGAAGCATTGAGAGAGGAAAATTCTATAGGATGTATTAGTAAAACAGACAGGAAGAAGTCAACGATAATTGTAAGGTTTGGGGTCTGGTTGTGTGAGAGAACTGCACTCTTAATTCAACTGAAATCAACAGATACTTATTAATAAACTTCTATTGTAACAGACACTGAACTGGGCAACAATCTCAGAAATGAGCAAGACCGGGTGCCTGTGGCCAACAAGTCCCATACCAGCACAAGTGTGAGCCTGTGGTTGATCTGCATTTTATTTTTGTCATTGTTACTGTTTGTGATGAGAGCAGAGGGAGACAATAGCAATTTCAGCCTTGAACTAGACCCTCTCCCCCCGACAACCAGAGCAATACAAAGGCAAAGGGATCTGAATTCATAAATTCAGCTCTCTTGTTTTCTTCCACATGCCATTTTGAGCAACTCCTGTAACTTTTCTGGGCTTCAATCACCTCATCTGTACAAGGTGGTTGATAATACTGTCCACCCTAAGTTATGAAGAAGAGATTACATGAACTAATATACATGGGAGCATGATGTGAATCTCGAAATGCTTTACAGATGTTGTTTGAAGTGGTTGTTAACTCTAAGGCACTGGCATGGCATTCAGGTATCCAATAAAAATACAGATATACAGACTGGATGGAACAGGGGTCCAGCTAAATATAATATTTGAAATCATATTAATTAGGACTGCAGTTAAAGTCATGAAAACAGATGAAAGGGCTAAAGGAAAAGGCATGGCAAAAAAAAAGCTGAGAAATAAATGTAGCAAATGTCTACATCTATGGACTAGAGAAAGAAAAGAGCTGTGAAAACAGGAAAAGTATTCCAATGTGGGCATTAGAAAAATCACTGGCTTGGAAACCCAGGTACTAGTCCAGACTCTCTTACTTACCAATTACTTTTCTTTGGGAAAATTACCTAAGCCTATAGTTTTTAAACTTAGATGCAGGTACCCTGTGACATCAGAGACATGCAAAAAGTTACCAAAATCTTAGCCTCTCTGTAAATTTCTTCCAAAGATTTGAGGCAGGGAATGAGAACAAAACTAGTGCTATTGTGATAAAATGCAGGGCCCTAAGGAAAGTGAGGCTTCCAGAAGGAAAAGGCGGTTAAAATTACCAAATAAGGTAGGCAGTCAAGGAGGATGAACCCTAAAACACAGGAAGGATTGAGAGACTCGGAAGTCATCACTGACTTTGGAAAGAAGGAATCCATAAAATAGAGGAGGCAGAAGTGGATGTCAAAAGATGAAAGGAGAATGGGAGATGAGAGCAGAGGTTCTATGAGTAAGGAGGTGAAAGATGGCAAGAGGAAGCAGTGGAGCTGACAAGAGGGTCAGGCTATGAAATGAAAGAGATGCAGAATTTCTGGAGAAGAGGGGTAGAGTCAGAAAAGCAAGAGAGAAGAGAAAGCTGACGGATCAGTTACCAGGAAGTGGGAGAGAAGGGGCGGTCCTCCTGTTAAGACTGGGGGTTGAGGTAGGAAAATAAAAATACAAGAAGCAGTTCATACCAGACAGATTAAAACTTCTAAACTGGAAGTGAGGTCATTTACTACAAGTAGCAGGATTAAAACTCAGGGCTGGAAGCTTGGGGAGTATGGAAATGGTTTGGAAGATCCCAAGAGGGGACCGAGATAAGGAGCCAAGAAGATATGACTACAAGGACTCCCTGAGAACTGGCTTCAAACTGGAGACTGCGCCCAGACAGAGCAGTTACTGGGCCACACTGAGAAATGGCTGAGAAGGCATGCTCTCAGAGAGACCGGACTTTTCTGGTAATGGAGTCACATTCTTTACGCTGACTGCTATATACTTAATGTTGTATTTGGGCCCTCCTAGGTAAGAGCTTCTTCCAGAGAGATGGAAAGATGGTCTTCATCCCTCTCTGTTACTCCTCTATCTTGGAAAAAACAGATGTTAAGAGAAAAAATAAAACTAAAGAAGAGATCACAGTAATCATAAAATAACAGTGGGTACTAATTATTTAGACCAAACATACTTAATAAATGCAAATATAGGGCAAAAAAGCAGTGTTAAATTTATGCTAAAATAATACACCATGCTGCTCTCATCCAACTCTGCTAGATAATATGAGGTTCACATACATGAATTTGCCAAACAATTATTCTGTCTTCCGAGAACAGCAAGGCCTTTAAAAAATAATTTTAGGGGAGGAAAAATAATGGCATAGATAATAGAGGCTCTGTTCATCCCTCTGGCGACCAAATCAAAGTTGTGATGGAAACAAGGAGCAGCAGAAAGTAAAAATCGCCTGGGATCTAGAGGAACAAGCCACACAACTAGGGAAAAATCCAAGAAATCACCCTGCAACAGCAGAGGGAAGGACAGAGCAAGGACACGGGGCTGCCCGATCCCAAGCAGCTGAGACAGAGGCTGTGGCAGTGGCAGGAGCCTCTTAAAGGGCCCGCATCTGCGAGCGGATTTTCACGGTGATGTACCTGCTCACTCTGAGCACCAGTGCTGATTGGGCTGCGTGTAGGGAGCACCAGGGACTTACAAGAAGACATTGTCACAGTGAGGGCCTCAGCAAGACGCGCTGGGGTACAGAAGTGCTGGCGGTCGGTATCCATTGTTCCTTGTTGAGCCCTCCTCCCAACCAGTGCCCAGACACAGTACCACCATAGCCCAGACATCATCAAATTGGATAACAGAGGTTGCTCCGCTCAGAGGATTCCCTGAAGCCCTGCCTCCCCCAACTGGCAGCACCACCCAAGTCATATCCAGGTATATCCTTAGCGAGTCAGGTGCTCTTTGCTGAGCAGCCTAGACTCACACTGGAGGTAGCTGGCCTCGGTTTCTGGTGTGGCCTTTTGAGGCAACTATAAGCACAACATCTGTGGATTGCTTGCTGAATCTAAACAGATGACCTCAGAGAGGTAGAGGCTTGGGCTCAGTTTGGCCTGCAGCTGAAACCCTCTCAGGACTGAGCCACTGAACACCTACTTCACAAGTCCATACTAATAAGACCGAGAGACTTAGGAATTTTGCTTAGTACATAGAAACAGACATGGAAAGGCAGCCCTAACGGGAAGACAAAGAAGAAACCATATGAGAGAACAGAAGAGACCCAGATATAATGGAGTCGAGTAATCTAATAGATGTAGAGTTCAAAACACAGGTTATAAAAATGCTCAATGAACTTTTGGGAAGTGTAGATAAATTTAGTGAGAACTTCAACAAAGAGATAAAAAAAACATAAAAATGGAAATGGAAATTATAAGAGGGAACCAGTTTGAAATGAAGAACACATTATCTGAGATGAGAAGTATATTAAATAGAATAAACAAAGGAATAAACAAAATGAATAAAGAAAAGGATCAAATGCCCTATCTAGAAGATGGGAAAGCCAAGGACACACAATCATAATGGCAAGAGATGAGATGCGAAGGCTATAAAAATAACTTAAGGAGCATATGGGACACTATTAAGACTCCAAATGTCCATCTGATAGGTGTACCTGAAGGAAAACAAGATGTTGAACAGCTGCTTGAAGAAATAATGATGGAAAACTTCCCTAACCTGGTGAAGGAAACGGACATAAAATGCAGGAAGCTCGGAGAATTCCAAAAATCAGGGATTGATAGAGACCCACATCAAGACACATTATAATTAAAATGCCAAAGGTAAAATACAAAGAAAGAATATTAAAAGCAGCAAGAAAAAAAGAGATAGTTATTTATAAGGGAACATCCATAATACTGGCAGCTGATTTCTCAAAAGAAACTATGCAGGACAGAAGGGCTTGGCAAAAAATATTCAACAGGATGAAGCCTCAGGATCTACAACCAAGAATAATTTATCCAGCAAAGTTACCATTTGGAGTTGAAGAACAGATAAAGAGCTTCCCAGACAAAAATAAGCTAAAGGAATTTATCACCACCAAGCTAGTGTTACAGGAAATGTTGGAGGGATGTCTTCAAGAAGAAAAAACATGTATCAAAAACAGGAATAAAAAATGGTAACAACTACATTCCTATCGATACATACCTCAAATGGAAAAGAATTAAGTGCTCCAACCAAAAGAGAGAGTGGATGAATGGAAAGGGAAACAAGACCTCTACATGCCGCCTATAAGAGACTCACTTCAGATTAAAAGACACACCCATTAAAAGGAAGGGGATGGAAAAAGATATTGCTCTAATGGACCCAGAAGGTATTCAAGTCAGACAGAGAAAGATAAACACTATATGATTTCATTTATATGTGGATTTAAGGAATAAAAGGAACAAACTAATCAAAAAAAGACACAAATATAGTGGACAACTTGATCTCGGACAGAGGGGGCGCTGTTTGAGAGCTGGGAGATGGGGTAAATGGTTAAAGAAGTACAAATTAGTAGCTGATGGATGGTCGAGGGGATGGATGGGGAGCACAGCATAAGGAATGCAGTTAGCATTAATATGTTGGCTAGGTGGAGGGTCAGGGGAGGGAAGGAACAATTGGGGGAATCGTTTTATGAACTATATAGATGTCTAACCAATGTACTGTATACTTGAAACTAATTAAAATAAATAAATTTTAAAAAATAACAATTTTAATACCATGTTCTTAAAATAGAACAATACATTTCTCTAGGCAGAGCATAATTTAGTATCTTCTTTGTGTCTTGGGGTCATCATCATAAGATCTGTCATTCTGCTGGACTCTGTGACATGATGACGCCTTCAGGGCTGCAGAGGTGCACAGAGTTACTTGTCATCCAGTGAAGACCCTGGAACTTGATGTCATTACAGTTAGTGACTTTGCTGTCTCCTTCTCAACGTCTCATCTCAGAGTGAGATGTGTCATATAATGTATCATCCACATAAACTTGAAAGAACTAAGGGTTCTAAGAAAAATACATATAATCAAATTTATTAATCTAGAAACCATTGTTTCCACAGAATTATAGAAACATGGGCTCTAGCTGAAAAGTCTAGGGTGTTTTCATGTGTCCTACAAAGCACAGCACATGGGTTTTGTGACAATTACTTTACTCAGTGCTTAGATATTTCACTGTGTCTCATTTTCTTATCTCTAAAAACTCAAAGAAGGTGTTAAAAGTTTGACCTCCCCTCCACCGCCCAGGTAAATGTATTATTGTATTGCCTTGTTCACTATATAAATGCTGGTTGAGTCTTGATTTAAGGTTACCAACAGGGTCTTCTTTAACAAAAACTCGAGAGTATTTTATTATAACAGTATTTCCCATGTGCCCTTAAATGTCTAAAGAGAATAGAAACTATTTTTCAGCCCTCAACTTCTCATCATAAATAGTATCACAATAGCCTAAATCACTAGGGTTCTGGGTTTGGCTAGTCATACTGATGCCTTCCAATGCTGAACGCCTTATTTAATATTGATGAACCACAAGCTTTTTGTGAATCCCTAAAGTTGCTGACGACTAAGGAAAGGGGATACTAAAACAATATTTCATCTTCATCTTTTGACCCATCCTACACAATGAGATGTTAACAGACTGGAACTGCTACCCAATCACAGAAACCAGGGCCAATAAAAAGAAGAGCAAGAAGAAGAAGAGAAATAACCACAAAACCTCATAAGCAATTCATACATACAAATAAATAATCTAACTTTTGGAATGTAGCTGGATCTCTACATCATGACACAATAAAAAACAAAAGCTTCCTTTCTTAATAAAGGAAAAAGTAATGGTCAATACCAAGATTCCCTACAACTCCGCCATTACTGTATTTTCTATCTTGAACACTCTAGGCCACAACAAAGCCTTTTGGGTTTTCTTTTAAACTTATGTCCCAAATTCCCAGCCCCTTAAGAGTAGGTGAAAGTGGAAAAAAAAAAAAAAAGATGTCTATTCTTTCTCAAGGACAAACCACTGACAGACAAGAATTTCTCTGCCCAGGTGCTAATATACCACTTGCCTATGTACAACTGGACAGACAGGCAGCAAAGAAACTAGCCCCAGGACATGTGGGTGAGTTAAGCTGGAGCCTAATTAACATGACTAGATTTGAGGTTAATTTTCCTTTTCTGTCAATAGCATAAAATAAAAGACAGCTCATCAATCATATAAATTAGCATAGCCTTCAGGCTCAAGCCTCAAAGAAACTAGGCCAAATCTAAAAGAAATCAGAATAAATTGCTAGTCAGAACTTGAACAAAAGCAGATTATAACTCTTGGCAGTTTTTTCTCTCTAATGACTGCTCAGTGATACCAAACAGAATATGTCTAAAATAGTAACAATAATCAGCCTGAGGCATGAAAATGTTGCTGGTCAAGAGACTTTATAACTATTCCCAAAGGTATACAGGATTGATCTAAATTTCTTTAAGAGTCATTTCTTCAGTGTCCACCAGAAGTGCTTGTTATAATGCTGTGAACACAGTGGATATTAAATAAATGCTTGTTAACTAGTTAAGGACAAGCAGGGGGATGAAAGTACTTTTTATAATGGTGAAATCCAAAATTCATTTAAAAAAAATCCGTGATATGTTTCCTAATTACATTTTAGGGACAAATTGAACACAAGCCCATTTTGCTATCTCTATCACTCAGAGATTAGAGGACTATGAGATGAGATAGGAATACGGATAAAGATACACACACACACACACACACACACACACACACACACACACACACACGTATATATATATTCATGATAGAAAATGAAATACAAATATTAAATATATAACATTACTTTAACATCGTGACACAGATATCTGGGTAAATGTGTATGGCAGGGGTCCCCAACCCCCGGGCTGCGGACTGGTACCCATATGAGGCCTGTTAGGAATAGGGCTGCACAGTAGGAGGTGAGTGGCAGGCCAGCAAGCAAAGCTTCATCTGTATTTGTAGCTGCTCCCGAGTGCTAGCTAGCATCACCGCCTCAGCTCCACCTCAGATCAGCTGGCATTAGATTCTCATAGGAGCACCAGTCTCTGGTGCCAAAAGGTTGACATTTTAGGAATTTAAACAATAAATTTAAAGAGTTAATATTCAAAAGCCATGATAGCCTCTCAGAGTGCACACTTTACCAAGTTGTGTTAAGGAAGCTGGGAAAACATATCCCTCTATGAAGCAGCTTCTGAAAGAACAGATCCACAGCTGTGTGACTGTTTGCCTCTAATTCACGTGAGCTTCCTAGTTCTCCTGAGAATAGCCACTATTCTCTTTGAAGAGTAGAGGAAAAATCTGTTCGCCCTTCTGCTAAAGGAAAAATTAAACTAAACGGCTATCAAATTTAGAATTGAGAGCAAAAGGGGGAAACCTCTAAATTTTCATCCTAATTCTTCAGCCCTCTTCATCCTGTCTCCACACTTGCACATCCTAAAGCTGGCCCCTTCCAACCCCACCCCCATCTGTACATTTCCTACTATATTTTCAAAACAACAACTACTACTTCTACTATTACTACTACTTCAGTGTATAGAGTAAGTTAGGAAACTGCTCAGCTCTGCCTCCCAAGCAAGCTTCATAATATTACTGATCACACATGAAACCTGGCCTATTTCAGATGCACAGTTCATCCCAGAGCTGCAATTACTGGTCCTAATTCTGAAGCCAGAAGCAGTGATGTGTCTGAATTCCAGGGAGATGATTGAATGGAAATGTTCACATCTGATCACCTCTCACATACAAATTACTGTGTATGACAATCTGGCAATTACCTCAAAAGTAATAGCAAAAGCCATGCAATCAAATTCGTTATTATGGTTGCCTTCAATTATGGGAGGCAAGAACCTGAGTGCAGAAAATTTACCAAGAGGGAAAAATGAGTCTCTGTATCTATTTTAATTTTAAATCAAGTCATTTCACTTAGAAAACTTTTAATTTTGGAAAAGACTCTGCTGAAGTACCCAGCTAAGTATAAGAAAATAATCAGTGCGTTTTCCCTGGCATACAAGGAAACAGAAAACAAACCTCGACTGTCACTCTTTTTTTCAACTGAATCTCAACAGACAGAGGCTGTTAAGTCCCTAACACTTCTCAGAGGGACAGAGAAAAATGGCACAAAGCATATAAGAATGGCATAAAAATATAATTATGTTCTCCTATGTGGTGTATGATGGAAAAAAAAACACAATATATTCACCAAACATTACTTTTTCTACCTGGGCACATAAAAAAAATATTTCCCAGCCTTCTCTGCAGTTAGGTGGGGCCCATAGAATGTGGATGGAAGTGAGGCAATCATATCAAGGCCTTGTCCCTAAAACCTCCCATGTGGTCCTCTACACTCTCCCTCAGCTGACAGGGGATTCTGGGGGACTAGAGGATAGAGGAGTCTGAGTATCTGAATGACTGGAAGGAGCAAAACTTGCCCCACTTTATGTCCCTAGGGCCCTGTGACCTCTTCGTGTGGGGGAGCTTGTCTGGGTCGATGGCATATACTAAATAAGCCAGCGTGAAAAGCCTAGAAATTGGTTCTACCACCTATTTCTTGTGTGAAAGGCAATTCACTCAGTTTAAGCTTCAATTTTAATTTATATAAAAGGATAACAGAGTCAATCCTTATTACTGATAGATTCCATATTCACCAATTCACCTACTCAATGAAAGTTATCTTGAACCCCAAAATCAATATTTGCAGCACTTTTGAGGTCAGTCAACAACACGTATAGGAAACATGTTCCCAGCTGATGTCAAACAAGGACACACTCTGCATTCTTGTTTCAGCTCTACTACTGTAAACAATATCCTTTTCACGGCCTATTTAGTGCCATGTTTTCCACATTTTTGTTTTTTGTTGATGATTTTGCTGTTTAAAATGGCCCCCAAGGTGGTGCTGAAGATTGCCGAGTGTCCCTAAGCACAAGAAGGCTGTGCTCGACAGAGCGGAAGTGTGTTAGATAAGCTTCCTTTTGTCATTAATTAATCATGCTGTCGGTCGTGAGTTCAACGTTAATGAATCAATAACATATACTAAATAAGGTGTCTTAAAACAGAAACACACATAAAACAAGTTTATATATTGATCAGCTGGCAAAAATATTGTAACTGGAGGCTCTGAGGAACCTAACCCTGTATTTCCTCCTACGAGCAGTGTTCCTGGTGACTTAATACAACCTAACTACTGCAAACTAGGAGAACGACTATAATATAGGCATATCTCGTTTTATTGAGGTTTGTTTTATTACACTTCATAGATGTTGTATTTTTTTTTACAAATTAAAGGCAAGACCTTCCACCAGCAAAAAGATTACAACTTGCTTTATTGAGGTGGTCTAGAACAGAACCTGCAATATCTCCTACATATGACTGTAGTTTCCTTAAGAATTGTCATGAGGATTATGTAAGATAATGTATGCAAACGTGTTGCATACATAAGGTGGTATGCAAATGTTGGTTATTACTTCATTTAAAATTTCAGCTGCACATTAGGCAAATGAAATTGCTTAATTTACTCTCCATCCTACCTCAGTTTAATAACAATAGCAAACATTCGAGTGTGTGTACTCCAGGCATTGTGCTAGGGGCCTCCCATACAGTATATCTCTCCATGGTCACAATAACCATACAGACAGGTTCTACCCATATCAGCGTAAGAAACTGAGGTATAGAAATTTAAATAAGTTGCCTAAGGTCACACAGCTTCTGAGCCTCCATCTCCCCAAGTATCAGGTAGAGATGGTAACACCAATCCCCTTAGGTAGGTGTGTACATTGTGAGAACACTGCCATACTCTACAGACATGGCCAGGGGCAGATGGAGAGCTAAACACCAGTCAAATTGCAGTATAATTTTTAATAAAATATTCCGTTAAATGAATGCATGCAATTTAATCAAATAGTTCGGCAGAAGGTCATATATCAAAAAGCAGTGGTGCCCAGTCCCACCCCTCTCAAACCTCATTACCACTCCCTAGAAGAAAACTCTGAGTCTTTAAAGAACTTTCTTCTGCGATTATCTCCATCTCTCTAAATACCTTATTTAAACAAACAGTTCTTGCTTATCAATTTCAGATCTTTTAATTTCCTGCCATGATAGATGATTTATTTTCTCACACCATTCCCATCTCAATGTAATTGTGTTATTAATTTTGTTTAAATTAATAAAGTTTACATTATTATGAGCACTGTTCAAAGCATATTATGCTAAAATCAATTTCCTTTATTAAGTAGTTTTTTACATAGCTTCCAGAAGTCTCTAATTGCCTTTTTTTTTTTCTCCTTTGCTTTATTTACCTTTCTCATAGTGAATCTTTTTCAGGCTCCTTAATCATATCTAGTATTCTATAGACTATAGGTCTCCTTTCTCCAGAATCCATTAGCCAGGAGCCCTGCATCCTCTCGTTCTGATCTCAACTGTCTCCTCTCCAACTCTGCTTGGAGACCTCCCTTCACCACTCTCTGGTGGTAGATTTTTCCTGAATTTCTCATTTTCCTTCTAGATTCCCTCCCTCATTTTGTTGAAACACAACCCGCAAACAACTTCTAAAAACACCTAAAGTTATTAATTCTCAACCAGTCCTGTTATGATGGTCACCTATGACGTTGCCACGCCCCAATAGTATCATCACCTCAATCATTACCATACAAATTTGATTCTATGCGCCTGAAAACACTGACTTTTGTGATTTACATTAGTCACAGAAAAGATAACTTTCACAATTTCTTTGCAAAATGAACAGTGTTAGCTGGGTTAATTTTCTGCTTTGCTCATCACATAGCCAGTTAGGATTAATGGATCACCTCCTAACACTGAAGAAATATGTTTGCAAGTTATATTTCAGATGTATCACTTTATAAACTCTAGTGATATTTTTAGTTACAGCTAGAGGAGCTATACTGCATATTGCTGAGAATAAAAAGTAAAACAAAGGTGAACGTAAAGTAAATAATGTGAGCAGTTGGTATGCTATTTTATTTTATGCTGACATTTATACAGAAAAAATAAAATGACCAGTTGATGTGATTACTCAAATAACTTAAGAGAGCAAAAATTACCATCATATTGCACAAAGGTTTTGATACTAAATTGCTTAAAATGTGCATAAACACTCTTCTGATTTATAGACAACCTTATAATACCAGAGTGCAAAGCAAGTGAGAAATGTAAACACAATTTGACAAAGAAATCCAAGTTATCATATAGATATCTGTCCCTCCCCCTGCCCAGCAATCACTTTCCAGGAATCATTTTTTCATAGATTTGTTTTGGTATGAATAAAATCCACATCTCCAGATAATTTATAAATAAACAGTGCATCCTCCCACCATAAGAGGATGCCTTTTACACAAGAGTGATTTTTGTCCTCCGATCCAATTCTGCAAGGAGTTTCCCATTCTACTCTATATGAATCAAAACCTGACAGGTCATCAGTTTCCATTAAGTTACATTAGCACCAAGATCTGCAATGCAGAAATTCTGGTTTAATTTACCTTAAACTGAAGTAAAATCTTACTACAGAAACTCAAGTCATCCTTAGAAAAGTCGTATGATTCAGGTCTTTAGTTATCTGGAAGTGTCTAGTCTGATGACTTCCAAGATTTGACAGTTTGGGGTAAGATAGTTCTTACACATTCAGGTTAAAATTCACCATAGTCATTATTAAATGCCAAAAGAAGTTGTTTGAGATCAGTTTTCATGCCAATATCTTATCTACACCAATGATTTATCATTCAGCAGGTTCTTGGTGACAGCAGGACAATGATTCTGAGAATTAAAATCCAGGAGATGGTCTTTAAAGGCCGAGATGAAGTCCAAAATTAATCTAATATTCAGTAGCAGCTTTCACACCTATAATGGAACTCATCAGATTGGTATGTGGCTTCACTTGCAAAGTGTCATTGTTGTATGATACTGATGTCCACTGTCAAGGTACTAATATTTTAAATTCCTACAACGCTGCTTCTACTCAGTCATTTCCACCTACATACATGTTGCCTCAGCATGTCTGCTGTACTCTTTAAAAGTGCAAATTTCTTTTCTTCATTCAGGAAACACACACATCTAATTTGATTTCTTTGGTGGTAACAGTGGAAAGTGTTGTCAATTTTTAAATTTAATTGTTCAGAAAATTAAATTTTGTCATATTGAATTGTTCCTTTGTTCACATACATCTCAACTTGATCCCAGGTCCTTGACTGTAGGAGAAAAAAGCAGTCACAAAACACACCTCACAACACACCTGCGCCACAATCCTCACATGGAACCTTACTTCCATATGGGCACTAAGTGCAAGCACCTACCTGTGAAAAAAAGCGAGCTCAAGAAAGTCCTTTCTAGAAAAAAAATTTTTTTTAACTTTTAAGTCCTTTCTATTAGAACAAAACTGTAAAGGAGCAAGCTCATCAGAACCATCATCCAAAAGAAAAATGGGAGAACAATACAGTTCAAAATATGAATAAAAAAGTTCCTGCTAATAAAAGTTAGGAGACGTAGTTGCTCTTAATAGCTTATAATCTAATTGAAGTATATTCTTTTGACATCTTAAGTGATATCACAGATTAACAACTTAAAAGTAATTTTAATGTTTTGAAAATAGTCAAAGGCATCCGGAGCTAGGTCTGGGGAATAAGAATCTCCTTTGGTGTCTTGTCAATAACCCCTGGAGCCTGGAGAAGTGCCCCTGGTGCAACTGCCACTGTCCTGTGCTCCCAACACTAAGACCCACTCCACCACACTGGAAGGGCAGGTTTGATGCTGAGACCAGACATTGTCCCATATGCCCATCATATAGTCACATGCCTTGGTACACGTTGACATTTAATAAATACTAGTTAATAAATATCTGCTGATGCACCATCCTGATAAAAAGACTCATGATGGCCTCATTCTCTCTCCTCTTGCATCTCATATAATCTCTCTAGCCCAGCACAATTTCTACGTGGTAAATCTGCCTATTTGATCTTATCAAGGCATCTTCCCAGTTTGCATAATGCAACACATCTCTGGCTTTTTGTAACAGCTTTGTTGGTATTTTATGGGTACCTATTAAAAACTTTTGCTCTTGACCTGACCCTACTTCATCATTATTATCACCAGCATTTCTCAGCAGCTCTTGCATACCCCCTCTGCCCGCCTTTTTAGCAACAGTTTGTATTCACTATTGCTAATCTTCAGAACTAGTCTGCAAGGTAAACTATGGTAAGGCTAGAAGACCCCAGAGGCCAAGGGAACTGGGTGTGAGTCCAGTTCCGCCATGTAATGAATATGTGCCTACTCACTCCGAAACTCTTTCTCCAGCTCTGAAAAAAAAGACTGAAAACTTCCAACCTAGTTTAGCTGTAATGTATGTTAAATGCCATGTCTAGCAGGAATTTAATAAAAGATAGGTATCATCATTATGATGAAGATCTTAAAGACAAGTAAACTCAGGCACCAAGATGCTAAGCCATTCATCTAACCATCTGCATGGCTGGTTCCAGAGTTGTGCTCTCCAGTGCAAAATATTTAATCACATAAGGACATTTTACAATGTCCAGCATTATTTGTTGCCAATGTTTAAACTTTACACAATATTCGTTTGTTACTAATTTTTCAAAAATAATATATAGATCATTCCCCACCTGCCTCCTTGAGAGTGCCACGACCACAGAAGCAGTCTGTTGCAACATGTCCCTTATTACGAAAGCTCCTCCTGCATCTCCACAAGGCACTCAAGAAAAGAGGTACCTCTTTATGACAGAGACATTTGGTTCCCTCAAAAAGCACAAAATCCTGGGGAAGCAAATTCTCCAATGAAAACCTTAACCACCAGTTACCTCCTTTGGGTCCACTATGATTTAGGTAAGTCCTAGACATGAGTCCCCACAATTCTTATTAGTTGGTTAATGAGAAAGAAAATGATGGTCCATCTGGTTTAATCTTGTGGCTTTATGTTATATCTGGAATGTGCAGCGCTTCTCTAAGAAGGCCCTGGAGTTCCTCAAATTAATTTGTAATTCTTTTGAAATATTTCCCTTAAACCAGAAGCCTATCTTTTGAAAATCCTTGTAACTCATAATTCAGTGCTCTGCACTTAATAAGTATTCTTGAGCACAGCAGGCTCTCCATAAATATTTGCTGACATTTCAATAAGCATTAGCTGATGATAGTAACCCACTTAAAAAATATATGAAAACTATATCGAGACACATAGTATGGGCACAGCCACATAGTAACTCAAAAAAGTTTTCCTAAAGCAGCCAACCCATGGTGATGTTTCCTTTACTCTGTACTTAGATGTTTGCATCTCTCTTTCCCTCCCCCTCTCCCTCTCTGTCCCTCTCACTTGGTCTCTTCCTCCCTCTTCCCTCCACCTCTCCTTCTCGCCTACTCTCCCAGTCTCCCACTCTCTTCTTCTCTCTCCCTAATTGCTGGCTCTTTTATATCATTCGAGTATCGTTTGCAATGTCAGAGGAAATTTTCTTTGACCTCTCCTTCTTACTCTCTTTGGCGTTATTCCATTTTATTTTCTCCATAGGACCTCTTACTATGTGAAACATCTTATTCGTTCATTCATTCACTCACTCATTTACTTCTCATCATTTGTCTCCTCCTATCAGAGTCACACTGCTATGAGACCAGGGTCTTAACATATAGGTTACCACTGAACCCCAGCACTTACAAAGGTGCATGGCATGTATGTAGGATCTATAAGTAATATGTGAATAAAGGATGAAAAGGATGAAAAAACACAGTTGTTTTTATAGTTATTCTCCAGTTATGTCATAACTTAACCTAACTATAACCCAACACATGAACAAGAGCTTGTTTCTGTTTATGTTAAATCTCCTAAAGTCTTGAGAACAATTTTATATATACCTTAAGTACTTAACAAAACTTGATGAAAAATGATTTAGGAAATATCTAAATGACTCTGTTAAGCAAACTGTTTAATTCCAATGGTTCACATACTTAATCGTCAACATTTTAATGACAAAAACTTTATTAACTGACTGCAGGATTTCCTGAAACCACTGATGAGACAATCTGGAAGATGTTGGTAATTGAATTCCAATATGATTCTAAATTATGTCAACAGTGGTTCATATCTGGCAAATAGAAAGATGGTCCAGGAGAGTTTAGCATTTAAAACAATTACTTAAAGTTTCTGAAAGCACCGACCACTTGCAGCAGTTTACCTTTTGTTTTTGTTTTTGTTTTTTTTTAAAGCAGATGAAGATATTCAAGATAATCATCGTCATGTGCTGCATTCTTAGGCAAAAAATAGAGCGGACTGATTTCAAATGCTCTCTAGTAGGCATTAAGCACAAAAAGTGGTAAATTATCCAGGGCTGCAACTGGCTAATTTCTTCATGATACCCGAAGTGTGAAGTTTTATAATCCCCATTTTATTGATGAAAATGTAAACTTCATAATGAGGTAAAAAATATTCTTATATCGTTTTTGCAAATAATTTGTTAGCACATCTAAAAAACCTTCTAATAGATACTTATTAGATATGAAAGCTTTTAACACATTGGCTGATACTAACTTCTTTTTCTAGATTAGACTTCTAGACTAGCCAAGGTACATAAATAAACACACCGACAATCACAGATGGAAACAATGAAAAAGAGACCATAAAAATGAGTAAAATCGCAAAAATACAGTCAGAAATATTGAAGATATACTTGTTACATGTACACTGGATATAGAATGGGAATTTGCCTGTTGAATATAAATTTAGGTTGAAGATAGCAGATGAGAAGTCATTCTAGCCTTAAAAACACATCCCCTCAGTCCCTACTAAGAAGTAACCTAGACTGGTTTTTGGACTGTCCACACCTATCACAGGAGTACTCGGACCTTTCTCACTCACCTATCTGAAGCTGAGTAATGGATATCCCACGGCAACCCCCTGAAATGATAATGGTACTTGCAATAAGGAGAGACTGGACTGGACAATTTAAATTCCTAAAAGTGACTAGAGAACTAGAAGGTCTACCCAAGGAGTTGTAAAAAACAAAAACAATAACCAAAAAAACTGTGTTTGAGATTTAAAAAATGTTTTTTTGCAGAAGATCAGACCACAATTTTACCCCATGAATTAAATTGAGTTTATTGACTCCCAACTAGAGAAAATATGTACTCCGTTGAGCACTAAAAGCCTTTTCATGTTTTTGGCAAGGACTTTTTAAAAGAATTTCCTCTTCTGTTTTCATCCAATATCATTAAAACGAGAACAGAGATGAAGTCTCAACTTCTGTAAAATCATTAACTTGATCTTGAATATGTATGTATATTCTTGTATTGATTTAGATGCACACACAGATATACACACATGCACACACCAACAGAGAGAGAATATAGTGCCTTAAAATTCCTAATCAAACATAGGTGGTTTAAAGCTATTTCTTTTTCCTCTTCTTTTAAAGGAAAACTCTTCTGTTCATATGCCCCAAGTTCTTCAATGGGTTTTCTTCTTTCAGAATGTTTTTTTCCTGGAGATGGTCATTGAAATGAATGAAAAATGGACAAGCCCAGCCAAGTGAATTCTTGGCTGTAATTTCCTTGGGAAGTGCTTTGTGGGTAGGCAGCTGAATGAACTTCTATAAAAGTCACGGAGCTGGCATTTAATCATTTCCGTCTCTCTGTTCCTGGGCCACATCTCTCCTCTTTGCTTGCATAAGAAATGTCAAGCTGCTAAGAGGGAATCAATGTTTTCATGTTCAATTTCAATATACTGCTGAATGTTTTCTAACGAGTTTCTTCAACAAATTTTCTGTTTTCCTCCGTGGCGAGAAAGATAACCCACATCTATTGTGCCACCTTCTATTAAAGTTCATACAGCTCTGATTTTTGTATAAATAGTAGAGAATCTAGCAGTTGTGCCAGAGTCTGCTACTCTTCTCCCTGTATTCTCTTGTCTTTTCTGCAGTATTAAGAACTAAATGTTTAGTAAGTTACACTGCCACTCAGCTACAAATCTATCTTCTCTGGCTTCTCCTTCATTGGGTATGCTCAGGTGATCAAGTTTCAGCCAGAGATAGGCAACTTCCAAAAAGCCTCCTCAGGGAAAAAGGGAGATTGTGCTTTCCGTCACTTCCTCTTTCCAAATGGTTAGAATGTAGATGTGATGTGATGACTGTAGCTCTAGTTGCCATATTGGGCCATGAGGTAGAAGTCTAGTAATCAGGACTGAAAGTAGAGACATAGAATCCTGAGACCTGATAGCATGGTGAAGCCATCATGCCAACCCTGGACCGGCCCACCTATCTTTGGATTTCTTTATCTAAAACATAAACAAATTACCTCATTGAAGCTATTGTTATTTTAGGCTTTTGGTTACACATAGCCAAACCTAATCCTAATTGGTATAGCATTCTACTTGTGCATTCTACAAAATCCTATGCTCAAATCCATTTATTCCCAGTGCTAAAAAACAGGGTTTTGAAATTCAATTATACAGATTTATATGAAGCCATTAGCTAAATTCCTTCATTCCACAAGTCTAAGTGGCATGCGTAGCAATGTCACAGAATGATACTGGAGATCATCTATGCAATCCCAGAGAAATTTATCCTGCCCAGAATGGAAACAACTCTGATGGTGGTGTTCCAAAATGTTTTAGCCTGTTCGCTAGTCACACGAACCAGCAAAATATTTGCCTACGAACTACACGTCTGGCTCTCTAAATTATGAACCAGAGAATTAGACTCACAGTCCCAAGAAAACAAGTTTGCATTGACAGCATTATCTTCGTGAATTAACTAAGTCAGAGGCTCATTGGCTTAAACTAACTCCTTCCAATATACTTAGGATCAATGCATCTTTTAAACTCAATTTTTAAGTTAGGGAACTAATACCAGACTTATTTGTTATGAGTTTCTTTTAATTTCATTGGATTGATTATATAATTCTTATTACCTAATATTTTTGCAAATCACTGTTAGCACTTCAACGATAAGCTGGTTTTGTTTCAACAAATTACCAGGCTACCTGTTCCTCCTTACTGCACCGAAACAACTATGGCTATATCTGTGGCTTGGTTTAATTCTCTACCCTTGCTATTTCAGAGTTTTAATACAGTCTAGTAAATGGCATTATTATCCTGAAGGCTAGTCAAGCAGAGCCAAACGATCTACTAGTAGGTTTTTAAAAGCCACAAAGATTTCTTGTAATACTATAACCATGTAAAATGATAATTTGTAAACCTGCATAAGCCACCAACTTATTTAGTGACACAACAATTAGAAAAATCACCATGATGTTATTGTTTGCATTTTGCATAAAAGAAAGATTCTTAAGGACTTAACTGACATAATGTATAAACAGAAAATATTTTTCTCACATTCTTAAGCATGAAAAAATTCACAGAAATTCCTAGAGCTGATTGTCTCTAAGGTTTAGGAAAGATGAAAACATATTCCAATTTGTCCCTTAAGACCACTTTCCCATACCAACTACTATATGACTTAAACCCAAATGAATAGCCAGAGGATGTTATAGCTTAGTTATTTCTTATGAATAAGGCTTCCAAACATGTTCCTAGACACATTTGTATAATGTCTTCTCTATTCATGGTTAACTTCCTGGACTCTTGATCAGACATTTCCACATGGCCATCTTAACAACTGATGCCATTCACTGCATACTCCATAAGAGTGCCCTGTGCATTTGGGTAGACAGAGCAAGGGCCATAGCCTGCTAACTCATGACCCACTGGAGTGATGATCTGATTAGTTCAGTCAGTGTATACACTCAAACATCAGTGAACAACTTAGCATAGTATTTGGCACGTGATAAGCATTCAATTATATTACTATTATAGCTATTATTACTACTAATTTCTTATCCTGCAGGTTAGTAGTTAATGATTAGTAGGAGACATCAACTAAGAAAAAAAATAAATAGCAATTCATTACCAACTATCTAATATGACATAACGAATCCAATAAAATGATGGATATAAAAATGCCTTTCAAAATCCTAAAGGTTGTTCTGGAATGATCACTTTGTAAGGTATGTAATCATTGTGTTGTAAACCTGAAACTAATATAATATTGTATGTCAACTGTAACTGAAAACATAAATAAATAAATAAATAAATAAATAAATAAATAAATAAAACTTTAAGGGCTGTTTCATCAGCAGAGATATGTCTCTATACCTCCTTCTGGGAACAAACTAAGTTGTGTTCTACTTTGTGTAACTATCTCCACAGGTTTTCATGTCTTCTGTTATTTGTTATCTGAATACCCAGCCCCCTACAGTTAAAAGGGTGGGCAGGAAACATAGGCTGCCTTGGTATGATATTCACCAATGCACTGAGCACTGATAAGAATATTCCAGCTGAAACAGCCCTGACTAATGATCTTGTCTCTCCCTACCTATTAGCTCATTGTCATAATCGAGTTTCTTCCTGACTGTCAGATGAAACGGATATTCAAAGGTATAATGCAAGTTCAATGAAAATAATCACAAATCTTATAAAGGTGCAGTATTTCATAAAGGCAATGAAAGTCGTGCTGAAAAACTGGTAAAATCACAGCAAAACTGTTGACAAGAATGCGACTAGCTAACAACTGAAGGAGTTAAAATTGACTAGGAAGCTGGTTGCTTCCAAAGAGAATTATCTAACTCCCAAAGAATTTAGAGAGGCCCTTGGGAAACTACTGTCGTCCTTGAAGATTGTTGCAGAAATGAACATCTTTATAACTAGACAGTCAAAAGTGAAACGTAAAGCAAGGGATACCATACCATGTTATTACACAATTCCAGAAATATTAGGATGAACATCAACAATGATGACTGTCTTAGTCTGCTTAGGCTACGATAACAAAATACCACAAACTAAGTGGCTTAACCAACAGAATTTATTTTCTCATAGTTCTGGCAGATAGATGTATAAGATCAAGGTGTTAGCAGCTTTGGTTTCTCCTTGGCTTGCAGATGGCCTTCTATCTGGGTCTTCACATGGTGCTCTGGTGTCTCTTCCTCTTCTTAAAAGGACATCAGTCCTACTGGATTAGGGCTGGGCACATTGTAACCTAATTTAACATTAATTACCCACTGCCCTAATAGCCAAATACAATCACATTGTGGGTTAGGGCTTCAACATATGAATTTTGGGGGACACAATTTAGTCCATAACAATAGTCAAATAGATGGAGAAAATAGAAATGAAAGAGCTGAGGGTGGCTTCCAGAATTCTGCCTTCACAGACACAGGAAAACAAATAAGAACACAGTGTATTCATTTGTGTTCAGGAGAGGGAAGAGAAAAGTAGATAGATGAATTCTGTATTGGATATATTAAAGTTTAAGTGTCTGTGGAGACTACCAGTTGTGACATCAAAGATGCAGTTGAATATATGGAGCCAGGAACTCAAGTGAGGTTATCTGTCCAAATGTTGTAGATCGATAGATGATAGATGATAGATAGATAAATAGATAGATAGATAGATAGATAGATAGATAGATAGATAGATAGATTTGAAAGTTATCAGTGGTATTTGACACCATTGGAATGGCAGAGTTGGCCCAAGAAGAATGTAAAAGAAGAGAAGATGGCCAAGATAGAACATTTAAGAGATAGATAGAGAAAAGGAGTCAGGGGAAGAAACCAAGAAGTAACAGAAAAATAGGAACTATTTAGGAAACAGTGTTTAGTTAACAGGAAATAACAAGTGTACTAGTTAAAGTGGAAATAAGCAAGTCTTCAAAATGGAGACAGCATCTGCACAGGAATTGACCCCCAGCTATTGAAATCAGGCAAAGGTCAGAACTGAGAACTCCTCAGAAGACTGCTGAAGGTAGAGTGATGCCCCTAAATATCTGTGTGATTTATTAACATGACTGGGCTAGGGACTGTTCTTGGTAGGCTGGTTTCAGGTAGAGGGACCACAAATCACCAAACAGTCCAATGGTATGCTGACTGACGATTGTCAGTTTTATGACATGTCAGATGTCTCCTCTCCTTAAGCATGGCCAAGTTTCATGCTTCATTCTGGGAATTTTAAACATAAGAGTTCCTCTCTCATCTTATGGCCAGAGCACAAAAAGGAGTAAAATATCTCCTACTGCTTCTGAAATCAGAAACTTATTTTCCCACTTCTGTTTATTACATAAATCTGTGAAAGCATTTTCCTCTATTCCTTATAAAGAGTCCAACATGGAAAAACAGTAATTTTTGTAGCAAAAATTCTCTACCAAAAATAATAAATAGTTCAATAAAACTAGACCACATAGCAATTTTTTTAATGATTCTATTAAA
This sequence comes from Eidolon dupreanum, assembly GCA_028627145.1. Lineage (NCBI taxonomy): Eukaryota > Metazoa > Chordata > Mammalia > Chiroptera > Pteropodidae > Eidolon > Eidolon dupreanum. Next base: position 67,860,057 of record CM053510.1, on the reverse strand, counting down.
ACAGATCTTTCAGGATACAGCATTTAAGAATATGATTGTTTTAAATAACTATTTTAAACTAAGCATAACCAAAGCAGTATTTTAATGGTTGATTGAATCTGGGCCTACTGTCTCTATGATCACTCATTAATAGAGCTAAATATTTCAAATTTATTATGCAGTAGCTGATTTAGGTATATTAAATGGACACAGCTGAGGTCTACGTGGCTAAAATAAGGTGAACCATCTGGCAATTCTAGGTAGCCGCATCCAAAACTCTTAACTTGGGAATCATCAGAAGTAGAATCACTGTCACCTACTGTGAGCATGACATACATGACCAACAATATCATCCCAAGGGAAGAGCTATCTGAATAGATTCATTTACATGGCCCCACCGATTGCACTGCTGAGGAGTAAGCTCTTTTGAATATGCAAGTTCCTTCCCCCAAAAAATCTCCTTTCATCCCTCACTTTTTTTTGGTCAAAAAAAAAATAATAATAATAACAACAACAATAATAATAATAATGTAAAAATAAAAGAATAGCATGGCTATTCCACAATAATGTGAACATACTGAACACTACAGAAGTGTACTCTTATTAAGGTGGCAAATTTTGTTATGTAGGGGTTTTACAATAATTAAAAATTTTTAATAAAATGCAAAAAAAAAAAAAAAAAAAGAAGGAGAGAGAGAAAGCCACGGACTTTTACCCTATTCATTAGCTTGGCTAACTCACAGGTCAATGGGACAGCATAAGCAATGTAAGATCTAAACCTTGGGAATATCTCAGTTTATACATTCTGTCCAATGGAAATTTATTACAAATATAATTGCTACAAATGGCAGCACATAGGCAAATAGAGATTTTTGGGTTTGTTTACCATTTTGACTTCTATACTTTACATCTATTTGATGGAAAGGATCAGAGAAATCCTGTTTAATTTAATTTCACCTTTACTACCTGCATTAGAAATGCCAAAACCATTGTTTTCTCAAATTTGTGATATTGAGAAACTTTCATTTATTGAGAAAAATAAGGATATTGGCACAACTTGATACAAATATCTGATACACAATACATATAATACATCATTATTATAAATCAAAAGAAGAAAAGCCTCATCGATACTCCATATATTCCTTCTCCTCTTCAAGTTCAAAGCTTCCTGTCAGAGTTCATTAATTTATCAAAATGTCTTCAAGTTCTAACATACACATTACTCAAGGTTGATTTTATCCTATTAACAAAAAAATCCAACAATAATCTTTTATTTTTTTTTAGACACAAGTGAAGGATGTTTTTTGTTTGTGCATCAGATCCATTGATGAAGTCATACAGCCCTGGGAATTATTCACTAGTTAAATAAGTTTGCTGTAACACCAGGGGAATTCAAACCATTGTTTTTTCCAGGAGTTATAGTAAGAGATACTATTTCTACTTGTTCTTATTTAAAGGTTGAATAGAACAGGGATCCTGGAAAATAAATTCTAAAGATTCGAAAAGCAGAACAACTTTTTCTGCTTTAAAAAAAAACTGTACATATTTAAACACAATTAAATTTCTATTCCAGTTCATTACATATTATTACCATTACTTTTTTATTTTCTCCAGTCAGCCTCATTCACCTCTTCTAACTCTGGGAGATCTAACAGCAAACCGTCTCAAGCTATAGTGAGAGAAGAACCTCTCTCAAGTCTTGTGAGAGAAGGTAGAGCAATTTCTTCTTTACCTCCATGCAAACTGCCCAAGATGTGAGGAAGGTCACTATAGTCCTACAAACCCCTAGCTACTGAAACAGGCTGATGAAACTCTGAGTTAAAGAAGGCCTAATGCTCCAATCCGTAACATAACTGTGTTAGGTCTGTTCTTAGCCCTAACTGATTTCCTTTAATACAATAATTCATCACTGAAAAATAAGCAACAAAGAAGCAGATTCATTTGGGTACCAATTATTTGCCTGGTTCACACCAAAATGATCTATAATTTAGAAATGCTTGCTTTCACACATATCTTGTCTTCTTTCTGACCCATTTCACATCTTTTTATTCCTCCAAGTGATCCATAAAGTTAAGGGTTGCCCTGTCCCCTCTCAAACAGTACACTAGCACACACCCTCCAGAACAGTTAAAAAGAAGATAATGACAAAACTCATCTCCCTGTTCTAACTGAGTATTATTTGTTACCTGCAGGGCCATCAGCAAAGGCTCTCAGGAGATACCATACAATAAGTAATTAGCACACCTTAGAAAGCTCTGGTGTCTGCTCCCAAGTGTCTCCTTCTCTGCAGCTGGATGCTCTCCCAAACTAGCTCCTCTCAGTGATAGGTATTCTTGTCATAAACCACTGTACAGAGCCCTAAAGGCTAAAGGGTAAATCATTACTACTTAGTAAAAGCTGGTGGGTTGGAGGAGGTGGCAGTGGGGACACCAGTAGAAAAGAAGATCCTGGTGTCCAGAAACAGAGACCCCAATTCAAATTTACAGCTGGGTCACAACCTTTATGACCCTAGGAAACTTGCTTAACCTCCATAAGGCCTAATTTCTTCAGCTGTAAAATAGACATAACAAGTCCAACTGTCCCCCTGAGGTTGTCCTGAGGATTACACAGGATGGTGTTTGAAAGCTTCTGGCTCAGTGCCTGACTTATTAAAAAAAAGGCCCAATACTTACTGTTAATATTTGCATGAACTCAACCTCCTAAATAGATACACAAATGGGCTTAATAAAGTGAACCATTTATGGACATTTCCTTGAGTTCCTCCAATTTAAGCTGTTATTGGTTTCCAATCAATTTAAATCAAACATGTAATACTCACCCTGGTCTGCCTCTTTTCATGGGAAGTCCGCTCAGCACCTGATCACTTCAAAGCAGCTAAATCAAAGTTGTCTCATGTCACTGACTTTAAGACAAAGGAACTAACTCCAACATTAAGAGTTTATGTGTAATGCCTGCTTCTGGTTACCTGTCTAGATCTATTAAATTAGGAGTGACGTAAGCCATCTATCTTAACATGTCCATGACACCAGAGGGTCACAATGAAGATATTTTGCAATATCTCAATATAGCAAGTATGTCAATCATAGTGTCTTCCATGCCCACAGCTGTTCCTGAAGGAAGCAGCCTTAGGTGACTATATTCTGTCCCACTTAACCCCACTGCCTGCCAGCTACTGCTGCTTGGATCAGGAATGGACACTACAATGGCATGGCCTGGGATATGAGGCCATGCGCCTGTCTCTTTAGAGATCTTAATAGAGTAAAAGAAAGAGTGAGAGAAGGTGCAAGAAAAAAATGTTAAGTCCGAGAGAGGGAGTGGGGAGGCTAGAGGGGTCCCAGTGAACCAGAGATGCATGGAGAACATGAAGAGAAACGAGAAATTAGGAGGTTGTAGAGATCGTAAAGTGGTAAAAGTGGGAAGAGATGGCAGGAAGCCAGCTGGCAACATAAACCCAGGCAGAGGGTTGTTCGGTCACATTCACATGATGCCTTCCTTCGAGTGAAGATCCAGAAACACCTGCTGTATGGGCCTCAGACCAGCAGCTCTGGATTCAGAATACTCCTCAAGCTCCTCAGCAAGGCTCAGCCCTCAGGTTCCCACTCTCAGATTTTCAGCTTATGTTTCGCTTAATGACTCACACGCGTGCTTACCTGAAAGCATTTCTGTCCTTAAAACCAAGAGTCTCAGAATCTAGCAGGTCTTTCCCATACTAGGGAGACCCAGCCTTTCACTGCTATAACTTATTTCTCAACAAATCTTGTAGTAAGGAAGACATTAGAAAATGTACCTCAAACCACTTCTATTACCTACTTTTATAACATGGGGTTTTATATTTCATTACAACATTCTTTCTGCACCATGTCATACTGCTCAGTAAAAGTCCCTCTTTACAGCAGCGTTCATTCATCTTCAAGAAAAGAAGGAGCCGCATGTTTGTTTTGTTCCATGTCAGGAGTGGTGCTGGGCAGCAGGGAATGAGCCCCATGGGAATAACTTTACAAGCGGCCTCTCTCGCCATCAGACCGAGGTTCTGCGAACAAACAAGTCCCTCGGCCCTCTGCAGGGCAAGGAAGAGGCAGATCCATCTGCTTGGAAAGCACGCTATTTCCATCTAATGGCCTGCCCTGAGCAAGGATGTCTCTCATCAAAAGGGCTGCATCATATTATATTTTGCACAGCTCTGTTTTATTTCTTTTGGGAAATGTCAAGTACACTGCATTTGATAGCCTAAAAGTATTACCAACTAAAAAACAAGAAATATTTGAAACATGTTTCCCAGGCCTGCATAGTGTACCATTTATACACAATAGTATAAATACACGAGTTGCAAAAATTAGAAATGTGCAAAATATATATACATATATGTGTATGTATGTATATACATATATGTGTATGTATGTATGTATGTATATTCTTGTTGAGTGCTTTTCTTTCCCAAACAGAAAGTCATGAGGGAAAAATCTAGATTTTTATTTGTCTGTAATATAGTTTAACCTGGGACATTCAAAAGACAATAAGATCGGCTATTATGTACCAAAATCTTGGGCAAAATGCCTAGCATTTAACTTGAAAAACTGCCTTGGAATCATGATAAAATTTAACTACGTTTTATAAATATAGATAAAGCATGGAAATACAAAAGTGGATTTTTTGTTTGTTTCAAATAAATGAAATATAATGATATCAACCTGGCTATTATAATAGAGCCCTGCAATAGTGCTTCAGTTGAAGCAGAAAGTTTTGGGCTGCAAGAAGCATAAAATCCTGACTCAAACCTGCTTAAGCTATTTTAAAAAAATCTCCCATAAGGAGAACAGAGGTAGTGTGGATTTCAGGACTAGTTAATAATGTTCATGTAAAAAAAAAAAAATCTCTCGGCTCTGCCATTCTCAGTGTTGGCTGCATCTTTAGATTTGTAGTAATATAGATATAGGTTTAAGTTTCAGGCAACATTTCAGACATTATAATATCCAGAGGAAAATGTATATGATCTTTTTCTGTGCAGCTTTTTCTTTTTAGAATTCTTTTTATTCAGAAAAGTTTCAAACCTATAGAAAAGTTACAAAAATTACACAACCTGTATTATATATCTCTCAAAGAAATTCAATTGTTCAAGTTATTCCACATTGTTTTGTCTCCCTCTCCATAAATATATACATAATTTTATTATTATTGCTGAACCATTTCAGAGTATCTTGCAGACATCATCCTTTATCCTTAAATACTTCAGCACCTATTTCCTAGAAACTTGGAATTTCTCATATATAATCTGAATTGCTGAACAGTGTCTCCCAAAAATTTACATACACCTGACACATCAGCACGTGACCTTATCTGGAAATAGGATCTCTGCAGATGCAATTAGTTAAATTAAGATGAGGTTATACTGGATTAGGGTCTCTCTTAGGAGGTGATATTTTAGCTCCTATTGGAATATGTAATCACAATGCATTTATGAAGTTCAGGAAATTTAACACTGATACAGTGCTAGTACCTAATACACAATCTTTATTAAAGTTTCATAAATTTTACCAGTAATGTCTTTTATAGAATTTTTCCCCCCAAACCAGGCTACAATCCGGGATCTCACATTGCATTTAGTCATCACGCTTGCTTGGTCTCCTTCAATCTGAATCAGTTCTTCAGCCTTTCACTGTCTTTTAACACGCTGATAGTTTCTATAAGTACAAGCCAGGTGTTTTGGTGGACCAAAACAGATTGCTTAACATCCCCATCGAACACAGTATATTTCTTTTACTGTTGCTCATGTTATGCACAGTACCACTACAAACAACCTGTTTATCTACCCTCCTCCTCATCCTCTTAAAAACCTTACCCCTATTTAAAGACCCAATTAAGGCCTACCCCACTGTGAACCCTTTTCTACCCTTGATCAAATTATTCCTCTCTCCTCTGGAATTTTATAACAGTTACTGGCTTAAGACTTCATTTGACACTTAACAATAACCTGACTTTCTTGCCATTCAACTTTTCATATGCATGTGTAATATATTATCAAAATCCCTTCACAGCTGATACTATGTACTCAATATGTACACTACTTGAAATAATTAATATTTTCAGTAATTTATTATACAATTAAACTCAGTGCTCTAAACAACTGATTTTTCCTTCTTGACTTGGATATAGCACAAAAGAAAGTAACAAAGAGAAGATCTCTCCATCTCAGAAAAGTCAGTAATTATAAACCAGTAATTATTTCCATAAGAATAATTATTCTTCAGGTATACAGCTGATGTTTGCTCATTAGAAAAATGGACTCTAGAGAATAAAATATGACTCACAAATAATAGGCAAAGTGGTTTTATTATCAGCTATTGTATTGAAAAGCTATACGATCCGTTATTCATCAGAATAAAGAACATGAAGCAATTAGAATCAAGCCTCACTAATTCCTATTTACATTATTGAAAGCCCATCTGACTAAAATAGAAAAGTGTGATTTATAGAATGTTTCTAAGGAAATGCAGTTTAATGCTTTCAGTTATAAAGAGTTATTTTTTAAAACCAATTCATAATGAATTGCTCAGATGAGATCCTGCTTTAATACATGTAAAGAAGGGTCTATAATTAGCATATTGCAGCCAGAGACATGAATCAAATAGAAAACTAATTTAGTTCAGGATCAAATCTGAGAATGCTTTGACATCCTAGTTTTATTCCAGTTTCATATTTTCAGAAAATATGAAACTAGTTCATTAGGTGATTTTGCTTTTCCTTTCTAAACTGAATTAATGGTTCGATTTTGGTTCAAAATGTGGTTCAATTTCCCAAGTCAAAGAAAGCTTTGGCATCTTCTTAGCCTGAACATTGGCCTGTTTATGCTGGAAATTGCAGATTCTATGTGTAAATAAGAACTTACTGTGCTTGAAGATAAGTCATCCTCCCTTCTGCTTTTGTTTACCTTATTCCTATCTCAGTGGGCCCCCTTTTCATAGATAGACAAAAGTAAGCTTCACTCTAGCCTAGCCCTTTTAAAATTACCACAAATAACTGAATCTTCCAATCTAGTATTAATCTTTCATCTTCTACAATCTCAAAACATCTCTGAGACCTTCATCTTATTTTTCAAACTCAAAACTTGGATACGTGATCTATGAAAAAGTTCTTTCTGATCTGTGAATACATGTTAGTGATGAGTCCTACAGAGGAATGAATAAGAAATCACATTCAGTTACATATTTATTAAGACTCCTCTCCTCCATAGATGTCTAATTATGTTTACTTTCACATACGACAATTGTTTAAAACCTTCCAATCAAATAAGCCCAATGAAGACTTCCTGCCATCATGAATTTCAAGGTCTAATCTGAATGAGCAGGTAAAATGTTTGCCAATGTGTTAGTAATTCTAAGGGTATAGTCTTGCATGAGTTTATCTTATGTTAAAAGGAAAAAAACAAATTGAGAAGACTAGCACGCCAAACATAATGTCTACCCGTTTCCTCTTTTAGAAAGTTCAAGGCTCAGCACCTCAGACTAATTCAGGTTCCTCAAGAACAGCCAAAGCCTTCAGAACAGGTTACTGAACTCTTCCACCGTGACACCTGTAAGTCACCCCACGAGTGCCCTGTCAGTACAACATAAGAGAGTCTGCAGCTTGTGTGCAGCTACGTTCAGGTTCAGGGGATCCATACCAGATACTGCTGTTTATATTGAGCTTGCAGCCTAGTATCAGTTACAGAAAGATCAGTAAAAACGATCTCCTGCAATATCAGAAAACATTTCAGAGTATAAAACAGGGATGTGTTCTGGTTCTTTATCTTCCTAACTTTTAACTTACTGATTTAAAATCACTACAGAGAACAGAGAGATAAGTATGTTTTTAGTTTGATTAGTTTCAGAGACAAATGGTATCTCAATGAAACTACTGTCAGGAAGAATGGCTTCGGTCTGAATACTCTAAACTCAAAATCATAACTCTGAGAAGTAGTTATCTAATGTGAACTATCTTTATAACCAGTGACTAATTTAGGGGTACATTTTGCAACTAACTTATGGGGAGGATTTTACAGGAAATAAAATTAGATACATGAACTGATAAAATTTTTCAATGGTTGAAGTGAGTCATTAATCCTGCTATGAAACTGCCCTGGTTAAATCCATCGTGGCCATGTGGTCCCACCCCTGAGAAACTGCTTTTATTGAGGTGTGCTTTGGAGAAATCCTCTCAGTTTATACTGGAGGAAACTATAAGAAATGGCCATATATATAAAACTTACTCTATATCTGTGATTACATATAAAGCCAATATCAGAGCATCATGCTATGAACAGCCTAACTTTGAGAATCAATGCACTGATCCTCCATTTAAAAATGTCATTATTTACATTCAGAATCCATGGTGATGAAAGCAAACTGGAATAAGAGTATGAAGAAGAGGGACTTTTCAGCAACTGGTAATTACCATAATACATGAATTCTAAGTCTCCATGTATTGTAAGAGGCACCATTATTTTATGTACTAAGAAAGAAGTAAAAGCTGTCAATTAAATTATAGCACAATGCCTATTGCTTCAAATTTTTATTTTACACCTATTAAGGGTGTTCTTTTATACACATATTTTTAGTATATATCCCCTTTGTACTTATATAAAAAGGAAAATATCAGAAAAATAAATTAAGTATCCCTAACACTTCATCACATTCAGAATCCAACTTTGAAGTATGTCTTGATTCCAAACCATTCAGGTCCATGTTCACCCACACAATACAACCTCTGCGCCATCAGGAGCATTCTGCAAGAGTGCTCCATTACAGTCTCTGGGATTTCCTTCCAAGCCGCTGATCACCATGCTGCAAATTGCGCTGTTGGTATTTTGGATCTTCATGCACCACAGGCAACTGTAACCACCTCACAACTGTCACATGGCTGAAAGTAGTTGTAAGACACCATGGACTATAAGAAGCAATCTTGTTTCCAGAATTGCTAAAATGGAAACCTGTGCATCTTAGAATCAAAATGTGGTAGTTTGTGACCTTGTGCAAGTCCCTTCGCCTGGATTTCATCTGCTAATGGAAAGGAGCATCCCGGATAAGCAGGAAGGACTTCTAGGGCTTTAAAGGTCTATGACTTTATTGCTTTGTTTTGTTCAGGCAGATGTGTGCCTAAGGAACACAGTATGTTTCTAGACTAATTGGTAATAATTTGAGGCTAAAACCAGGTCTTATATTCTCCTCCCCTCATCTGGCACTACCTGATTAGACCTATAGATTACTTCCAGATACTTTTACCCAAACGTAGGCCTCGTTGCAGGTTTTTGCTTAAAGATATCTACTTAAATGGTTTGTAAGAAAGCACTGCACCTAGAGGGGAAGAAGAAAGGCACCAGTGCCCACGAGGAACTGTTTATTAGGAGGAAAAGCCTGTGTTTCATAACCAAATTGACCTAGATTCTCCTCACAAGTCTCCCACTTATCAGCTCTGTGAGTTCAGACAATTAGGAAATGTCTCTGTGACTCCCTCAAAGTCCTCATATGGAAATGGAGATGAGAATTCCTGCCCCAGGATATTTCAAAGAATAGACAGCTGGTACAACCTCTAGTATACAGTATACTCAATAAATATTTCCCACGATGACATGAATTCTGCTAGATTCTTTCCTAGATCCTAGCCCCCACCCTGAGGTATAATTATTTGGAAAGTTGCCTTAATGCAATGCTTCCTCCTCAATAACTAAAGGAGCAGGGACTGAATTTCTGTACTCTTAAAACTGTCATGCTCAGCAAAGTAAGCAGAACCCCTTCTTTCATAGTAGCTAATTTGTTGGGAATCAAAACAGATTGGAAAATTTAGCACTCTCTAAATATCAAGGCTATAGTTCCCATAAAATGAAAATATTACACTACTTCAGTAAGATTACACTATTCAAGAAATCACCAAAGCCAGTGTTGCTCCACCTGCTGTCCCACGGCTAGAACCTGAGATAGCTTGGAACTTTCTGGATCTGTACAAGGCCAATTTGAAAATTACATTTTTCTTATCACCTATGATGCCCGTTGTCTTTTGTTTGTTTCACTTTTGATTACATGAAAACCCATTGGTTCAACTTTCTGCCATAATTACAGTCGATGAAAAATTCTGTTTACAAACATATAACTGCTCTCAAATCCAATTCACCAGAGCACAAAGGTTAAAAAAATCATAGTGTTTGTTCTTTTGTCATTAATTACTTATTTACTTTTTTAAAGTACCATGGTTTAAAAATTATATTTGTAATTAGGAATGCCAACTGTGTGTTTAAAACAGGAAATGAGAAATAAGAGGTTTTAAAACTATGCATATGTGCAAGATAATGATTGAAATTAATAACCACCTCAAAGTACTGAGTGAGACAGACATGTCTCTGAGGGTCCCCACAATGATTTGATAGTGACAGAGTTTTCCCCAAACCACAATTCATGACTCCATTGTGAATATCAATAGTTAATCAAAAAAGTATAGGCTGTTTCTTTAAACTATTATGGGTTTTATTATGAGGAGATGCAGATGGGGCTCACATTGAAAACTCCTGTATGTGAAAACACATGCAAGAAATGCACAGAGCCATTCATTTTAGAATGGCATACTATAAACCAATCATGCAAAGTCAGAAGAAAAATTGCCAGAATTTTTTAAAATTCTTTAATGTCATCACGTTTGACCCCTTTTACTTCATCTACCTCCCTCCTCCCCTCCCCCTCTAACCAGAATTTTCTGAAACTAAAAAAGGGACACGTATTGGCCAGGAGCAATACTATATAAAGCTCAATAAAGCAAACAAATAAAAAGATTGTTCAAAGCTGTCTTCAAGATTGGTTACAGAATCTCTATAGAAGAAAACACTCACAGATTGAGAGAAAATTTGCTGAAGCTCTAGACTAGAGATGTGATCAGAACAGTTCTGAGTAAAAAAGGAGGTGGCGAGAGATAATTAACTTAAAAAAAAAGGTATCATTGTTGAATGACACTGTTAAAGGACATGTTTTAATGAGCTTGAGAGACATGCCAAACTTCCATATTCAAGATGAAAATCTATAAAATAAGCAGTTAGGCCTCCAGGTTCCCATTCCAACATTTCAGTTAAGCAACCCCTCATCCCCCAACCCGTACAGAAGATATAAGGCTAGACTCAGAAGAAATCGAATTGGAGATACTAAGCAGAGAAAAAGGTACGAGGGGGATGGAGATCTATACAGGCAGATTAAGTGAATGTCTGCAAACTAAATAATGAGACCTCTCTCCCCTAACCCCTTTCCACCCAGCCAGAACGCCAGAGCAAAGCTTTTATCCCACATTTTTTTCAAGCAGAAGACTGAAAAATTCTTTCCAGGAAAAACTGAACCACCCCAGAGGAAATATCTACAGATGTGAGAAATCCACGAGCAACCCATAATGCTATAGTGAAGCTCATCATTTAGTAAGTCTCAGCCATCCTCACAGAGTCCCTGAAGATTTTTGGTGCCTCATAATGATTATGATCCAGGATCACCAGAAATTTGGGGAAAACCTTTAACATGAAAGCAATAAGCCAACCCTACTGATAGAAGAAAAGATGTCTGATAAGTGAAGACCATGTAGGAAACAGAAGAGAATGGGAAATAAACAATAATTAGAAGCTAGAAACAATGGGAGATAGTACATTCATAAGCTCGAAACTGGGTGGGGAGCAACATCAAGAAAGAATTGGAAATTAAAAATTATGATAGAAAAAGTTAAGACAAATCGATAGTAGAGTTGAAAGAAATCGCTTAAAATGTAGAATAGAATGACAAAAAGATAAGCAATAGTAATATATATGTGTGTATGTGTGTGTGCGTGTGTATATAAACATTAGCAGTCAATCCAGAAAGCCCAAAACCTGAATAAAAAGAATTAAAAACATTTTTTTAAAACTAATAGAAATTCACCGTTTATTTCTGACATAAGGAATTATTCCCAGATTATGGGGTAGGAGGGGGACACATGACCAGCATGGCAGCCCCCATTTTTTAAAAAAATTTTATTTTATTATTATTAGTTTCAAGTATACAGTACATTAGTTAGACATTTACATGGTTTATAAAACAATTCCCCTGTTTTCTCTACTTTGCTTTCCATCTAGCCATTACATTAATGCTAACTACATACATTCCCTAAGTTGTGCTCCCCATCCCTGTGACCATCTATCAACTATTAATTTGTACTTCTTTAACCCTTCACCCCATTCCCCCAGCCCCCTGATCCCCTTCCCCTCTGGACATCACCAGAAAAAAAATTCTTTTAAAGACAGAGACAGAAAGAAACAGAGAGGAGAGAGGAAAAAAAAATTATCCAAGAATTAGTATAAGAGAATTTCATAGATTTAAGTGTCTTGAGTTTCAGACAATAAAGGGCCCCACTAAGAGTCGAACCCAATAAATGCCCCATAGCAAGCCACAGAACTGTAGAATTTCAGAACACTGAGAACAGACATAAGATATTAAAATCCCCTCTCCCCTCAAATGGAAAACTAGGCACACACAAAACAGCAGAAGTCAGAAAGCCACTGGACTTCCTGACATCAACACTAAAAGCTTAAGAACAAAGAATAATGCCTTCAAAATTGCAGGTGAAAATTTTCAACTAGAAATCTCTAGTGATTCTCATTTTATAAAAAAGTCAAAAAGCGTATTATACATACACATAGTACGTGTGTGAGTACACATAGTAAAAGAAAAAGATAAGAATATAAAAATGTTGAAAAAGAGAAAATATAATTTAAAATAGCTGGATATTAAAATTCATCTGACTGTTTCCGTCAATAGTTGGAAGAAAGCATGCACAGAGATTATTTGGTCATCTTGTACTTCTTTGGCGTACTTAAAATGAAGATGTCTCTGAAGACATTTATCCTCAAAATTCTTGAAGTAAAACCATCTGGCAAAGAAATCTTAAATAAGATGTATAAGTTTTCAGCTAGGCTGGCACTGACACATTAACGTGTAAGCAAATTTGGACAATTTTATGAAAAGAAAAACTTTTTATGAATACCAGTTGCTGCATCATTCATTAGGAACACTCCCCAATGAGTTTGACACCCAATTTGCTCAGAACGTTCAAAGAGACAGTTTAAATTATTTTTAATATATGTGTATTGTAAATTGAATCATTCTATAGAAAATCTGCAATGCACAGATAAGTGGCTTTTATGTTGGCTTAAAAGAAGGCACTTGTCAGAAATTTTGAAGGCAGGGTTTAATTCCTATTTTTCTTCACAGGGAAAAAAATCCTATATTCACTAAAAATATCTGAATAGGCAGAATGAATTGGCTCTTCACCTTAACGGTACAGTGGTTCACAGATCCGGCTACTTTAACAAACTTACACTCAAGGAATAACTGAAACATGAAAAAGAACAACAAAGCTGAATGTTTTTGCCAAACAAGACAAAACAGCTGCAATAAAAATGAAGATTGAAAGTTGGATTTTCAAAAAGTACTGACCAAGAGGACTAAGAACTACTAGGGACATTTAACTCATTTATATATGATGAAAATGAAAACATTAATGATAAAATGAAAACTACAAATATCAATGAGCTCTTGAAATGGAGTCTTTTGACCATTTCTCTAAGGCAGAGGCGGGGAAAAGGAGAGGGAGAAGAGAGAGAGAGGAAGAAACACTATCAGTGGACCAGAGACTTTTGAATAATGATCTACTCCTTTACCAAGAAAAGATATGTCCTCAACACTGCATCCTCCCCTTTAGCAATATTTTAAGTTTTTCTTTTAAGTGATTATGAAGCTGCTATTTATGTGGATCTTGGTATCATAAACCAACACCAAAAGAAAGGCCTGGACCATGAAATGACTTGTGACATCGGCTCTCCTCAATTCACCCCAAGTTTCTAAAATTGTTAAGTTTCAATTAAACAGCATCTTTGTTTAACTAAGACCAGCAAGAAACATTTTTAGTTTGGTTTTGTTTTGCTTTTTTTCCAATGGTAATTAACTTTAAATATTAATTTATTTTTTAAAGGATCATGTAAATATAAAGTATAATCTAAAATTTGCATAAACCTTTAAGATCAAACACAAGCCTTCAAAGAAATTCCACTTGACTCTGCCCTCTCGGGAGCCCTCAAGGTGCACTTACTCTGCTCTGCTACAGGAGACTCAGCAGGAAGATGGCTTGGCAAAAGCAATTCCCTCATTACTGACCTCTATTATCCCAATACTTATCCCAGTATCTGTGGGGCTCAAGGGAAGTAAAACAGAAATGACTTGATGGAAGTCCCTTCCGACACTCATTACTCAAAAAAAGAGCATTTAACTATTTTCCTCTGTAGAACACAGATTTTATCTTCCCTTATACAGTTATTCATTTGTTCCTATATTCATTAGACAAAAATGTACTGCAAGCTTAATATGTGCCCCAATTTGTGACATCTTATTTTGAGATACTCTTGTATTCTCTGAAGCTTCCCTAGAACAGAACAGATAAATTCCTTCCTTCCTTCATTTATTCGACAAATATTTATTGAATACCTTTTTTAGTGAACATAGGTTTCTGCTTGCTCAGTATCCCTGAGGAAACTACCGCTCCCTGCTGTCACTTCACTGGGTTTAGGGATGGCTCACCCCTCCAACTTTCAACCCCCGGGTTAAGGATGCTACCTTCTGAGCCTGGTAATCATTTCAGAAATGGGCGTTAGACCCAACCAAGCTAATGGGAGTCACCCCCAGGGCTTTCGTTAGGACAGTGAGGAGACAATCTCTTATTTCTAGGCTCAGTCGTCTAGAGTTGCTGGCTGTTCTAATTGTCTCCCTATGGAGTGAGTCTCCTGGGAATGAAGCCAACACAAAGGAAAGCACAGCCGAAAGGCGGAAAGAAAGGGAGTCTTGACATTATCTGTCCATCTTTATCCATCCATGTCTGAAGAATTGTACCTCACCACTGGATTTTTATTTATATGAGCCAATAAAGTCTTGTTTTATGTTCACACCAGTTTGAGTTATGCCTCTGTCACTTGAAACTGAAGGGGTACGAATACACCTAACCCAGGGTGGGGCACCAAGCCAGCCTGTGAGGCTATAATAGCAAATAAGTGGGTGAGTGTCTGTATAGCATCTACAGCTGGCAAAAGAACAGGGACAACAGAATGTCCAGTTAAGAGGCCAGGCTTCACAATCAGACATATCCAAGATCAGGGCCTACCTGTGCCATTTACTGGATATGTGACCTTGGACTGTCCCCACCTATAAAATGGGCATAACCAGACCTATGTCACAAGCTTGTCTTAAGAATTAAATGAGATTCTAGATGTAAATTACTTAGCTCAGTTACTGGCATATATTAAAATGCCCAGTAATATGACTTATTAGCCAACCTATGTCATTTGAGTAGAGAATTCATTCCTCTTAAATCCAATTCTTCTTCGCACTGGGGCAGACATTCCCGGAATGATGTCTATGCTATAAGAAGCACTGCTACTCGGCAGCCGACAGTCTCCATGCTCACCGTTGCCACTGTTTGTGGGGGGAAGCACACTGTCATAATTAGATTACCACTGTGGCCCTAGGAGAACATCTAGGGTATTGTTTCCTCTTGTCACCCTGCCAGACCAAGAACATGCAGGCACAAATATACACAGAACGGCTGTTGTGAAAAGGAATCAGAGGACTCACAAATTCTCTCACCTCTCTCTGGCCTCTTAGAGAATGTCTCTTTTTTGGATATAGAGCAGCCTGTTTTCCAACTTTAGACTGCAGACCTGGGAAGATTCCTTCTTTTCTATAATTACCAGCTAAGTACCTAGATCCTGGGGAGAAAGGTACAACTATGTATGTGTACATATACAGATACATATGCACGTGTACATATGTATGTTTGTGTATATACATATAAAATATATATAAATATATGTGTGTGTTTGTGTATATACATATGTATGTGTATGCATATAAAATTCTGTAGGGCTGGCCCCAATATCTAAGAGTTTAAAATGAAAGCTGTTTTAAAAGATAACCACTAAAACACAACCTTCTTGCAGCAACTTTGCCCCATCAACCTTCAGGGAACAGAGTGCAACACTCAAAGATCCGTCAAGGTAATACCCACTCTAACACCTAGAAGATGACAACTATACCTTGTGGAGGCCATATTTTAATTCATGTAGTCATGTCTTAAACTCCCTCAATGTGAATTCATCATATTTCATGATCTCATCATGCAACTAGTAATCTCAATGTCTGTCTTCACTTGATCACGTTCTGGTTTTAGATGACATCATAATAATACAATAATGATTCCAACAATCACTACCACCATTCATTGTGCTTCTTATGTGCCAGGACCTGGAAAAGAGACAGTGTTATTCCAATTTTACTGCATAGCTCTGTATTCTTTCAGTTCCCAGCACTGACCACTATGGCAGCTGTATTATTTGTATGATTACCTGTTTTAATGCCTGGCTCTCCCACTAAACCATAAGCTCTAAGATATTGAGAACTCTTTTTTACTTACCACTTTAACCTAGCATAGTGCCCAGCACATAGTAGAGACTCAACAAATATTTCCTGAATGAATAAATAAATAAATGTGCAGTAGTAATGCTGAGTTTAAAAAGTAAAGTAAAACAGATTAGCTCAAACAGCTATTTAATTAGTGGTAGAATATCACATTAGGTAAAACTCTTTCTACTGTGTAAATGCTTCTTAATAATGAGTCTTTATAATTTGAATTTAGTTCGTAATAGAAAGTGTACCAAGGTCACCAACTGTCATAGTAACAATGGTGTTTTAATTTAAATAAGCTTTCTTTATTCATATTCTGGTGTTTCAATTCAAATAAATTTTCTTTACTTCTTCCAGTGAACAATAATGATAAAGGTAAAAAGGAAACAGTGAACACACACTTCCCACTACAATTCTGAACCACCCCAACTTCTACGTCTGACAGACGACACAGCTGCTTGTAATGGGGACATACTCTCAGGGGAAACATGGCCTGACTGTGATTACTTGGAAATGACATCATGATTTATAACACAATTTTCTAAATTCTAAAGCTGTAATTTATAATGATTCAGACAATATCCACAAGGGACCTGGTTTCCTCTTAATTGGGGTTATCTACATTATCCATGTTCCTTTAATTTTTTATTAAAAAAAAGTCCACTCCTGCAACATATAAATGCAGGCAGACTCAAAGTCTCAGTAACTAAAAAAAGTCAATACTCAGAGACTAAAAAGAAAAAAGAAAAGAAGAAAAAATACTTTAGATAGCTTCTCCCTCCCCGATTTTCTAGAAATATATCATGTATATTATAAATTTACAGAAAATATGATTCTTTTTTTTAAACTTTACTGTTATGTTTTTGGTGGCATTTTTTTTCTTTTTGAACAACACGGAATATAAATTACCAATATGACCCACTGGCACAGCTACAAAATGAAGAAACCCTAAATTTTATTCATAACGGCACACTTTTCACTGAGGATTTAAGGCCTTTTGATAGATCCTTTTGATACAATTATTAGAACAACATAATGAGCATATATTCTATAAAATATCCGTAAGAGTCTAAATAATTACACTATATATTTTTAATCCCTGCCCCGATTCTGAATATCTGTTTCATATCAACCTGACGGTTTATCCCAATATACCCTTTGAAAGAGGTACCAAGGGTGTAGAATCTAATCTGTTGTTCAGTTGGACCGGAACTGGAGGGAGTTTATTTTTGTTTTTATTTCTGTGTCAGTCCACCAAGAAAGAAAAGGTGATGTTATGTGTTGTTGAAGTGCAGAGATACCTGTTTGGCTTAGTTTTTCAAATATGTTACTTTATTTGGCAGACTCCAAAATTTCAAAAACATTTTAACTAATGTGGGATCACCCCACCAAAAGTGGTGTCATAGATGATAAAGTAAAGAAGAGACCTGGCACACATATTACACATGTATGAAAGGCATTTAGAATCAACTGCAAGAGAAAATACTCATTTTGAGCTTTTGGCTAAAATGTGGTAAATTAAGCTGAGACAAAATAAAATCATCTTAGTATAGAGAGGTGTGAGAAAGTAGTAAACACCTGTATTCTAAATGGCAGTGAGTACAAGCAGAACAAATGGGTCCAGACCTAAGACTGGGGAGGGAGGTACAAGAAATATTTGGAGAATTAGAGGTCAAGTATTATATTTGTGTGTGGGTTTTCTTTCTTTCTCCTAACTAGGATTCACCACAATTTATGAGTAGAACATAAAGATTAAATATTTATGTTATTAAATCAATAATGAAAGAATAAAAAATCAGATGAACTGAATAGGAATCTCCATTTCTCACCCATCCATCCCTAAAGAAGTCTAAATGCCTACAGAGCTCTTAATCAGACACTACATCATGTCGGTTTCTAGTCCGACAAGCATGTGCCTTGGCCAATTAGCCAAGTCTCAGCAGAAATTACCTTGCAATTCCAACCTTTTTTATGATGAAAACATCACACTGCACTACGAAAAGAGCCTGGATGTTGAATAAGACATAAAAAGTTCTAGACGTGCCACTAATAAGATGTGTACATTGATATAAAAACTTCTCTCTAAGCCTTAAGCTCTTCATTGAGCCCTTCCAACTCTAACATTTAACGACTCCAAGACCTGATGATGAAATCTAACCCCAGCTCTGCTTGCTGCTGAGCATCCAAACTGGCACTTCCTTTTCTGTGACATAGAGGCTAAGGTTAGGCAAGCCAATCCATCTCTTAGCAAAATATTTTCTAGAAAGAATCTAGAAAAAGCAAAGAGCCTTCATAGAAAAAGAATCATTTTTTTAGGTCTTCATAAGAACAAAACCAAATATCCGCAATGCTATACTATTTAAAACTGAATCATCAATTAGCTACAACCAAAATGTACTGCTTTACACTTGAAAATAATCTTTGATGGAATAACTTCTTTATTACTTAATTTTAGTTCTTATGAGAGATATTCCAGGAATGAGCAGCCTTAAATAATTCTTTTATATCTTAACTCCCTTTTGATTCATTCATTTACTTGCCAATTATCCTCTAGCCACTAGCCACAAAGAGAGAGAGAGAGAGAGAGAGAGAGAGAGAGAGAGAGAGAGAGAGAGAGAGAGAAAGGGGGCATCTTATATATGTTTACATATATTTTAGTATCTAATAAAATAGGTCATATTTTTCAAGGAAAAAAAGTCAACTTTTTCCTAGCCCTGAACATTGAGGATTTTATCATTTGGACCTTTATAGAAAAAAAATTGAAAATAATGGGCTATGTTCCAACAGCAGTCTTACCAAAGAATGCAAAAACATTTCTTCATATGACCATTTTACATGGCTTCATTAACCTCTCTTTTGAAAATCCACCCCCTAAAAACTAAGACATAACAATACCCATAAATCTATTTTTGTGATACATGAATATACTATGCAATTAATTAATGTTCCTTCATTTTAATTATCACTAGTTTTTATATTTGACTTTGGAAGAAATAAAGTAGCCTTTTAATTGTGAATAGTTATTTTCTCAAAATAATCGGTTCCGTGACCCAGTCAGTGTTCTTTAACACTCACCGCCCAATATGGTAATTTCTCTATTATTCTGATTAACTTTTGCATAAACAGGAGGCGGCCCAGGAAATAGTATAAAAAATGCCTAGCTTATCCTTGCCACCTCCCACCACTCATTCTGATATCTGACTCAAGCATCTTGTGCCCACTCCCCTGCAGGAACATGTCTTCATCCTGTTCTTGAGAGCTACAGCTCTCAGATGTCTGTTTGATTGGAAATAATGCTGATAAAATACCTTACAACAGGGTTTGTGGTTAAAACTTGACCTATTACCCTCACTGGCAATGTCTGCAATTTAGGTGGAGGAATCTACTCTCTAGAAAAGTACTGTGTGGTGAGCAAGGCTTAAAAGATGTTATATGATTGAAATTTGCTAAGAGGGTAGATCCTAAATGTTCTCACCACCAAAAAAAAAAAAAAAAAAAAAAAAAAAAAGGTAACCTTGTGAGGTGATACGTTAAATGAGAGGATACATTAATTGTGAGGATACGTTAATTAGCTTGATTGTATATTTCACAATGAATGCACATGTCAAATCATCAAGGTGTACTCCTTAAGTATATATATTTGCTAAAAAAGATAAAAATACTAATCTTTACATTCAAACATTTTCCATACAGTGAACAGATTCAGCTAAAAGTACAGAACTAGGAGCTGTACATTCCAGAAGTAAACACAAATAGTAAATTATTAGAGCAGAAAATGCCCAGCCTCTCCAATAAAGAAATGGGCAATAAAACAACCATACAGCCCTGTCTTTCTAGAGACCAATATGTCCACATAAATATAAGTTATAAAACAAGACCTAATAATCCCACTTTGAAGATATACTCTAATAATCCAAAAGCAATATACTCTTGTGTATGAAGATGCCTATATCAATACTGTTCATGATAATAGACAATTAGAAACATACCAATTCATAACAATGAGAGAGATAGGTTAGGTCTATTATGGCACACCACTGATATGGATCCTTTGTCCTTGCTAACAACAGTATGTATGATGTCTCAGTTACATAAGATGAGTAAATTCCAGTGGTCTGCTGAACAACATTGTGCCTATTGTTAAAAATACTAAATTTTAGACTTAAAATTTAGTTAAGAAGGTAGATCTCATGTTGAGTGTTCTTACATTTAGAGAAACAGCACATATGTAAGTACACGGTTACATAAATTATATATAAAATAATGTTCACTTGAAAAAGAACACCATACATGTAGTGCTTACAACTATGCAAAGTGTATAAATGCACACAGATTAAAAAAAATGGAAGTAAATTTAAAGTTAAAAAAAGAGATTTCGATTAATTGCATTCCCTTTTTTCCACCAAATAGATTAAGTGCATAGTGACATATTTTTTAAAAAATCAAAATAGTGGACAAAGGGGAAGTGGATAGGTCCTCAAGTACAAATGCTACCAGGAGTTGTGACTTGCACAAAGAAAGCCTGGTTCTCGTGTTCAATGATAACTCAATGTCTGGGCCCTTCTGGTGGTCAGGCTCCACCACACTCCCACTCAGTCAAGCAGGGTTGATTGATGACTTCAATAGAACTAACCAAACAGAACCAGACAGGGGTCAGTAGATTGTTACCAATGGGGCCATATTACATTTATATCTGAGATATGTCCAAAGATCTTCACAGCAGGCTTCAGTCTTCCACATTTCCCTAAAGCTATGCCTAACACTAGTCAAATAAATCTGAAAATAATCATATACTTTGCAGACTTGCTCCATCTCTACTATTGCTATTTAAGGTTCACAAGTACATATTACAAAATCATTCCTTCTCCATTTAAAGTACAAAAATAGATGACAGTAGCATGCTAATTAGTGCCTTAATCCCTGCTTAAAATAGCACAGTTTAAAAAACAATTCTGGCAGTTTGCACATTATAATATCAACAAAAACTCAAACGTGTATAGCCCTTTACAGTATATAAATTGCTTTTGTAAACATTAGTTTATGCCACCACAGGATCCTTACGTTAGTTAAAATTCAGCTTAGCTTACATTAAAATGGAATGTCAGGTTCTAGCAGCTTTCTAATTGCAAAGAAAAAGTAGGCAATAAAAGAAGTATACGTAATTGGAAGAGTTACTTCTCAGACAGCTATGATATGGAAAATAAAATCACTAAAGCCAGCAATTCTTTTAATCCAAAGTTAGGTGGGTGGATATCTAATTCACCATAAAACCTCATTATTTTTCACATGTTCTTTTAATGCTTATGGATTCCAGTGGTGGTGTGTGGGGGGTGCAATTTAGTATTTATTTTATTAAAGGTCTGACCAACATTGAACATAAAGAGGTTACTTTATCATTCTGAAATTCGGTAATTCAATTTTCACACCTATTATAATTCAGGAGACAGTTACTAAGTGCTGGCTATGTGCCAAGCCCCAGGATATATAAAAAGATGACTAAGACAAGGTCTACAACTTCAGTGTCTGAGGCAGGGCTTCAGGACTGCCTATCAAGCTTGAGACCCAACTGAATCCTTCTATCTTTAGGATGACAGAACATATGAGTTCTTTTCTCCTCCCACTCAGGTTTCCACGATAATAAAAGAATATGATAATATACCTTATAATAAAAAGCAGAACATGGGAGAGGAGCCCTCAACAAATAAGGATTATAACAGATCTCTACAAAAGCAGGTGCACAAATAAACAGGGCAAAGGTAGACCAGGAGCAAGTATACCTTTGGGGGACCTGGAGCCCAGGAAAAAGCTGACCTGCCCAGCAGACATCCAAACAGACACTAGGCACTCTGTAGGAAGAACATGAGATGCAGGACTGACAACCATGGGGACTAATTAAGAGTTACAGACCGGACTGTCTTTTCCTCTTCCCACTCATCCTATTTCTGAGGATCAAATTATCAGGTTTCTGGACCTCAGACTAATAGAAGAGAATTTTCCCAGAATGAAGGATAAAATTCTTCTCATTGCAATGACCCACCAAGTAACCAGGAGAATGAATTTTGAAGGCCTACACTTATAGATACATTGTATTAGAATGTTCAGAACACCACCTAATGAAGAGAAAATCCTATAAGTTTCCAGAGAGAAAAATGAAGCACGTACAGAAAAAGAAAAGTCAGACTGGCATCAGAGTTTTCATTAGAATCACGAAGGCTAAAAGACAATGAGAAATGCCTTCTGGGTCCAATGGGGAAATTATTTTCAGTCCACAAGTTGTATCTTGTCAACCTTGTAATCAACAGGACACCAATAAAGATGTCATCTGACGTGTGGGTGGAGTAAAGACATATTAGAAACTTATGGGCTAATCACACAAAAAATGTACCTTTCCTTCATCCTTTCTTAGGAAATTATTTGAAAATTTGCTTAAACAAAGCTAGATCGTAAACAAGAAAGGGAAAAAAAAAAAGGCACTAAATTCCAAAAACTGGATTCGGCCAAGAAGAGCAATAAAGGGTCAGTATGGGGTGACAGCTGTACAGCCAACCTAGGGTCAATCAACCCAGAGGGCAGTAGCATTCAGACAGAGGAATCAGAGGCTCCTCTTCACAACAGGGACTCGATGCTATCTTTGAGACCTGGAGACACTGGGAAACAACAGGGATAAAGCAAACCAAAAGAAGGTAGAAACTTTAAGGAATCCTTAAAGAAAAGGATATATAATCATAATATTCCACTTGACTCCCCAGTGAACGATATTTTCTTGGTCATCATCATGTAAAAACTTTTCACTGATTTTCAACTTTCAACATTTATGCTATAAAGAAATCACTTAAGACAATTATGAGTAAAAAAAAAAAAAAAAGAATGGAAATGTTATCCACACTGATAATATAAAACGAAAAGGACATATGTAAAAGGTTGGAAGAAAGGTAATGGAGAGAGCTCAAGAAAGTATAGTGGTGTTATTGATCTCTCTCCATAGCTGACAACACAAATAGCAAAGTGACAGTTGACTGATTCAAGTTAACCAACCAGAAATTACAAATAGGAAAATGGGAGTTAGGTGAGCTGTAGTGGGGTGATGACAGGCAGATTACTTCTTTTACCATAGTAGAAGTCAATAAATGATGGCTAAAATTGATCAAATGAGTAATAACAATATAAATTTATACAAAAAAGGAAAGGATATTTTTGTATTTGCTGACATATCAATATGAAGAATTTGCTTGAAGAGATAAGAGTTAACTGATTTTTCTGATTTTTCTCATTGGGGAGAATCTGAGGTTTAGGACAAAAAGTAAGATTTTTACTATATACATTTTTATACTTTTCTGAACGATGTCAAATGAATTACCTTTCAAACAATTAAATATGTTAACATTTAAAACATAAAATATTATTTAGCTATATGGAGACAACCACATCAAAGAAACAATCAAAGATATAGAAGTGGTTTCTTTTACAGATGGAAGTCAGTAATCTGGGAACTAGTGCTTTTCATTACAAATCCATCTGTACTATACTTTGTAACTATTTGGGCATGACAATTTTCATCAAAAATTAAATGCATGAAAACAAACAAAAACTTTAGATGGAGAAAAAGGTTTAGAAAAGATGCCTTTAGGAGGAAGCAGTTGTCACGTAAGGATACAAATAATGAGTCATCCCCTACAATCTCCTCTTCCATTTCTCTACGGCATCCTCCTCCCTATACCTCCCAAGAGAATTTCATAATAACAACACAATTTCCAATAAAAGATGCTCTAACAGCATATACAGAAACATATTTAATGTGTCACAGACTTAAAATAACTAAAATGAATACTTCTTCCTTAAAACTTTTATAAATGGAACAAAAAGATGCAAGCCAATACACTACTCATTAAAAGAAATGGAAACTTTATCAACTTGTACAGTCAATCCATTGTGAATCATAATTTTGCAAAATTACTAATTGATGATACTTCAAAATATGTTTAAAATTATTACAAAGAATATTTTTTCACACAATTATAAACTTTAAAAATACTCAGATTGGAGATAAAATGAAGAGTCGGGTGTCCCAGAGTCTACTCCAACACCATGGACTGTGTTAACCTGGCCAGGTCATCTTTCTTTCCTCTTTACCTTATTACTTCATCTGTAAAATAAGTTTGATAAACCAAATAACTGCTCGGATCCCTGCCAGCTCCAGTCACTTTTGTTCTGTTTTGTTTTACATTTCAGGCTATTTACTGGTGAAAATATCACAACAAAGAATCTATTGGTGGATGTACCCAATTCATAACCATTAACATCCAGATAGGGCAAGAGTCTGACTGATTATAATAGTCTGTCAACCACATTATATTGTTGACCCCAAGTGAGGTTACTGAGGCTTTTTCAAAGTGCTGCCACTAGGTTCTAGTGCACTTATTTAATCAGTCATTTGATGTATACTGCGGATAGCAGGCTGAGGAAATATAAAGGATGGTCCCAGGCCTCAAACTGTTCACAGTGTACAGGGGGAAAGGGACCAACAAACAAGAACAGCACAATGTCAAAAGTACTCTGAGAGAATTAAGTCTATGGTGTCAATGGAACAGAGAATGGAGCAATGAACTCTGCTAAAGGGTTGTGAATAGAGGATTAGGAAGAAAAGAAGAGAATTACAAAACACCTTTTAGAATCCATGTGTGAATTTTTCTTTTTTTATTCATGTTAAATTTAGCTTTTTAATCCAGACTCTTGAGATATTTGAAACTGATCCTATTAACCATTGATTTAACTCTCTGTTCCCAATCCGTGCCACAGCATTCTTCATTTAAAACACTAATTTAGAAAAGTGAATAAGAAAATACAGGAAAGTTTTCCAAATGCAAGACCAACCTGGACATTCCAAGTTGATGACATGGTGATGGTTATGGTCATTTGGCAAGTCACTTGCAGCTGGCTTGTATTTCTCCATTTGGCTATCGTGATAAAACAATATAAATTCCATCTTCAGTTTAGAAATCTTGCCAAAAAAAGAACTGAAGTCTGACAATAACTTGTTCACAGCAAACCTACATGAGATGCTGGCCCTCTCCTCTGGGCTGACATGGAAGATGCTTAATTCTTAAAACGTTCTTATTTCTTAAAATATTTTAAAATTTTGTTTAAGTGGACATTAAATTCACCAGTTTGAAGCAGTATATAGAATCCAGTCTTTCCATTTAGAGAAAAAAAAACAGGAGTTTTGTGCATTTTTGTGATCCCCAAAGGTCATTTTCTATAATTGTCCAAAAATCTTATTTATAAGGTCTCCCAGTATCCTGGAATATAATTTTATTAATACTAGGGGCTTTGAAATCAATTGAAGCTAAATAATCTCTAGCCTATCGGCTATGTTATTCATCACCAAGACTAAAAGATAAAAAAAATCAACAAGAAATTGGTATGGACTGAAAGCAAACTTCTTCATTAAAATGCAGCCAAGTGATCATGAGTAGAAAAAATCAACATTATTAAAATGGCCGTATTACCCAAAGCAATCTATAGGTTCAATGCAATCCCTATCAAAATACCAATGGCATTTTTCAGAGAGCTAGAACAAATAATCCTAAAATTTATATGGAACCATAAAAGACCCTGAATAGCCACAGCAATCTTAAGAAAGAACAACAAAGTTGGAGGTACCACACTATCTGATATCAAACTATACCACAAGGCTACAGTAATTAAAACAGCATGGTACTGGCATAAAAACAGATACATTATTCAATAGAGCAGAATAGAGGGCGGGCCCAGAAATAAGTCCACGCCTATATGCTCACTTAATATATAACAAAAGAGGCAAGAATATACAATGGAGTAAAGACAGTCTCTTCAATAAATGGTGTTGGGAAAACTGGACAAGATACATGCAAAACAAGAAACCAGATCACCTTCTTACACTGTGTACAAGAAAAGACTCAAAATGGATTAAAGACTTAAATGTAAGATCCAAAACCATAAAATTTCTAGGAGAAAACGTAGGCAGTAAATTCTCTGCTATTGCTAACAGTAATTTATTTTCAGATATATCTCCTCAGGCAAGGGAAACAAAAGAAAAAATAAACAAGTGGGGACTACATAAAACCGAAAAGTGTTGTACAACAAAGGAAACCATTAACAAAATGAAAATACAACCAACCGACTGGGAGAAGATATTCACTTATGATACATCTGATAAGAGGTTAATATCCAAAATATATAAAGAACCCATACCTTTTGACCCAGCAATTTGCACTTCTGGGTATTTATCCAAAGAAAATCAAAACAATAATTTGTAAAGATCTATGAACCTCTATGTTAATGGCAGCATAATTTACAATAGCCAAGATATGGAAGCAACCTAAATGCCCATCAACAGACGACTGGATAAAGAAGTTATAGTTCATATATACAATGGAATATTACTCAGCCATAAAAAAAGAAAAATGAAATCCTACCATTTGCAATGACAAAGATGGATATAGAGATTATTATGCTGAGTGAAATATGTCAAACTGAAAGATAAATACCACATGATTTGCCTATATGGGGAATCTAAGGAACAAAAAGAACAAACTAATCAAAAACAGACTCACAAATATAGAGAACAATCAAAGGGGAGGGAGGTTGGGGGCCTGGGAGAATCAAGTGAAAGGTTAAAGAAGTACAAATTAGTAGCTGATAGTTGGTCACGGGGATGGGGAGCACAGCATAGGCAATGTAGTTACCATTAATGTAATAGCTACATTAATGGTGGAGAGCCAGAGAAGAGAAAGGGCAATTAGGGTGATTGTTTTATAAACTATATAAATGTCTAACCAATGTACTGTATACTTGAAACTAATAATACAATAAAATAAAATTTTAAAAAAAGAATTCAAGGAAGGAGCATGACGTAAAAATGGAAGCTCTGTGGTATTAATTTGTTGTGAAGTATACAAAACAGCAATTTGCTTAAATGACTTAGTAACCATGTTTACTAAACATTATATATAAAAACTGCCTATGCCCAGAGTGTGGGTGTTTGGCTCCGCCCGGTCCTTGGTCCTCCCTTCTTCTCTCTTTAAATGCATTCACCCTGTTAGACTCATCTACTATTAAATGACTGTAGATCTATGTCTCTAATCTGACCTCTCATAAGAATGCTAGGTTTACAATTCCAGCTGTCTGCTTGGCTTTTCTTCCTAAACAGTCCACTTTAACCTCAGGATCAACTTGTCCCAAGCCAAACTACATGCACCTGAAAAAATAAAAAGTGTCCCCCCTCTGCCTTCCCCATTTCTGCTGTTAATGCCATTCATTCTTCTTGTCACCCCAGCCTGAAACCTAAATCATGGCTACACTTCCCTCTGGTCCATATCCAAATCAGGCAAAAACTTTATCAATCTTCCCTTTGTAGCGTCTCATACACAATCTCTTCCTTTAATTCTTACAATCAAAACTCAAGTTCATCTGCCTATTACCTCATACAGTCTTTTCCCTCTCCACTGTAATTTCCCCCAACTTTAAAGAAAGGAGAACAGATTCATCTTAAACACTCTCATCATACATCCCATCTGATGAACGTGGCCACCCACAGTTGAACTTTTAAGACCATTGTTCTTACTTATCCGCTACCAGCAAACTGTTGCGCACACATTCCCAGCTGGACGCTTTCTACATTCAATTCGGTAACACCTATTTAAATCTTTAGATCTTTTCAATCTTACCTCTCTGTCAAGGGCATAAATACATGCAGAACGCAAGAATGAATGAGTCTATCTTCAAAGGACTTAGAATGAAACCGGATCAATTAGGTGCTTATTGGCCACCTATTTGCAAGACATTTTGCTAGGCACTACAGAGAATATGAAGAGTTCTATCATATTCAAACACCTTATAGAAAAATGCATCCTGATTTCCCATCAAAATAAGTTACAAACCTCTTGAACAAAAGAATCCTATTATAGACTGGGTGCAGCTTATATGATAAAATAAATATATCTGAAAAAAAGACACGACAAAACTTGATTGTTTTGGTTCATAAATATTAAACTCACTCTAAAAAATGAGAGCCACCTAATGGGAGTCAACTAATTTCATTACAATTCAAGTAAACTTTGATCTTTAACCTGATTCTTTATGTCTGAGATGTCTTACTTTTAAGGACGGATTTAAATTGTCTGAGATATTTGTGAATTTTGCTTTAAAGAAGCATTTTAAATAAGATCCCCTTTCAGAGATCCTTCAAATTCCTTAATTCTGCCAGGGTTAACATAGCTCTTCTAAGTGACTATGGGAATGGCAGAGCCAAATGCCATCTCTTTACAAGGAAAATCCACACGCTATCTAGAGCAGTTCCAGTTAGCTCAAGCCCACTAATGAAAATTTCCTCTTCTTTTAGTTAAAGAGCTATTTTATCAGGGTTTCCTACCGATGTTCTAGAAAAGCAATGCAGTGTTGACCAAACATGATAAATGTCATCTAAGAATTATTTACCCATTTTCACATTAATCACCACAACAATTTCTAATTAATATTTTATTCAAGATCACTGAGGAAGTATCATATGCCAGGAAATCCATCTTAAATCCATCTTAACCTGGCTTTAAAATGCCACAATGTGGACTGTGAACTGCTTTATGATTAATGGGACTAAAAACAAATGAACATCTTTCTTCTGTAATTCATGAATGAAATATTATAAAATCCTGGAAAACATATCATTCCACATTTCTTTATACACAAAGAATAGATGATAAACTAAACCATCCAAATGGTGGTGGGGGCAGGAGATGCAGAGATTGACAACTGATGCACACAGCATAAGATGGTACCACTGCACCATCATAAAGCTTTTATGTAGAAACAGTGCTTCTCCATTGTTTTCTGCTGTTCTGAATAACGGTTCCACAAAAAGAAAGCAAAATTTATCCCAGTCCAAGGAAACATGAATAGGACACATGAAGTGTTCCCTCTCCTAGAGAACACAAATGTTTTCAGATGTTAGGTATTCTTCTTTGTGCCAGAAGTAATCCTAGTATGCTCTATCAAATAGCTCTTTCAAAAAATATCCAAATAATATTATTTTAACTATTCTCATGAGGATATAATGCACACAACCTCAAAGTTAACAAGAGTGAAGGGTAAATATTAAAAAGTAGTAGGATTTACTAGGATTAAAGTAAAACTTCATGGTTACAAAAGAACAAATGCCTAATGCAATTAAGGATCTCACATGATTAAAAAGCAGAATTTTCACACTGCAGTATCAATAACCATGATGAATATCTCTACTTTTATATTGATATCTTAGAGACCAATTAAAAATAATAAGGAAATTGA
Organism: Eidolon dupreanum; assembly: GCA_028627145.1. Classification (NCBI taxonomy): domain Eukaryota; kingdom Metazoa; phylum Chordata; class Mammalia; order Chiroptera; family Pteropodidae; genus Eidolon; species Eidolon dupreanum. The sequence continues at coordinate 67,830,280 of CM053510.1, read as the reverse complement.
AATGTATGACTCTCTCCTCCATCAGACTGTGAGCTCATTGAGGCACATATCTAATCCAGTAGTTCCTAGTACAGTGACTGACTGAATTTAGTAAAAGAATGAACAATCTAATTTTCTTCTAAATGAATGATATAGTAATAACTCTATGAAATATCATTTAACTTAAAATATTATATATGCTGTTATTTTAATAAATATTAAATAATAGTACAACAATAACTTAAAAACCTTATATGAACCTATCTGAACTTGTTCACAAACTTCATAAGTACTTTGCTAATAAGTAAACATGAATAAATTACAATGTTCATTACCAGTTTTCTGTTAGAACTGAGGTTTATATATATATATATATATATATATATATATATATATATAACTGACTGGCCTCTGATTTCCATGTCATTGGTCATGCAGTCGATCCAATTTAGTCTTTTAAGATAGTTGAAAACATTACCAATCTTTCCTCATTCCTTCATTCAACACTTACCGAGCACCTGCAATATGTAAGGCATAGTACTACTCTGGGCAACACAACGATGACCAAGCCATGTGTGATACCTACCTTCACAGAATAGTTTGCACAATTACACAAAAAAGCAATTACGATTTGATTGATAAGCACTATAATAAATATGATTTGATAGGAGTATGGGCGGGGGCTATGGAAGCACACAAAGGAGGCAACACTGTTCAGACTGTATAGGTCAGAGAATACTTCGCTAGAGGAAGTGACTTATGAACAGAGAACCAAAGAACTTAATCAAAATTGCTAGGCAATAAGAATGTGAAGACTTCCTACAGAGGTAACAGTGCAGAGTCAAGTCACTGAGGTAAAATCAATCAATCAATCAATCAATCATGGCTATTGGCTACATACTGCTCATAGGAGCTGGGGTTGGAGGTAAGGGGTCAGGACTGGTGAGAGTTGAGGCTAGAGAGAAAAGCAGAAATTTGATTATGAAGGACCTTGTAAGCTACATTAAGGAGGTGGGATTTTATCCTGAAACCAGTATGCAGCTATTGTTTCTGAGGCCTGGGTGGGAGTGGCCACTTCATCAGATCGCTCAAGTTATAACATGGTGACATTGAACTGTGATTCTCCAAGTATAGTGCCCATATCTGCAACCTGAAGAACCCCTGGGAACAAGTTAGAAATGTTAAGTTCTTGAGCCGCACTCCAGACCTGTAGAATCCAACACTCTGGATGGAGCCCGGCAATCTGTGTTTTAACAAGCCTTCCAGGTGATTCTGATGCACAGTATAAAGATGGTAACTGAGACTAGAGAGTATATGAGATTATCCAGAGAAAGTGTAAGAGACATGAGAAGAGGGACAAGGAGAGCCCTGGGGGACACCAATGTTTAAGAGAAGGAGAGAGGAAGAAAAGTCAAGAAAAATCAGACTGAGAGGGAGCAGTCAGATGCGAAGGGGAAAGTCAGGAGAAGATGGGGCTATGGAAGCCAAAGGCAGATACAAACACAACCAAGTCTGTTGAGAAGTCAGGCAAGGACTGAAAAGCATCTCTCTTGGATTTAGCAATGAGAAGGTCATACGGTGACTTGGGCAAGAACGGTCTTAGTGGGGTGATGGGACTTGAAGCCAGAGATTATGGAGAGGAAGAGATGGGACAATCACTGGAAGAAGCTAAGAGGCAGTAGAAGGGTATCTTTAAGTTGATAAAGTCTTGGTCATGCATAAATGACAGTGAAAAGGAGGCAGCAGAGGGAATAATTGACAGAATAAACTCTCTCAGGAGGTGAAAGGGATGTGACCTAATAAAGAGGCACATGAGATTAGCCTTGGGCAAAACCAGATTCATATCAGTCATTGTCATGGCACGAAGAGGCAACGATGGGTGTGGGTACCAGTGTAAGGTATATTTGTAGGTTTGGTGAAAGAATTCTCATTTGAGGGTTTTATTTCCTCTGTCAAATGAGAGGAAAGGTCATCTGCTAGAGTGAGGAGAGGGGTGTAGTGGGAATACATATCGAGTCTTTATGTGGCCTGTATTAGATGGGGGCAGAACTGAAAGCTGGGAAGTGAGCTGAGAGAGTGAGTCACTGATTCTCATGAGACAATGGTGACCTAACCAGTCAGACAGTGGAAGTGGAGATGGAGATAAATATATAAACTGCAGAGATATTATGGAGGTAGAATGATCATGAGTTCTTGATTCATAAGTTTTAGGAAACAGGAGGAATTTGTGTAGATATGGTACAGAAGATGGGTGGAAGGTGCCGTGCTCAAGCACTGAGCCAGGGAGCAGGCTTCTGTATCTGTGAAGGAAGATGAAAGTACTTCATATATGGTTCCTGAAATGGCTGATGAAAAAAACATAGAGTATAGTCTGGTACTTAAGTAAGCGCACAACAAATGGTGGCTGCTGTAATTATTTCGCTCTTATAGCAGAATAATTTGAATAGAATAAGACTAGTGTTTGTTGAATGATGATTGACTAAATGAACAAATGAATAAGGGTAAGTCCAAAAATAAGCAGATTATATATTTTCACTGATGAAGATATATTGTATTAGATACTGGCTTTGTTGTTCTTTATTTTGTGGAATAGGGGTAAGGGCTTTTTGCAAAAAATAGGTTTGAAATACAGATTAGTATTTAAGGAAATAAATCATGTTATCTCTGCTTTACTTAAGTCCCATCTCCTAACTTGGGGATAAAACCTGATGCTGCTTACCCATCTTAATACCTCGGACACACACTGACAGTTACACGAAACTGCACTGCTTCCAGCTCCCTTCCCATAGTGTCCTAAGTCAATCCCTCACCACAGGGCCTTGCCCGCCCTGTTTGCTCTACCTGGCACTCCCCCACCTTCCCTGTGCCTTGCTACGTCCTCCTCGTGCTTCAGGACTCAGCGTAATTTCATGCTTCCAGATAGCCTTCCCCACCCCTAAGACTGTGTTGGGTGCCCTTCTATACACTGTTGTAGCATCTGTGTTTATCCCTAATGGCTATTCTCTTCCTCATGCTTCCTATCGAAATGGGGCATAAGGACTGTAAGCTATAAGACAGGTATAGTCCATCTACCAATACCTATTCTCTCTGACAAATCAAATCTATCTCCTCCCCTCCAGCCATAACCAGCGCCTTCCTCCCAGCCTTCATTGCCTCTGCCTGCACCATGCATTAGTCACCAGCCCCCTGCCTCTGAGCCAACCTACACATGGCCACCCCTGGCTTAACTCCTTCAAGGGTTTCTCAGGGCTGCCTTCTTTACCCCATGTCTCTTCCTTTCCTTTTTTTTTTTTTTTAATTGCAGTAAATATATAACATAAAATTTGCTGTTTAACCATTTTAAGTGTACTATTCAGTGGCATTAATTATATTTAAAACTTTCCGCAACCATCACCACTATTTCCAAAGTTGTTTCACCTCAGATGGAATCTCTGTACCTATTAGGCAATAACACCCTCCACCCCTACTTTCTGTCAAGGAAAGAGACTACTGCCTGTCTTTATGAATTTGCCTATTCTAGAAATGTCATATAAGTGGAATCATACATTTGTCCTTGTGTCTGACTTCTTTCACTCAGCATAATGTTTTCAAGGCTTATTCATGTTGTAGGGTTTATCAGAACTTCTTTTCCAAAGAAGTTCTGTATGTATGTATCACATTTTATCCACTCATCTGTTGATGGACACTTGGACTATCTCTACTTTTGGCTGTTGTGAATAATGATACTATGAACGTCAGTGTACAAGTATCTGTTTGAGTTCCTGTTTTCAATTCTTTTCTGTACATGCCTAGTCGTGAAACTGCTGGTTCATACAATAATTCTATGTTTAGCCTTTTGAGTGGTATCCATGTCCCTTTTGATAAATGTAAAAATCTCACACCTACTTCAAGACCTTGATATGTGGCCCCCACCTGTACTTACTCATCTCTAGGAAACATGCAAAAGTCTTGGCCCAGCTGGCAAGATCATTCATGGTCTGGCCCCTATCTCCCTTTCCCATCTCATCTCCCTCCTCTCCTATGCTCGAACTTGGGTAAACCCGTGTAATTTCCGGATGGCTGTACCTGTGCCTATGCCAGCTCTGCCCCTTATTTCTCTTCCTTTGCCTACTCTTGTTGGAAGAAACTGTTCAAGCCTCTCTGGACACTCTCAGGTCTCCAACAGCACCCTTTATGCACCAAGAGTACAAAAATTCTCCATTCCAAATTGTTCAGAAGGATAAAATCCACGTTAGCCTCTATTAGTTCACATACCCTGGCATCAACCAATCCGAGATTGTATAAAAGTTCAAGAAAGTCTGAAAACAAAAATACTGACATAAAATTTCAAGGTCAAATAGACTAGAATGAGTCATCCAAAGGAAGTTTCATCGATTTAGTACAATAAAATTCAAGTGTAAATATGTTCTGTTTATCATTAAAACACTACTGAATAACCCACTCAATATTCATTTAACTACAAATATCTCAAGACAGGGATTACATCTTTCTAAGTTAAACTTTTTTCATTATGAAATATAACACATATAGAATAATGCATATCACCAAAAAAAATGGCTCAATGAATTAATATAAGAAGAAAAACCAAGTAACCACCAGCTAATTCAAGAACTAGAATATTGTTAGCCCCCAGAAGCCTTTCATATAACTTTCTCAAACTATAACCCTTTCCCTTCAGGCAATTATCTTTAAGAGGGTCTATATCTTTGAAAAACAGAGTTCTATCCTAGTTAGGTAACTAAGAGCTCATGAGAGAATAAAGCAAAGTTCAAGCTTTTATACCATGGGGTCTCACAGTACGGTGTCAGCAAATGCGTTGGGTGATGCTTAGTTTCACAGATCTATATTTTGTACCATCTTCTGTTTCATCTACCAAAATAATTACAATTAAGTTTAATAAAATGACATACATTAAGTCTTTGGTAATTTCATTTTGGCTTTCACAGATTTCACTAGGAAAAAACTGGTTTGCTTATTTCTCTCCAAATGATAGCATTATACCAGCTGTGTGTGTATGTATCAGCTTGATTGAAGTATAATTCACATGCTATACAATTAACCCATTTAAAGTGTACAATTCAATGATTTTTAGTATATCCACGGAGTTGCGCAACCATCACCACAATTAATTTAAAAATATTTTGTCACTCTAAAAAGAAACTCTTTACCTATTAGCAGTCGGTTCCCATTTCCCTCTAACCTCCTAACCCTAGACAACCAGTAATCTATTTTCTGTCTCTATAGATATTCCTATTCTGGATATTTCATATATATAGAATCGTACAATATGTGATCTTTTGTGACTGGCTTCTTCCCCTTAGTGTATATTTTCAGTGCTCATCCATATTGTAGTATGTATCAGTACTTCAATATTTTACTTCTGAATAATATTTCATTGTATGGATATATTACATTTTATTTATCCATTCATTAGTTAATGGACATTTGGACTGTTTCTATTTTTGACTATTATTAATAATGCTGTTATGAACATTAATGTACCAGTTTTTGTACAGATGTATGCTTTTGGTTCAGATGTATGTTTTCACACCGAGAAGAGTGAAACTAATGGTTCATATGGTAACTATTTAAGATCTGCCAGACTGTCTTCCAAAAGAGCTGCGCCTTTTTAAATCCCCACCAACAATGTATGAGGGTTACAATTTCTTCACAACATTGCTAACATTTGTTATTATCTGTCTTTTTTATTATAGCCATCCTAGTAAGTGTGGGCTGGTATCTCACTGTGATCTTGATTTACATTTCCCTGATGGCAAATGATGTCAAGCATCTTTTCCTGAGCTTATTAACCATTTGTATATGTTGGCTCTAGGTTTCTCAGACACTCTTTATCAGATTGAGGAAGTCCTTTCTATTCCTACTTTATTGAGTGTTTTTATCATGAACGGATGTTGTACTTTTAAAAAATGCTTTTTCTGCCTCTATTGAGATAATCGTGTGGATTTTGATACCAGCTATTTTTGTTGGTAAATAATTTTTCATACTTATAAAATCTATGTAATCCTAAAATTGTGTAATGCGTTTTGTATTTTTATCTAAAGGTTCAAATTTAAATTATCAACTATAAACTCTAAAAATTATGTCAACAAAAATCGTGGAGAAGCATATTAGTAATATATTTATTTTGGAAGAAATTTACTATGAAATCGACCTAGAGTTTGTTTGTTTGTTTGTTTTTAAATGTCAGAAACCATGGCGTGGTTTTTTTTCTCTCTACCAGTCTAATTTTTGTGGTCCTACCTTTTTAAGCTACAATTTGGCTACCTCTATGCAGAACAGCAACCCAAATATGCACTAATAATCGATGAAACGCTCTGCATAAGCCCAAATTAAACACAATACATAAATATTACAGAAAGCAATTCAAATAAAATATAAGTGGCATCATAAGAGGATCTGTGTTCAACTGTCAAATAACCAAATCCATACAATATTAAAGAGGGCAATACAAAGTCATTATACTGATAGTCAAATATACCTAAGCCCAATGGTTTTTAGTAAAATCTGTGTATAACCTTTTAAGTCAGTTAACTACCCTCTAACATTTAACAAAATCATTTAGAACAATGTGCTTTGTCTCCATGATTACACATAATCATTTTGTCAAAATGTATGTACACAGATAATGGCACATTCTCTCTCTTGTAAAAGTCAAAGTATAATTGGGAATGCCATACACCGTGAGGAATTTTTTAAAAGATGCTAAAAGCATGTAAAGAGCATTAGATCAGTCTAAAGTACCAGCCCACCAAAATAACTAATGTGCATGTTGAGGTTTTGGAAACTATACTGGCTCATGTGGCTGGTGCCAGCTAGAACTAGAGAGAACTAGATCAGGAAAAGGCTTCATGAAGGAGAAGTGTTTTACCATGGTATAAGAGATACATGTTAAAAGGACCTCACCTTATGAGATCTTACTAAAAGAAATCTCAGTAACATTAAGTACATTTCTACTGTTTTATTTTCAATAGTTATATATTCAATCAATGAATCTTGAAATACAGTGAAGCAAAAAAGATGCCGTTATTATTAAGATAATTTCAAATATATCATTTAAGATCAATTCGGAGGGCAAATTATATCTGCAAGGTGTTAACTAAATGACATATTTTCTAAAAATAAATAGTACTACATAATTTACTTAATTTTATATTGTGTATTCCCACTCTACCACCCAAAACACGAACTACTAAGATTCAGATTTTTTTGATTCAAATTTAATTCTCCCGAGACTTCCAATATTGTATATATTACTGGAATTTCAATTTAACTTTCCGATACAAAACAAGGAGAGGTGCTTACAAAACATAGAGATCTACAGGTACACAGATAGCATTCTGGGAAGATGAGGCACTTTCCTCTTCACCCCAACATTCAGGGTCCTAACACACTGGGACTGCACCACATGAAATGCAGTGGCCAAAAGGGACTCTTCTTCCACAAAACACTGCACCAATTCTCCAGCATTCAGCTTTTCCACTTGAATGGAATAAAAACTCTTTTGAGAACAACAATTACAATCCCCCCATTTTTTTCTCAGGCACACTATTGGACTTCTTAGTGCATGCACAATGCAAATAAGGCAAGCTTCCTTTCACAGAGTGATTAATATGCAAAGACAGCCTGCTTTTTTAGTAGGATGTGAAGAACCACCAACAAGCTTTTCTAAAACCAGAGGTTTTTACAATTATTTGCACTGTTTATTTTTAAACAGAAGATTACACAATAACACCAAGTGCTCTAGCTCTAATTTGCCAGTATTTTGTAAACAATGACAATTTAGATTTTTAAACCCTTTGTATCATATTTAAATCATGGTCAACTATTGATTTCAATATATTAATTTTTTCCTCCCAAATTTGGAAACTCACTTGTCTGAAACAAGACTGAAGCTATACTTTCTTTCTACAAAACCACACTTCATTTTTAAATAGCAAGCGATCTGTCTGGCATGCATCTGTGGAAAACTTACGATTTTTAAGATCAATTACAAATTCAAAATACCAAAAAATTACATTTTAATGGTAATCCATCTAATTTATATTTATCTTTATAAATCTTGTGACTTTTCCAAATTAGTGTTAAATTCAAAATAAGGCTATGGTTTGATGGAAAATTAAATAAAATTGGTCGATAAAATAACGGTACAAAGAAAATAGAATCTTAGTACTACAGATCTACAGATTACATACATATGCACATTTAATCTCAATAGAATAACTTAGGGAACATTTCTAATGTTTCCTTGGTGATTTTAACCAAAGTTTCCAAAAAAATGCAAACCTACCAGATATGATGTTATTAGCCACTCAATAAAAATTTCACTTGTCTCATCGTTTTGTTTTTTTTTTGTTTTTTTTTGTTTTTTTTTGCCTACCTCTGCCTACAAAGTTTCACAAAAAGGTTCCAATCATACAAACACCAGACATTTCCACCTAATGTTTTAAACAACAGCAACAAAAAATCATAATCAACAACTCAAATGATATGCTTTGGATATGAATTTTTAACCAAATGTCAAAATGTAAATTTAATTTTTACATTCATTTTTTAAAACCTCTACAGTTATAAGATGTTAGATATGGATGAGAATTATGACTTCAAACTGAATTTCGGTTAAAAGATTTTAAAAAGTATATGTAGGTCAATACTGATTATGGCTTTAAATCAAATTTCTTACCAATAGTTTCAAATCCCAGAATAAGTGACTCTATTGGCCAATGAGGAGTGGATTGTGATATTCATATACCATCAGTCTTCCTCTAAAATACCATCATTTCAGGGACATTAGTAAATCAAAATGCCTTTATTTCCTTGTGAAGTTCTAGTATCCAAAAAGTGCAAGTCACTTCCACCCCTGTCTTCTCCAGACAGCATCAGAGACATAACTAACTCCATATTTAACGCCACCAAATTCACTGTAGGTTTAAATTGTTTTCTTTTTTTGTACTTTTAAATTTTAAATTAACATATTGTCATTAAAAGAGAAAAGGAATGAATTTATTTGTTCTAGTCTATGAACAAATAAAAAAATGAAAGTAAAGACTAAATTAACAATAGAATTAATCATATTAAATCTCTCATATTTAGATAAGAGTATACAATTTTAAGTCCACTTATCACAAAAAGTTTAATATTTAGAAATGCGAACAAATTTTTAAAATAATTACATATATTTATAATTTATGTTTTCTTAAAATATCTCCCATTTATACATTATAGTTAAGGTACTTAAATAAAATAATTTAACTGTCTGAGGTTTGTGATAGCTATTCTCTTAATATAACTCAAAAGTTTCCAAAAAAATATAACTCAGAGTAATGTACTGATTTACAGTGACTTCGAAAGGATCTATTATAAATTATCTCTGGAAAACTAAATAATAAATGATTACCCAAGTTCCTTATTTAGATACAGAACTCTTAAATACTTAAATGAATACAATGTCTGAAATTTTTATCTTCTAAAAAGTAATGCCTTGGCTCTAAAAATGCATAAATAATAAAAATATTTTTTCAATGAGAAGGAAGGAAAGGGGACAAACTGTTTGCACGACCAGTTATCTTAATTGAGTCTGACCAGTAATTTAAATTCTGATTCTAATGCCAATTTAGCTCAAAATGACCTCAAATAGTAATGTAGGGCAGTTAATGAACTCATTTTCAATCTCTTATTGTCAAAGAATATCACACAATGTCCCTTTTTTGTTTCATTATGACAGATGGTTTTCTTTGACGAAAATTTAAAATTTTAAAGATGTCATGCATAACTTTAAGTTTGATGCACAAAAAGGAAAAATATGAGAAAGGAATAAATAACTTTTAGTTATCTTTTTCTGAAATTCAAGGTTGTCTTTGGTGTCATTCTACAGAAATAAGTTATTACAAATGTAACCAGAACACTTTAGAAAGGAGTTTAGAATTTTTTACAAAGCTACTGAATGTACTTATCTTGCACATCCAACTCTTAGACTGACTACATGGAACACAGAAGTTATTCAATAAATACTCGATAGAGTGAATGTTTCCAATAAATATTCCTGTTACCCAACAAGTTTGGGGACACAATTTACAAATGTGTTCATGAAACTGCTCTTACCCTGGTTCACAGCATCACTGCGAAGCCTGCATCTTTATATGCAGAAAATGTGGAATCTCAGGCCACCCTGAAATCTTCTGCAGACTCCTTAGTTAAGAAAAGGTTCTTCAAAACTCTGAGACTGGCCCTAACTTCCTGAATTGTCAATTCCCTTGAAGGTGCCGTAATATTCATCTTCTTAGGTCTTTGCCTTTGATGCGCCCCGAGAGTATCTACCTTTTCCTTTAAGAACTCTGCAGGCTTCTTTCAATCTCAAAAATTTCATACTAAAATCTGTGAGATTAAAGATTTCAAATATTGGCTTTGGCTTGTAGCAATTCTGAACCCTGCTCCAAAATTAAAGCTAACGATCCCTCTCATACCACTAACTTCAACCCAACACACAATCATACACACACAAACACACACATACACTGTAAGTTGCAAAACAGGGACCATGTATATCATCTCCTATCCTTCTTTTTCATTCCAGTAAAAATGTGCATTTTTATTAACTGAAAAGGTTAAATCACAGAGACTTTGTTCTTGGGGATACCAGGCATTGCTGAAGGCAAAAGTACCCCACTGAAATTAGGAGGATTAAATGAAATTCTGACTAATGAATAAAATACCCTCAAACCATTTCTCCCACTCAGCTTAGAGAAAAACAATAGTCAGACTTAGATCCTATAAGCTGGAAAATGTTAGATTCTCTTAAATTGACCAATCCAAAAGAAAACATAGGTACTAATGAGTGGATGTGGACATTCCACACCCAACAGACTAGGTCTCTACACAATCAGCCTGGAGTGAAGCACACCCACACAGAGCTTCCCCACAGCTTTTCAGTGCTGCATTCCTAATTACTAATATCACCAAAAATTATTAAAATTAGAGAAATAAAATGAAGCAATATGAAACACAAGGGAGACCCTAAAACCAAGAGAAATTCAGAGGACAAATACGAGAAAGGGAGCAACAAAATTCTTCTAAAATACTCAGTGATCTAAAAGATGTATGAAGAAACAAGAGCAGGATGTTACCAAAGAGACATTCAAGCAACAAAAAAGAGTTCTTAGAAATTAAAAATATGTTAGCAAAATAGAAAATTCAATAGAAAAACTGGCAAGAAGCTGAGAAAACCTCCCAGAAAGGAAAGGGTGAGGAACTGGGAGAGACAAAAGAAAAAAAAAAAAAGAATAGTGGAGAGAAGGTGAGAAAAATTAGATGATCAATCTAACTTCTGAATAAGAGCTCCAGGGGGAAAAAAATAAGAAAACAGAGATATGAAAATGTCAAATAATTAATATAGGAAAATTTCCCCACTGAAGGACATGAATTTCTAAACTAAAATGGCTCCCTGAGAACCTATACCAATAGAAAACAGACCTACATCAAGGCATCATTGTGAAATTTCAGAACATAGAAAAAAAGATGGTCTTAAAATCTTCTAAAGGAAAAACAAACGCATTTCACACCAAATATCAAGAATCAGAACGCACTGGACTTCACAACTACAACACTGAAAGCTAGAAAACGTGGAATAACATCTTCAAAATTCTTAGGTTAAATGATCTCCAATCTAGAGAATTATACACCAGGTTAATGTAAATAAACTGCCACAAACCTAGAAAACCAGCACTCTAGACAGAAGAAGGAGATAAAGTATGTCCCCAGGGGAAAGAAAATAACCATGTTTGAACATGTTAGAACACATCAAGAGTAGATTTACACTTCAGTCTGTGAACTTGACAATTAATTAGTGATAGGTGTGTAGAAAACAAAGCAAAAGAAAATTGAGGCCATTATAGACTCTAGGAAAGCCAGAAAATTATATTAGAGAGGGGATAAAATCACAGAATTGCTCAAGGATCAGCTGCGAATAATATTTGCATGGTCATAAATGTAACCATTAAGTATTAGGAGGCCAAGGTAAAGGAGGGAGGAGGGAGTGGGTAGTGTGTACGTGTACTACATCTCAATAGGAAGTCATTACATAATACTGAAAAATTAAGAAAGTATAAATGGAGATAAAAATATAGAAACAGTTAAAATAAGTAGAAAGATTTACTCTAAGGGAGTCAAAATGAAAGGCGGGAGGGGTGAGAAGGGGTAAAAAGGGGTAGAAAGGGTTGGGGCAGGAGACTAATTAATGTTTTTTGTTAAAAGTCTTATAAAACTGTTTAAGGTTTAAACAATGTAGACATTTTATTTTGCTAAAATAAAAATTTAATTCAAGAGAAAAGGGAGGCATGACAACCAATTAATTCTAATTGTTTGACCAGTTAAGATCACTAATCTCAAGATATACTTACTATAATTTAGCAGACAAGAGACAAACTGGCTAACCCACCTTCTCTTAACAGTAAATGAATAGCTATGGACTTCAAACCAAGCTGAGAAGCTATATACAACAAAATCACTCTGTAAGAATGCAATATGAAATCTCCTTTGTCCTAAATCCTTAGAGATTAGACAGTCTCATGAGTGAATTTTCCAGATGAGTAACACTAATTATATTACCTCTTTCGTTCCTACTTTCCATTGCTGAAGCCAATGGTACTGATGTTTGTTTTGTTTTTCCAATGACTCCTTAAGTCATACCTCCTTCAGTACATAGCACAGAGCTGAACACAAAAGACACATGCTCAATAACTAAATCCATGTAATAGTCACCTGCTGCTTGAATGGACCATAATTGGCTCTTCCAAATGAGGTTTAGTTATAAACACCCATTATTTATATTGCAGCATGTTACAGTCATTCCCTTGGCATTTTGTGGTATACAAGGCTTTCTTTTTAACCAAATACTAAATGGCTAAGACTCATATGCTTTTTGTGTTCTTGGGTCTGCTTTTCATAATTTTTCCATCTGTTCAAGTTACTATACCTCCTTACTATCAGTGTACCTATATCTAGCAGTCATGTTTCCTTGATTCTAACCTAAATTTAGGAGTCTTTATTTATGTAGTAGAAGCTAGGAAATTAAGATATATGGACTCTTTCTGAATAAGGTTTTAAGGGCTTCTCTATGAATCAAGTGCATACAGTTCAGTGCATGGACTCTGGGATATCTATTTTGGCTATCCAGAGGCTTCTTGCCCTTAATTCTTCATTCGTCGTGTTCCAAAAAATAAAGGTTGCCAGATAAATGACTTCCAGATTAATGAAGTGTCACCAATATGATCATTAGCAGCGACCATTATTTAAACATTCTAAATTTTATGGCTCCACCATTGTGGTGAATTGATAGGTTTAATGTTAACCCTATACAAATAGAGAGCAGACTCTATATAAACCAATCTATTTTTTTTAATTCTACTTTTCTCAAAATCAAGATCTACTAGTCTTTGCTTGCACAGGAGGTAAAACAGCTAAGCAATCAGTCATGGCATTTTTAACTCAGTTACAGCTCATAGTGATCCTGAACTCCCAGAAAATGAAAAATAAATGTGAAAAAATGTTATTTTAATTATAATCAATACCTAAATCCAACACTAATTGACATCTCTTCACTTTAAAAGAAGGGAACTTTAAAAGAAGGGAAACTGAAAAATATTACTTACTATATGTCAGACCGTTGTATAAGTTGCTTCATTTAGTCCTCACGATAACTCTATTAGGTATGTATTATCATTCCTGTTTCAAAGATGACATATAAACTGAGTGTTGGAGAGATTAAATGACTGATCCAAAGTCACAGAAAGCAGGAAAGCCATCTTTCAGAATGCAAGTTTGATGTCAAAAGCCTATGGGGCACCCCCTACAGTACGTGCTGCCTCTACAACACCAAAAAGTAATAACTAAATTAACAAAGTAAAAATCTGTAATTAAAACCTGGATTTACATCTTCTCATGCCAATGACATGAGATCTTTACAGCTGCCATATTATACCCTGAATCCAATTCTATTCTCATAGAGTAACTGCAGCTTAACTGGTGATTGGCAGCCTCTCGCATAGTCAGAATGGACACTCAAAGATAAAATATGAACAAAAGAACATAGGAAAAACAGTCAATCACATCCATTTCCACTCTTGACAATATGATAAGAACGATGCATCCAATATGTGACAAGCAGAACAAACTTCGACAGATTTTGCTATCCACAGTCAGAAAGATTTTTAAACAGCATAGAAATTGAGGTGTGAATATCATGGGCAATGATGCAAGAAGACAAAACTGTGTCTAAAAGTTATCATCTCACATGATAAATAAAATCACTGTGGAGGATTCTTCTGTGTTGTTCATTTCCTCTCACATGAACCCATCTCGTTGCCCCTTTCAAAGTTGTTCATTGTCTTTCTTTCCCTCCTCTCCTGCCTCTTCCATTAGTGTACAGTTAACTTATGCCCTGATGGCCCTCAGTTTAAAGCCATCCCCTAACTTAACACTCCTTCTTTCCTTCTTTTTGGTCAAGTATCCTGGATATCAGCTCTTCCTCAGACTTTGACTCAAATAACTTCAATTTCATTATCTAACTGAAATAACTCTAAGATTACCACTCTCCTCTGAAATAAATCCAAAGTTTCTACTTGAGTCCGATCTTCTTTATATTCCTAACCACATTAAATATTGCAACCCTCTTTTTTTCACAATCTGAATAAAAGCAATATATGCTCATTATGGAAAAGTCAGACAGTATAAAAAAATGTATCTTCATCTAGTCTTAAAAAGTGAAAGAACAAATGGCCAACAAATATTTGAAAAGATGCTCCACATCACTAGCTATTAGGGAAATGCAAATCAAAACCACAATGAGATACCATCTCATGCCTGTTAGAATAGCTATAATCAACAGGACAAGTAATAACAAATGCTGGAGAGGATGTGGAGAAAAAGGAACCTTCATACACTGCTGGTGGGACTGCAACTTGGTACAGCCACAATGGAAAACAGTATGGAGGTTCCTCAAAAAACTAAGAATGGATCTACCATATGATCCAGCAATCCCTTGACTGGGTATTTACCCCAAAGACTTGAAAACCCATATCTGAAAAGATATTTGCACATCAATGCTCATAGCAGCATTATTCACAGTGGCCAGGACATGGAAGCAACTGAAGTGTCCTATATTAGATGATTGGATAAAGAAGCTGTGGTACAATAGAATATTACTCAGCCATAAGAAGAGATGAAATACGGCCATTTGCAACAACATGGATAGACCTCAAGATAATCATGCTAAGCAAAATAAGCCAGACAGAAAAAGTTGAAAATCACATGATATCACTTATATGTGGGACATAAACCTAAAAGCAACAAATGAGCAAGGCAAACAGAGACTCATGGACATGGACTATAAACTAGTGGTAGGGGTGGGAGGAGTGGGGAAGAGAACAGGTTAAAGGGGGTCAAATGTGTGGTGACAGAAAGAAATTTACCTATGGGAGGTGAACACAGTGTAAATATATATATACACACATATATGTATGTATATGTGTGTGTGTGTGTGTGTGTGTGTGTGTGTGTGTGTATGCTTTGCTGTTAAAGTGTACAGCTGAAACTTATTGGATTTCATTAACCAATATCACCAATAAACAAACAAACAAACAAATAAATAAATGTGGAAGAGATTTATTTTAAACAAAATTGGGATAATATATATCATTTGTTTCCATCTTTTTTTCACTTAACATTATTATCCTTCCCTAACCTAGCTATTAGGGAAATGCAACCCAAAACCACAATGAGATACCATCTCATGCCTGTTAGAATAGCTATAATCAACAGGACAAGTAATAACAAATGTTGGATAGTTTAATTTACATCACCAGGCTCTGGTTTCTTCTTTTTGTTCAGTATCACCTTCTGAATTATGAACAAAATACATTCTAGAAGCGATATAAATACCACAACATACATGCTTCTGGTAATGATAAAGACTCCAAAATGTACTGAATGTAATTCATGGAGTTTTATCTCCTTGGAAAGAAGATAAAAATATACACTACTATTACCTCTCAGTCTTCTTGTTCTCTTTAGCTGGGTGGGCTCCCTCCTGCTTCCTCCCAAACATGCAATACATAACCTACCTCATCTCATTCATGTTTCTTCTGTGCAGAGCTCAATCCTTTATACAAGCCACCTTCAACTCTCACCTCGTGAAGAGTTCTCCAGCCACCCCTGGTGCTCAAGTAATCCTTATTCCGCCTCCAAAATCTCAGCCACATATTTGGCTCTAGATGCCACCTGGTATTCTGTTTATCTTTTCATTCTCCACTAAAAAAGTGACCCTCTGAGGTCAAGGCATTGTACTTTAGGGTTTTTGTTTTTTTGTAGCTAACAGACTGTGTAGATGCTCAGTAAATATTTTTGCTATCATTGCTTCTCCCTCTCCCCCAAAACTCACTACATCTCTATCCTGTACCTTCTCTGCACTATAGATTGTTTTACCCTCTCTAGTCCTATATTCCCCCATCTATGACATTAGCTTTCAAGCTATTTTGACCTGAGACATAATAGGATACATGTTTTTCATCAAAACCTGATTTCCTAACAAAAGTTTTGCAAAAAAATACTTATCATTACTATATAAGATATACTCTTTTCTAATTCATTCCATTCCTTTTCCTCCTTTCCCCACTTCCTCACTCCCTTTTTTGTCAATGCTGCCCAAGCCAAATCAATACATTTCACCACCCACTGTTGAAAAATACAGACCATTTTTTTCTAAAACCTAATGTGTATAAAACTAGTTATCCATCCTTCATCCGAGGTAGCCCCTTTTCCTAATTTCCCCATCATACTGACAGTACCATGATAATTTCATTACCTGGGGTTGATACCTTAATTTTTTTTTCTCTTTCTCAGTCCATTCTGGCTCTATCATCTATCCCTGCTAATTGATTCATCATCTCTAACATCTCAGCTGTGTGTGCCCCCTTTATCCTTATCCAAAGCCATTATGTGTGTGTCTTTCCAAGATTATATGCTTTATAAAATATATCACAGTTAAATTTCTTTAACAAGCCCTCTGGTACATAAAATTTGACTTTATAAGTGTTTTCAGCTATGTGTTTATTAATAAAAGGTACAGTTGTGAAATATTTTGATTTGTAAACCATTTCACATATATTATTTTGATTCTCATATTCAAATGAGGAAATTACAGTTCAAAGAGGTTAAATACCTTACACAAATTCACTTAGCTAGTTGGTAGCAGAGCCAAATCTGAACCCAAATCTTTTTAATCTAAGCTTAACGGTACCCTTTTCACACATCCTAGTCTTCCCACCCCATAAAATAAGAGACTTTCATTGGACTTCACTGGCTCCAAACCAGTTTAAACTGGTCCCCCTATCTCCGAGCCTCTGGGTTCTCCATCTAGTTCATCTTAGATAATGTAACAAATATCCTTTAATTTATTATGCCCAGCCACTATAGTAGCTGCTACATAAAACTAAAACTCCCTTTAAGTACTTCAGTGATCTCTACCAATTTGCTCCTACTTATCTCTCTGTTAATTCATAGCTGGTATCCAACACAAAAGCCTAACATGGCAGATGTCCAATTGCTATCGCTGACTATACTCTTCAATATTTTTAAAAGTGATTTTTCTAACATCTATGGCAGCATCCCTCTCCTTTGTCTAGCATTTAAGGTTTTAATTAGACCTGCCCCAATATCCAGTCTGCTTTCACTGCTCTTCAATACCAATTATCTAGCTAGACTTATCTCCTCCTACAGAGAAATAGGTCCTCTTTCTCCTTATTTATTTTTATATGAGTGGAGGTCCAGATCAAGCACTAGATCTTCCACACCTTTTTTCCAGACATTAAAACCAAATAATATGAATTTTGCCTTTCTAAACATTTTTCACAATTAATATCTGCTTCCTTCTTTTAGATACTTACAATACCTTTTATGGTTTCCTAACTGCCTGAACTAAGCAAGTATCCTCCTCACCATCTGAACACCTCCGTAGAACCAGTATAGTAGTCTTAAATTTATTCCACCCCCCCCACCCTCGGTCTCCAGCACAAAACTCTGACATCATATTCACAGTACATCTGATGAGTAAACATTTCAAAAATTAATCTTGATCAAGGTGAACTTTTTAAAAGCACATATTTAGTATTTACTGAGTTTTAGCTGTTTTACATATGTGACTTTATTTAAACTCACTGAAATCCAGAAGGGAGGTGCCTTTATCCCCATATTACAGACAGGAATGCAGGCTCAGAAGTGCAACGACTAGCAGAATATCAGTTACAGTTATTGGACTCAACTCAGACCTATCAGATTCCAAAGCTCCTGATATTGCCCTCTGCTCTATCATTCACCCTCACTTTGGTCAGACTCAGTCCAGAAGCCAAGCAAACTCGCATTTGATTAACATATATTCTGATGCTATATGTATTCAAATATCCTAACTTTAGTAAAGGATAAAATGCAACCAACTAAGTTATAGTCTCAGTTTCACCTACATAAACAACCTTTTTCGTCTCAGTTTCTATTTCAAGACTTAACAAACTAGCCTTACAGAATTTTTTTTTCTCCTAATTTCTGGCTGCTTCTCTCTAAGAACCCCATACTGTTCCCCTGAACAGGATTGTATGTATTCATGTCTCAGGACTTAAACTAAATAGCTCTGCCTGAATCATCCCTTCTTCCTGCTCTATCTATTGAAAGCAAACACATGACCCATGTCCAACTCACAAGAGTCCCAAGCAGAGTTAAGTGCTTCCTTCCTTGTGCTCCAATGGTATGTAATTCTTGTCTCAATTCATGTGTATAGTATGTCTCCCTCCCACACTAGATGGTAAGCTCTAGAGGCAGAGGCATATCTTACTTGACTTTATAACCTGAAGCCCAGCACATTCCTGAAATTATTTGACCTTCTCAAGATTTCAGCATTTGGGAATTAAGGAATTAAGGAATTCAAGAATGTTTGTAACGATTCAATGTTTGTTGAATTAGTCAATCAACCATGCCTTAAAATGAGAATACCATCAGTCTTTCCCATTTCAGAATTCTTCAAATGTTACTTCCTCACCATCCCAACCACCCAGGCACAGGTAGATTTCCCCTGGTAATCTCCCATAGCACCCTGTTCCTTTCCTCAGTTTTACTCAGAATTTGTAATTATAAATATATGTGTGTGTTACTTGTTTAAAGTGCAGGCATATTTAACAGTGATTTTGAAAAGTCTAGTTCTAATCAAGATCATGTTCTCATAATATCTTTTTTAAGTCTTAAAAAGAAAGCACTATCTGAATAATTATTTTTTCTAGAGCCATTTACTTCCCTCTCTTATTAATGAACACTGCTTGTACATATTGAAGTCCTATGATCTCTAAAATATTCACAATAACTCAAACAAACAGTTATCATTCATTTTCCTATTTCACAGAAGAAACTGAACCTTAGAGAAGCTAAATGACTTGCCCAAGATCAGACAGCTAATAAGGGATACAAATGGCTGGAGTTTCAATTTAGGGTCACTGGCCATTCTTAATTCCTGTTCTGTACTACATCCAGTGTTCCTCGACAGCAGAAATAATGTCATCTCAGTCTTTTGTAATTCCCCATATAGCTGAGATAAAATGCTGGCATTCAATAAATATAACTGACCAACTATTTAAGAGAATATCTAATGTAACACAATCTCAAACTATGTGTCACTATTAGGAATATTCCTAAATGATGAGGTAATCCGATACTAAAAGACTTTTTACATGTTATCTCAGGAATGACATAGAACAGAAAATAGGGGCAGATATTGCCAGGGTTTGCAGCTACAAATCAAAACATCCTAGTGAGAATATATAGAAAACAGGTTATATAGAAGCCTTTCAAGTCACATTAGTGATGCAATCTTTGAATTGAGAGAAAAGCGTATTACACATATCTAGAAAGAAAAGAATGCATTATAGGTTTATTAAAACCTTTTTACCCCCTCCCTGCCAAAAAAAAAAACACACACATACACAAGATAAACCAAATGGCTTATCCTTTTAGTGTAGTCCTCTTTGAGTCTCTGATTGCTCAGAAGCTAAATACTACTGGAAGAGAAAACTGTGTCATCCTAATTGAAAACTGCTAACTCAGTGGCTGCATGTAGACATGGCCTAAGAGTGTCTTAAGCATAATGTACTGAAATTGTCTGAAAGGCTGCCATTTGGCACCCAGACGGACACCAAAAGGCAGTCTCCTAATGAGCATCTTCAGTTGAGAGACAGCATTTCAACACTGAGAAATGAAAGGGCATAATGGCACCACTAGCAAATGGTTTTAAGATTTGGCACCATGAGTTTATAACAAAAAGTGCTAGTAGAGGTGACATGTCTGTCACCTTCAGACTGACTTCTGGATTTTATTGCCCTACTGTAGTCAGTATATCTATCTGTATTATCAATAAGTTTCCCTACATTCTTTTCTCATATTAACAACTCTGGACTCCTTTAGAGACCTAACCATTAGGAGCCAGAGAGGTCCATGGGCAGTTTCTCTCTTTCTAAGAGGTCATCTCTTACAATATTCCTCAGAGATTTGCTGAGTATTTTAAGAGATGTATAAAACTTTCTTCTGAATTTTATTCATATTTCATCTCTTAAACTAAATGAATCTTAATCTTATTCTTTTTTATTCAAAGCTCAAATAGCCATTATTATTATAAAGCCAGTTGATTCAGGTTTTCAATTTTGTCTGATTTGTAACCCATTTTTAAAACTAGTAAAATGCTATTTGTAATTTGCTGACATTTCTTTTCAAGTTCCAGGCATTTCTTAGCCTATATATTTGTTAGATCACTAAACTAAAAAATTGTCAATTATGGAATTTACATTATTTATTTTGACACCATAAAATATTTGTGTTCTCAAAAAATCCAATACTTAAATAGTACAGAAGAGTCTTTTTAAAATGCCTTTGTCTCCTCCCAGGCTAGCTGCTCCTAGAAGACTGATGATGGCAGGTGCAGTCCCTTCTCTTCCTCCCTGGCAATTGGTCCTGCTCTCCATCACCATAAACTCAAGATCAACAGGGAAAGTTCAAACTGTTCTTTAGCCACAGGTAGTCAATCACTTATTTTACACTAAGACAGGAAGGACTGTCTATTAAGTATCTTTGGAGGTCTGCCAATAGCATTGAAGTCGCTTTCAGTCTGGAGAGTAGCCACAGTTCTTTAATATTGAAGACGTAAATATGGAGAATTCATCAAACTAATATTATTAAATAGAGGCTTTGTCGCCTTAAAAAATTAAGTGGTTGGATCAGATATTACAAAGTCCATATTTCAAGTAAAGTTTATAAGGTGCTGTCTCTAATTTAAGAAACTGAGTTCTGTAGTGAAATGAAAACACGTTATGTCTAAAGACTAGATTTTGCATGATAAAATGGGGCTATTTATTTTGAAAGGCAATTAAGATGTTTCCTGTGACAGAAAAATATAGATATAGATTACTTACATTAAATTACATATTACCTATCTGAGGAAGTCCATTAACAATAAATGTATTCCAAAGAGAAGCACTTTGCAAAACTCTTAAAATTGGGGTGGGGAGTCCAGGTTACTAACTTCTCCCTCTTAGTTCTGCCTTGAGTAAGCGTCCAAAGAGAGTCCTTGTGAAGAGCACATCTACACCATAATTTGTTTTGCAAAGAATTGCTGCCTTAATTCTTGAACTACCAAACTCAAGAAACAGTCACCAGTTAAATCAACAAATCCTTAATCATTTAGCATAGAGCATTGGATGAACCTCCTTTACTGAACAAGAAAATGTCCTGCTATTTTCTGCTATTCTAGTCCTGTTTTTTAAGAAACATATATCCTAGGTAAAGGTATTTCGAAAGAAGTCAACAGCTTCAATCTGCTGGGAGGAAAGGAGAGCTTACTAAAAAAATGACTTAAAAAAACAATTTAAGTTTTAGACTAATGAAAACTTAGCTCCATTGGTAGTTCGTAAGAACCTTTGTAGTGGGAAAAGTAACTCAAAAAGTATTACATAAATGACAGGTCACACCTCCAAAATGTCTAAATTATATTCTCTTTTTGTCAATCTCTACTGAATTTTAAATAAATTCTAAGTTATTTTTAATATTTTAATATATGCTGATATTTGTTGAAAGAAAATTAACTTTTTGGTTTTTGGATATTGTTGTGAAAGATTTTCCACATTCTTAAATAGGACTTTATTGTGTTCCGTTAAATTTTGTTCAGAAAGACTCATTTCTGACCTAAGAATGAAAATCAGTGAAAAAAAAAAAATAGCTCACCTTAATTGTACTGACAGCAAACGTTGCTGAATCACGTCTTTATTCATTTAGTGAGAGATATTATATATACTCTATATACACATATGGGCTAGCTATTTTTCGCAAGGTAGCACAGGTACTCTTTGCTATTTAGGCTCCAGCTTGTTAGAAAACCAGTTCTATCCATTCCTTGACTCTTGGAAGTTAAATTGGCAGAGGATTGTAAATTTATCAAATAAACGTATGGCTTAACATCCATTCCAGAACATTCAAATAATTTTCCACAAAACATCTAAGAATGCTGTCAGAAAATGCTCAAATTT
The DNA here is from genome assembly GCA_028627145.1 of Eidolon dupreanum. NCBI lineage: Eukaryota > Metazoa > Chordata > Mammalia > Chiroptera > Pteropodidae > Eidolon > Eidolon dupreanum. The sequence continues at coordinate 67,807,682 of CM053510.1, read as the reverse complement.
GTTATGTCATCCCACAAGCTTTTACTTTGCTCCTAAAGAGCAGAAAACACCAAAACAAGAGAGGAGCAGCAGACCTGATTCGTTTGGTATGTTACGGTCAACACACCTTATTAACACCTTATACCTAAATTTTCAAATGCACGGAGTGGAGAGAGGCTGAACTACCATTAGCTCTGGAGATGATACACTTGAAGCCAAAAACGTATATGTGTGTATGTGTGTTACCGTTTTTATTTTCATCTTGACCTTTTGACTAAAATTCTTCAGTTTCTTTTAAATTATGGTCCAAACAGTAAGTATTTCTCTTTATAAAACCGCTCAACTTCTTTTGTTAAGGAGCCTTGGATGTGTTTCGTCGTCTGCCTTCTTCCCATCCTCATGGTATGAGGGTCAGGAATGAGTATGCTTTCCTCGCAGGAAACATGGGTCTGAATGCCACTCTTGCCTCGGCAACAGTGAATATCCCAACCTGGGATTTCCAGGGTGTGTACCCCTGCAACTCCCCTGGGATCCAAATACTGAGGGTTACACCCATCACCGCGAAGGAAAAGACAGTCAGGCGATAGCCCAAGGGCCTACTAAAGATTAGGGCTCTACTGTCATGCCCACATCTAGAGAGGAGGAGGTCCCAGAAAAAAACCCTTCCCCGGGTGAGGAAGGTCACACCGCGGAGACTGACTGACATGATGTAAAAGGGCATGCCGCCGGCAGCCCCCTACCCTCGTCAGGTAGCGGCGGGGACCCAGCAACAAGCGGACTGGGGTCAGCCTCCTACTGGGGGCCCCTCCGCCCGCGTCAAGGCCCCGCCCCGGACCGCCCCGCCCCCAGCTTCGCCCCAGACCCACGGCGGGCTGGTCAGCGCACGCGCGGCGATGCTCCCATCCACCGCGCCCTCCAAGGCGAAGCGCTCCGGCCTAGACGACGCAGCGCGAAAGTGTGTGCTGGCGGGGGCGGGAGGGATGCTCCAAGTCTGCGAGAAGAAGGCGCGTGTGGGAGAGCACCTCCCGGTGACCGCCTAGACTCCATTTTATTTCCTCGGGAACTGCGGGGCAGGCAGGGGACCAGCTGAAGGGCGGGGTTCCTCCCGGCGAGATGTGAGCGAGACCGTTAGGCTGGAACACCCGGAGAGGGTCCTGGCAGCTCTGGGCCGCCACCCGCGCCGCAATAAAAGCCTCTCGCGGCTTCCCGCCCAGCCAGCCTCGCTCTGATTGGTCGCCATGGGAGGGACCGGAGTAGGCTGGAGGCTGCGGCCGAGCGCTGTTCTCGTGCCGCCCGGGGAGGGGGCGTGCTGGGTTCTCCCAGGCCCGCCCTGCGCGCTCCCCCAGCTAGGCTCCGCCGCCTAAGGCAGTTCCAGCGGCACCTGGCAGTGGCGACCGCAACACACAACCTCCTCCGCCCAGCTTTCCTCGGGTGCCCAGCACACGCCCCCCACACCGAATGTCCTCCCACCCCACCCAGCTCTCTGCAGCCCCTGCTCCTTTCCTTCCCCTTCTCCATCAGCGCCAAATATCAAATCCTGCGGTGGGATAGGGGAAGCCGCTGGAGGGGAGGGTGGGAGTGGACACACACACACAAATCTATCAGGGAGGCCAGAATGGAAATACCTAAAATGAAATAAACCTCCCTCCCGACCGCTGAGGTTCTCAGGGCGATGGCTCAGCCCCCGCCACCAGCGGCAGCATCAATACTGTCTTCTTCCCAGTTCCCTATTGTTTGCACTTTGCAAAGATCAAGAACCTCGCCCAAAGAAAGGAGACTGGGGTGAGGCGTTTTGGGTGGCTACCTGCCATTCTTATCTCGCACCGTGAGACACAGGGCTCTCGGTGCGTGTGAAGACACACGCGCGCACACACGCGCACACACCAGGCAGCCTGGATCACGCCCTCCTCGCCCTCCGCCCCTCCGCACTTCCTCCTGTCAAAACGCGGCGCTCGACCCTCCCATCCCTCCGAGCTCCGGGCCGAGAGCAGGCTTTGCAACTACCCAGCAATTTGGCAAATGAAAAACTAACGTCATATTGACGGCTGTGTAACAACGGCCACAGGGCCCCGAGATTCGGCCCATGTCGCCCCATTTTACAAACCGTTATTCAGTCCGGGGCGGGGGGTGGGGGAGTGGAGGCGCGAAGGCAGCGAGCCCGACTTTATTAAACCAGGCGAGATAAAAATCAGGGGCGGCTGCCCCGGCCTTATTGTTCACTCTTGCCGGAGCCCGAGCTGACAAGCCCCTACCCAGCGGAATTCGAGCCTGTGCCGCGGCACCAGAGCCGCGGCATCCCCCACCCCGCCGCCCGCCTTCGGGGAAGGAGCGCTGCCCATCAGCCGCACGACAGCAGCATCCACGGGAGCAGACCACTCCACTCCCAGCGCCACCAGCACACAAAGTGGGAAGGGAGGGCGCACTGGTGGGCTGCCGGGCGCTCGCTGCGCGGGGAGGTAGCCTGGGTCCAGCGCAGCCGGGGAGGGCGCAGGGTTCCGCCGGGCAGCAAGGGCGATGCGCTCCTTCTTCAGCTTCACGAAAATGACCACCCTTAGCATTCCACGAAAAACCACCCCAAGTAACAGTGTTCCTCGCGGGGAGAAGTAAGGATGGAGACAATTAGCAAATCAGACTGAAAAGAATAATTTTTAAAATGTACCTGCAGTTCCCAGGAAAAACAAAGTCCAGATGAGATCCTTAGTTTGCAACATTGTAATCTGCTGGCTGGGAGGGATGTTCTTGCCGTGGTAAATTCTGTGCCCCCTCCCTTGCAGCGAGTGTGGACGGCGGCAGAGCAACAGACCTAGGGGCAGACAATTGCTAGGCTGAGTATGATTATTTTTGCAGAATTGTTTCCTACCAGCGGCTGCCGAGCTGCGTTCACGCGCAGAGCGGAGAATGAGTGACAGTCCCAGCCTCAGCACACTCGCAACTCTGAGATCCTTGCGCTGGCCCGGGTTCGCTTTGATGGAACTGGGGATGGGAGCGGGGGGCGGGGGGGCGGGGGTGAGAACCTCACTGTGTCCTTCCACCACGCTGGCCACAAATAGTGCCGAACATCAAGGAGGTAAGAGAGACACGGGAGGCAGATGCGGCCGCCTGCAAAACGCGGCCTGGAGCTCTCTGCCGGATGAAGTGGGCTCTTTCACACGCAGTCTTCCAGGCAGAGCTGGGATTTCTTTCTTTCTTTCTTTCTTTTCTTTTTTTTTTCACACTTCTTCCCCACGCCTCCGCGGTTGCTCTTGCCTTCCAGGCTTCTCTAATCAGGAGGCGGGACATTTTAATAACTAGTAAATAATAAAAACAAAATCGTAGATTTGGTTAGGTTTTCAAAGTTGTCGAATCTCTCCATTTAGATCCTTGAAACACAAGGAAAGGCTAGGGCTTCATTTTTTTTTTTTTTTTTTTTTTTTTTTAAGTGCAGGAAATTAGAAATTGGGAGATGGATAGGGTTTGCTGTTATGGCGTTTTGTTTTGGTTTTGTTTGTTTGTTTGTTTACACTGACTATGAAGTTTGCTCTCCCACAGAGAGGCAACAGCTCTCAGGGGAAAGAGGTGGGAGGCAACTTAAGTTAGAAGAAAACACAGATGTTTAGAAGGAATTTCCAGAAATAACCAAAGGAAAATGTTTTCTTGTTTATAAACGCTGAAATCTGTGGTCTCAGATCACCAAGCCTTTTATGTAGGTGTTATGGTATAGGCGCGATGTTAAATGTAATTTTCTTACAAGGGCATATAACCTCACTTCTTAAAGATTGATGTAGAATATCAATGAGGTACCAACACAAAGGGTTTCAATCGTACACCAGAAGAGGGTGGGAGAGGAGGGCAAAAATAAGTACGTTTCCGCACCTGAGCAAGGCTTGTTTCAGGAACAAAAGGTAAGGGAGAATCAGGAGCTCAAAATGTTCTAGAGGTTGAAACAGCCTATTAGCCTAGCACAGAGAAACCCTCCTAGAGGAAGGCTGCCACGTTCTAAGCACCAATGCACCACCATTACGACGTACTCTTTAAAGGTCAGGCTCTCCTCTGCTGTACCACTGTTCAAAAACCCATCCTCTGCTGACCTGCCAGCAAGCCTCCATTACTGAAGAGGCTGGCATTTCCTAACCCTGTACTAGACCAAGCATGGCCATACCAACCCGCTGTGACTGCCGACTTCTGGGACCCATGAAAAATATTTCCACAAATCAAGCCTTCACCGCGCTTAGTTTTGTAACATTTATGTCATACCAATTATAAATAATTCATAAATACAGAAAAGAAAAAAAGAAGGAACTAAAATACCAAATCCCACAGACTCCGGAGGTACCCATAGATTTTCTCAGTCTTCTGTATGTGCATATGATTTTTATAATCAAGACAGTATAGTAGCGATTTGAATCCTGTTTATTTTCCCTGACATTTCATTATAAGCATTTCCCCAGGCCGTTAAAAATGTTTTTGAAATCTTTTTACAGCTATATAATATTTCTTCATATCAATAGTTATAGTTTCCTATTGTTGGATATTTAGATTGTTTCCAGAATTTGATAATATAAGTAATGTTTTTTGAATAGCTTCCAATAAATATTTATTGAACACCATTGTGGATTATACAGATTTTTTTAATGGTTGCTGTATTTAAGCATCTTTGGCTTCAGACATGAGCTTCTGCTAACATATGAAATTACCATATTATGCCTTATAAGTTTATGCAGGTAAATGCATTAGACTCTTTCCTAAAGAAGAGGTTTTAATAGGAGGAAGAAATGTCCTTAGGGGAAATTTAAAAAGTGGATGTTGGGATATCCAAAATAAAATGTTTTATTTACCAAGAGTTTGAAACATACCTTTTTCTGTAAACTCTATTCTTATAGCCCATGTCAGTAGAATTAAAAAGTTTCTCACAATTTTTCTCTCCAAATATCTCTAATTTTAGCTTTTCAATGTAGGCAGGTGTGGAAATCCTATCTCACTTTAGGATGACTGAATTTATTCTCTCTCTCTCTCTCACCACCCCCCTCCCCTCCAGCCCCTCTGTGCCCCATGTGGCTGTTAATCTCTGTTGTAATGATTCATTCTGAAATTCTACCCCACAGTCATTCCAGTCTACATTATGTGTCCCTCCTATGTTCTTTTAACAGGATCCATCACTTGTTTCCAATTATTCAGCTCTCCACTTGTCAAGGCCCACATCTATGATTGACAAGTTTTACTTGTCAATCCCCTCCTGAATCTTATTTTGAAGTAGTATAAAACAGTGGCCCTTCCCAGACCTCTCTCCCCAGAGACAAAAACAGTATAACTTCAGAACTTTCTGAAGATTGGGGTCTAAAGCGTAGAAGAAATCAAGGTTCCTTGCAATTAATCAACAAATACTTATTAAGTATCAACTAAGTGCCTGGCACTGCTCTAGACATTGGGGGTATAGCAGTGGACGAAATAGAATCTTTGCTTTCATGGGCTTCCATTCTTATGGGGAACATAGGAAAATATCTAGCATGCAGATGGTGATAACGTGCTAAGGAGAGCAATAAAGAGGGCACTAGGATAGGGAGTTCCAGGGTGAAGTAGGATTAGCATTTAGCTTGGTGATTAGCTAGGGAAGACCTCCCTGATGTTGGGGATATCTGATATATTCTTTCCTTCCTTTCTTCCTTCCTTCCTTCCTTCCTTCCTTCCTTCCTTCCTTCCTTCCTTCCTTCCTTCCTTCCTTCCTCCCTTCCTTCCTTCCTTCTTGTTTTGTTAATAGCCATCCAAACCTAAAATTGTATCTCGTTGTGGTTTTGATTTTCATTTTCCTAATGTCTAGTGACACTGAACATCTTTTCATGTGCTTATTGGCCATTTTTATATCATCTTTGGAGAAATGTTTATTCAAGTCCTTTGCCCACTTCTTAATTGGGTTGTTTTTTGCTATTGTTGAGTTATTTACATATTCTACATACCAATCCCTTATCAGCTATATGATTTACAAATATTTTTCTCATTCCATAGGTTGCATTTTCACTCTGTTAATAGTGTCCTTTGATACTCAAGTTTTTAATTTTGATGAAGGCCAGTTTGTCTATTTTTCCTTTTGTTGCTTGTGCTTTTGGTGTCATAGCCAAGAAATCATTGCCAAACCTAATGTCTTGAAGTTTTACCTTTATGTTTTCTTCTAAGAGGTTTATAATTTTAATGCTTACATTTAGATCTTTGATCTACTTTAAGTTAATTTGTATGTACGGGGAAGGTGATGGTCCAACTTTTTTTTTTTTTTTGCATGTGAATATCTAGTTTTCCCAGACCATTTGTTGAAAAGACTGCCCTTTTACCATTGAATGGTCTTGGCATTCTTGTCATAAATCATTTGACCATATATGCAAGGGTTTATTTCAAGGCTCTCTAGTCTATTACATTGGTCTATAGTCTGTCTTTACGCCAATATCATACTATTTTGATTATCAGACCTATGTAGTAAGTTTTTAAATCAGGAAATGTGAGACCTCCAACTTCTTTCTTCTTTTTCAAGATTGTTTTGGTTGTTTGGCACCCCTTTAGAATCCATAGAAATTTTAGAATGATTTTTATATTTCTGTAAAAAAAGGTCATTAGGATTTTGACAGAGATTGAGGGGTGCTGTCTTCTATTATGCCCAATGTTGTTATTTGGGCTAGTACTGGAGCCATGCTAACATCTTGGTGATGAATATATTTTAAACATCTCACTCCAGGGCTATGGGAAACTGAGTCACAAGAAACTATCAGAAATTGCCAATTTGGGTGACCTATTTTTTTCATTGTACATATGGAGAGATGAAGCAAATCAAATCACAAATCACAAATATTAGCCCTTGAAATGTGTAGCCAGCTTCGGGAAGTTACAGTGAGCTAGCAAAGGAGAGATGGGTTTAAATGGTTTCTGGCTTTAAAATGATCCTAAACTCCAGACTACCTCACTCCCAGTTTTGTCTTTGAAAAACCCCTCTGAAACAAATAATTTAACAGACTGGAGAAAGGAGCCAAGATCTTCATATCAAGATCTTATAAATCACAAAGTGAGACTGAGCTCATGTTAAAGACGTAATAACTTCCTTTCTCCCTCTTACACATTCTTCTACAACGAAGTAAAATGAGTGAGTGCTCAGGTCCTGGAGCTTGACAATCTAAATTCAAATCTTAGCTTCTCCACCTGTAGACTGTGAATTTAGGCAAATTACTTCACACCTGTAAAACCTTGTTTTTCTTATTCATAGAATAAGATTAGAAAAATAACTATCTTTCAGACTTCTTGTGAACATCAATTAAAATAATGTACATATTGGGTTTTGTGCAGGACAGACACTCTTTCATTCAATAGGTGTATATTGAATACCTATTCAAGGCACTGTATTAATCATGAAGAATAAAAAAAGTGAGCGAAACACACATGCTTACAGGCTTCTCAAGAAGACAACTAAACAAAGAGACTAAAACAATTATAAACTGTAACTGGAGTCATGAAAGAAACAAACAGGATTCTTTGGTAAAGAATGATTACTAGAGATCTATTTTAGATCAAGGAAGACTTCTCTGAGGAGGTGACTGGTAAGTTGCAACCTAAAAAGGAGAAGTACCCAGCCATGGAAAGAGCATGTAGAGGTACATTCCTGGAATGTGCAAAGACCTTCCCTCTGCCCCAGGTCCCAAAATCTGGGTGATTCTAGAAACTAATAGAATGTGAGTGACAAGGATGGAAAGAGCAAGTGGGGAACGACAAAAGATAAGCTGCACCCATGAGCCACTTTGAAGGCTAAAGTAAGGAGCTTGTATTTTATTCGAAATTCAAAGAAAGCCCCTGGAAGACTTTTAGCAACAGAGCGACATGAATTGTTTTCCGAGTTTTAATAACCACTGAGGCTGCTGTATAGAGAATGGCGTATGGAGAGGCAAGAGTGTATGTAGGGAGGCCAGTCAGAAACCACTGCAGAAATCTAGGGAAGAGGAGATGGAGAGAAGTAGGGGTAAAATTGACCAAACTTGTTAATGGTCGTGGGGAGGAGAGAGAAGTCAAGATGCAAAACATGCCAGCAGAATTTGTTTGGAAAGAAAGGGAAATCCAAGAGTTCAACTTTGGATGAGTTATAGCTACCTGTGAGATACCCAGTGTAAATGTCGAGTTGGTGGTCATATATAAGTATGTAGGTCAGAAGAGAGAGATCGTAGCATGAGATATAAATTTCAGAGTCATTAGTATTAATAATCGATCTCTAAGGCCATAGGAAAGAGTGAGATCACCTAGCCAAAAATGTGAGAAAAGAGGAAGAGGAAAGAAGAAGGCCCAGTTCCTAATCCTGAGAAACACCAATTTTATGAGTTTAAGTAGAGAAAGCAGAACAAACAGAAAGACTACGATCAGTTGCCTGAAAGGCTAGAGGCTGTCCAGGAGAGAGCAGAATCTCAGGACTAAGAAAGGAGAGACTTGTAAAAAGGAAAGATGTGTCACTATGATGAATACTGGTAAGAGGCCAAATAAAATAGGACAGAAAAGAGTGTCCATCAGGTCTGGTAATATGAAAGTCATCAGTAAGCTTGACAAGAACAAATTCACACTCTCTGGGCTCAAAGTGTTAGTTATAGCAATAATGATAGGCTCCCTACCCATTCCTTCTCTGAACTTTTATGATATTAGAAAGACATTTGGGGACTGATCAGAGCACAGAAGTGCAACATCAGTGATTAGCTATTCATAAATAGAAGTTGGTCTTATTTTAAGGTATAAGTTAGGACACCCTTACTTTTCATGAATAATTGCCATAGTAGTTGTAAACAGCTAATGCTTCTGAAGATTTGGTTACATCACTACCTAGGGTAAGAAGGAAAAATATTTTCCTTTCTCCCCTTATTATCTTTACCTCTCCAATTTAATCTTTTCCATTCTTCTCACTCCCATTCTTCTGTGTGTTCTGTGGTTGTAATGCTTCTATTGGTCACACACCAAAACACCTTCAGGCATCGACCCTAGCACTAAACAAAAGGAACTTGGTGGGAAGAGCCAACACTAAATTTGGGTCCTTCTGGGCTCATCTATATCTTTAGAGCCAGAGAGGGGTCTATTCATGGAGCCTGTGCCCACAAGTGATACCTTTTCTCCTATGTACAAGCACCTTGGGGAATGAGAAAGAATTAAGAAAAAGAGGAAATAAGAAGACAAGCATTTATTATTGAAGGTAAAGGCATCCACCTCACCATCACCATCACCTCTGTGCAAGAAGAACCAAACTGTTTCCCTCCTTGACACAGCCACTGCGTCACATCTCTCTTGAGGATCTTCTGGGACTATCCTGAAGAATGGTCAGTGCCAAAGAGGAAGATGTTTCTGGCTCTACACTAGTTACAGAATCCCAGAGAACTCTGAATTTGAAGTTAATGTGGGTCTAAATGACCCCCCATGCACACTTTCCAAAGACTGGCAGCCATTTTTAATCCTTACTCCTCTATCCCTCGGGCACCAAGCGCTCCACAGAGTCTGAGCACTCCTGGGAACTCCAAGGAGACAAAACACCTCTTCCAGCCACTATCTCCAAACAAGAAATTCCCTGTTACATCAGCAAGAACTGTGGAGTGAGCCACGCATGTTCTGGGATGGGAAGCTTCCCCCAACCACCATCTATCCTTGCATCAGCAAAAAAGCAATCAAGAAGGAAGAACCCATTCAGTGACTCTCTGAAAGGGAAAGAAATGTGACAAACACCAGACCTCTGATCCAAGCTACCCCTCCCTGCTCCCTTACCTCTCACTCTACCCCACTGTAATTGGCACTTTAAATGTTTGTTGAAATAATGGGATCAATAAACAAACCAAGAAAGGCCTCTAGGCTCACTTCAGTCTGGGACTTTGGCCCAGGATCTCTTCCCAGCTCCCATGGCTGCAGTTCAGGCCCTCATCTAGCTCAGATGGACTGCAGCCACAGCCTCCCAAACAATCTGCCTGTTTCTACTCTCCTCCTTCAAATCTACATCCCTCAACCTTCAGAGTCATCTTCCTAAAAATAATATTTGTTAAAAGCTGAAAGTGTCACTTCTCCACAGAAAATCCTTGAATGGCTCCTCATTTCTCTCAGAATGAAATCCAAGCCCCATCAAGGTCTCTCCTCAGTCTCACCTCTTGCCTCTTTCTATGCCCCCTTACAGACATTCACCATCCTGCTTGGGCTCCTGCTAGTTGTCTAGTTGGCTTTTGCTCATCTTCTGACTCATTTATGATGTCATTTCTTCTGTAACCTTCCTACCTCCAGCTCCTCATGTCCTTCCCCTGGGCTAGGTGCTCTTCCCAAATGCTTCTAGAAACCCTTGAGCCCACCTCCATCATTGCACTCACATTGCAGTTATTTCTGAACCCATCTCCCCCACTAGCCTGAGGTATCCTTTAGAACAGATTCTTTAATTCTAATTTCTGTAGCACTAGTACCTGGTTTGTTGCTTGGCACATATTAGGTGTTCAATGCTTATGGTAGAATTAATGAATAAATGTCACCAACAACTTCTTTCTGGACCAATGGTCTTGAATGTGAGGAAAGCAATCTCCCCTATCCTCCACCCCCATGTGAGATTCACTCAGAGGACAGAGTATAGAATGGAGACAACTATAGGTCTAACAAGTGAAGTCAAATTTCATCTTAGGATGCCTTACAGAGAACCTTTGGTTTTAATATCTCAGGCCAGCCCTTGAAACCAGTCTTTCTTTGTTCTGATCTTTGTTCTGATCCTTGATTAATTGAGAAGATTCAGTTCCACCCTGTTTTTGTCCATGAAACTCAGGAACCCTGGCACCAAGCACACCTTTACAGTAGCTTCCTCTGGTATCTCAGTTCCTCCTTCAAGCTCTGGCATAGCAGCCTCCAGATGTTTGCAGGGCCAGGTTTGTTCTGGTCCCTGGTTTCCTCCTGTCTTTCCCTGGTGACCTTCTGCTTTTGCTAATGCTGCCTGTGATGAAATGAGATGACAAAATTTCATATTCCTGATTTTCTGTCTTTCTGTTTGCTAAATAACTTCAGATTGCTTTCCCCCTATGATTTCTAGGCATACAAATGGGGAAGTTACTACTCTTATTAAAAACACTATGTGCTATGTCCCTGGGTCATATGGCAGATTCTGGTTTATCAGATGGCAATGTTTTTTCTCACTTAGTCTACTAAAGTGCAGAGAACACAAATAGTTTCTATGTTAACCTTACAACAGTATGAGGAGATCTGGAGCAATAAACAATAATTTCCCGATTTCTCCACATCTTGATCTGCCTTCCATTCCTGCCCCCATCACCTGCCACTTGTGTGCATTCCACTTAGTTACCGTTCTTCTCAAATGTGATGTTTGGAGCAGAGCTCAATACTCTAAAAGAGGTCCAGATGATGCAGAGGTCAGTAGAACCATTGCTACCTCTGCTCTGGATGCTGGAAATTATCCCATTTAGTCCAGGGCCACTTGGGCTAGCAACTGACTGAGCCTGAGTTAAAATCCCGGAACTGTGACCTCTCCTCCTCATCCATCTTGTCTCTTTGTCTGACTGTGACTTGGGAAACCTGATGTAAAAAAAAATGTGCAGAAAAAAGAATGTTCAGATTACAAAATGATTGCTAAAGGATCTTTTAAATAAGGCACTCTTTAAGTGCATCTAAATATTTCTATGTATTTCTTCATTTGTTCAAGCATCTTCTATAGTCCAAGGCTTATTCTAGGCACAATCAGGTTGTAAACTCTCTCCTCATAGGTAAGAGAAGAACAGGAAATAAACATTGTTATATGCATTCTATGGGTCAAAAACTTTCCTCATCTACTTTTATTTACTCTTCACATGACTCTCTGAGGTGGTGGGAGAAGTTCCATAATTTTCTCACAGACCTGAGCCCAAGCCTGTCAGCCCTGTATCAGTCAGGATATTAGGTTCTGAAAGGATAACAGCCAACCTCCAAGTCTCAGTGGCTTAAAAATAACAAAGATTATGTTATTTGATTTAAGGATTTTCTTTTATGTTGTCTTCACTAGGAGACTGCATCTGAAGGTGGCTCCATCTCCACGCTTCTGTGATTATGGAAGCAGAAGAAAAGGAAAGAATGGTGAGGCGAATCACATGAAGACTCCTAAATTTTCCTCTTTAAACCACATGAGTCATATGGACATCACTACCTTCAAGAGGGAAGGGAGATGAAAATCTGTGCCTAGAAGGAGAATTAGAAACACTTAATATACATCCTAAAAACTACCACAGGTCCAAAGCCTAAGTTCTTTTCCACTACATTATACTCAAAACCAGAAGAAGATTAACTACTTCCAAAGAGCTAGAGGCAAACAAATATAAATCCAGAGAGTTAGAAGCCAGTACCAATGGAAGATCGAAATCAGGAATCAAGGTAAGTTATTCTTGAAACATACACGAACATCAGTGAGGAATGGGATTCTTTTGACACAATTCAGATATACCTACCAAATTTACAAGCACCTATAGAATACACACAAGAAATGAGACCCTGCTATCATGAGATCTTTTAGCATTTTAATAACTAAGACTTGGTTCAAAATACAGTTATATAATAGCCAATTTCTGGCTAAAATTTATATCATGACAAGGTTTCCGAATACAAGGAAAAAGCCTGCCACCTCTCTTTAATTCTTTACCTTGCACTTTCACTGTAGATGAGAGCACTGGGGACCCGGGGTTGATTTCCATTTGTTTCTGAAATAATATCCTAGCAATTAGCTGTAAATTTAAAAGTGATAAATATGCATAGGAAAGCCAAGCTTTGGAGGACTGCATAGCACAACACACTGCATTCCCTAACACACACTGAGATAGAGATAAGCCATCAGCAAATCTGCACAATTATGGAAATCCTTGTATGAATCTAGGACTCAACATAAAACCTTACCCTTTCCTAGGAATAAATGTTGACTCATAGGTGGTCCAAGAGATATTACGCACTACATCAGGTAATGTTTGTCTTACAGCATCATGCTTAGTCACTGAGGAGCTTAATTACATAAAATCAGGTTCCAAATATCACAGAAGAGCTCTCCTAGGCCCTCTTAGGCCGTCCTCACGTGCATGCACATGCGCACACGCACACCTTTTTGCTCTTCTTCAAGTTATGAAAAAAGTTTTGCATTCTGAAATTGCTTGTGAGTTTAAATCCCAAGATTGCAAAATGATGTAACTACTTGGTAATAACCTGTGTAAACATGGCTAAACCACTTCCATCAATGGACTTGAACCAACTAGAATGTTTTCCAGTACCAGCTTCTCCAAGATGCACCAGCATAAAGGGGTTTGTTTTGTTTTTAAGAAGTGATACCCATTCAGTTGCTTATACTGAGTAAAGATTATCTGGCTGGTGATGAATGCATTTCTGAGCTGCCATCTATTGCAGTCATTTGACATGTGCTCTCATATGCACTTATTTTAATATTATTTTACGTTTCAGAGAATTAAAAAGACATACACAATGGTACAAATATCTGGGGACTGCTGTTATCCTCCATTTGTGCAAATAACCAGAATGAAAATGACCACAGCACAATGTCAACTTGACATTCAACGAATGCTAATTGAGCACTTAATATGTGTCAGGCACTGAACTAGGCTCTACATATGCTATGAACAAATATTTAGACTTATTCAGACTTGATTTGTCCTAGGTAAAATGTTTGTTTACTGTGTTAATAATTTATTAAAGATCCATTTACTTAAAATAAAGTGAGAAAGACACCTCGAAATCAGACTATTCTGTGTTTTTTATGCATATCCAAGGGTCAGATATAATAACTGAGATGCAGATTTACTAAGTGCATGTTAAGGGAGAAAGCAAGTTCATTACTTTTACTCACTTTTTTGATTGGCAACCATGTCTATACTAAATAGAATTCTTCTTTTCACTGTCACTCCCTACTAAGAATAGTCCAGGGCATTGCCTAGGGCACCAAGCCTCAATAACCCTTTCTGGACTTCCAGCCTCTCCCTATCTTACTAACTTAATTTCTCACTGTTTTTCTGGCATGAATTCTCTATTAAAGTCAAATTGTTCCCCTTCTGCTCCCCTTACACATGACCTGCTAATTCATTCAGCCACTCAAAAAAAATTTTTTTTATTGAAGGTTTTATGACAGGGCCCGGAGATGAATTAGAAGCAGTTTTGTTCTTAAGAAGTTCACAGTCTAGGGGATGAGATGGGGAGACTGACACACGATCAAATAATCACAATCGTGCCCAGTGTGCTTGGTGGCCCTGAGGAGGGATTAATTGTGTGTGTGTATGAGGGGAGTGGTGTTGAGGGAGCAGTCAAGGATAGCTTCACAGAAGGGAAGCTAGTTGAGTGACCACTGAGCATTTGCCAAGTGAGCAAGTGGGAAAAGGGTAGTTTGGGCAGAGGCAACATCCTGTTCAAATTAATGTTATATTAGCTCATGTTGTTCCTCATGCCACGCTCTTCCCTCTTGCCTGGGCTATTAAATTCCTATTCTCTCGCATTTCTGAACTAGCTCCATGCATGCTTAAGACAAGGAAGAAGCCTGGAGATCGTGCTGCTCAATTTTCTTGTTTCAGAGATGAAATTTGAGGTATAAAGTGTTAAGTCATGGATCGTGGTTTGACCACCATCACTAAATGTATTCATTTAACATGTATTTATTGAGCACTGAGTGTGAATAGGCACTGTGAGGTATATAAAGACAAATTAAATATATATATATTTTTTCCCACAAGAATTTCTTTCTCATTAGAAATATATAGCCTGGAGGTTAAGAATACTTTGGTGTTAGGCAGATCTGAGTTTGAAGCCTGACCCTGTGACATTCCTGATGGTGACCTTGGATTACTCATTCTCACTGAAACTAAGTTTCCTCCTATATAAATGAGGATAATAATGAACCTTCGTCATAGGCTCGTTATGAGAATTCAGTGCAATAACATTTGCAGACCACTTAGCACTTAATAAATCTTAGTGATTAGTAATACAGCCTTAATACAATATAGAAAAGTCAAGTGATGACACAGAGTAGGTACTCAATTAAAAAAGAGCTATGTAATTAATTAATTAATTAAAGTTTCAATTCCAAGGTTTTTACCTGATCAAAAATTAACATATAGTTCCTTGAGAATCTGGGTTCCTCAAAGCTTTCTGTCAGGCTAGATTAAAGTGGAGATATTTTACCCCCTAAGGTCCAGTAACCTCTTGCAATATAATAATTCCTAATTACTCCATTAGTATCATGTAATCTTTAAAATTGGTAGGTCTGAACAGCATCCTAAAAATCAGCTATTATATGAGAGGAGCTCTTTCATGATTTTATGGGTTACACCCATTTAGTCATTTATGCTCTGCTTCATGTCATTTGTGCTCCACAGGGAATTGTGAGACCATCTCTTGATATCTGAAACATTGTCAGGAAAAAGAGAGTGTCACTCTAGGAGGAAGAACAAGAATTAAAGGGGAATGACACAAGGCGATAGATTGTAATTCCACATAAGATGAAACTTTTGAACAATAAAAGACCTCCATAAATGGAATGGATGGCCTTCTAAGTCATGGGGGCCTCATGGCTGCAGGAGTTCCAGAAGATATAAGATCAGCTGTCATCATTTTGTAGGAGAGACATGAGAAGTGGCTGAGAAGAAGAATCAACAGTGCTTAGCTCTCTTCCAATAATAAGCTTCTATGATCCTATTAAGCCATTCAAGCAAATATTTATTGATCACCTACTATGCATTAAGTCCCCTAAACTGCTAGATAGACAGCAATAAATAAAACAATGTCTCTATCCTTGTGAAGACTGCATTCCAGGGAATTGCTACCAATCTGTCAGTGAGGTGACAAACACTGAGGCAACTGAGCTGAATCTCTCCTTTAGATGTAGGGATATGGATTGCCAGGTCATGAGAAGATAAATCTTCTTCAATGCATAACACTTCCCCCTATGAAAATTAGGCAAGAGAAGTAACTCAGAGTGCCATATATGGAATAAATAACGAACAACTATAAATACTGGGGCTACAACCATCTCTAACCACAGCAGCAATGCTCAAATCATCAAAATACTTCAAGATAAAGTTACAGGCTATGACTTAAAACATTTGCCTGGTTTTTATTTTATGTGCTGCACAGTCTAACCTTAACCTTTGACTCTCTCTGTAACCATCCCTGGTTTGAGTTTGGGTTTGAACAGCTGCCCAGCCCATCAGTGCATCAGCGCATTTGAGCAATAACTCATGCAAAGACATTTAAGAGCTCACAAGTCCTCAATAGACTAAAGCAGAGAGAAATAAGATTCCATAGCAACAACATGTCACTCTAAATCATTATTGCTGTTTCATGAACAAAGTGAGGATTGAAATAGAAAATATGGCAGGGAGTGGGACTGGTTCAGCAGATATGATCGACTATTTTCTGGGAATTAGATTATTTTGATTAGAGAGTAACGATATACTCATTTTTATCTGCTAAGCTATTGAATTCTAAAGCTACAAAAACTTGTCATTATTTGTAACTTTCTCTTTTACCGAATAAAGGGTTTTATTCCCTTTCCTTGTTCTTTGCATCCAGATATCAGCACTGCTGGAGACAGCCAGCATGAATTCAGAATGTTGGAACTTGCACACTGCAATTGAAAACCTTTGCTGATTCGATTAAGGTTTTGCTTACTATTATAAATATTCCAGAAGCCAAAAAGTAGCTAGTAAACATTTGAGGGACTGAGCTAGGGAATTACCTCATTGTGGGATTTGCTAATCATCCATTTTTGTTTAAAAAATGGAAATGTTCCCAAAATGAGCTCTCATGGATGTGACAGCTTAGACTAAGCTACATTAGCTCTGAAAGGCTTCTGACCACAAACACTGCTTAGAGTAAATATAATCTTAGGCAGAAACAACTTTCAAACATAAACAACAAAGGAAAGTCTCTTGGAAATTATTTGATAAACTGTTAAAATAATAACTGCTTATTTTAGAGTTGGCTCAAGACTACAAATATTGGAAATGATACAGCCTAAGATCAGAGCAAGCATTTCCTACAGTGTAAGCCTAACATGAAGGTGGTTGTGTTTCAGACATTTGTTTAGGAAGGATGGGCGGTGCGAAACAATTTTCATATATAAAAAAGGAGAAGATACGTGTGTGCTCATATATTAAAAACTATAAAAATTAAGACTCTGATTTTAAAATTCAGACAATTTATCTCTTTTTCCTTCCCCCTGTTTTGACAATAGACAATTGTGTCCTTAAATGTGTTCCTCTTAGGAAAGTTTTGTTCTAGAGACTTCTGTGAGTTCTGAAATAATAAACATGCAGTATTTCTGCTAACGTTTTCACCATAGGTGGCTGGAGATGCCTGGACTGTCCTATAGATATCTTTCAAACTTGCAAAAAAAAAAAAAAAAAAAAAAACCTTTGTAAAAAGTTTCTCTCAGTTTTATCCCCTATATTTGTACAATTCTCTGGGGACTCCTCCATCTCTGGTTGGCTCCTCTTGTAAGAATTTACGAAGGTTATAAGTATACATATGCTGCTATTGTTTTTTAACCAGTTCTATTTAACTTGGCATCTTGGTGTCATTGTTAGGTAGATTATTTTACCATCTTACAAGAGGATTTAATTTTCAACAACAAACATTTATCGAGTATTTACACCTGAAGATATAAAGAAGATATTCCTTAAACTATTTTTCATCTTTATACTATGGAGAAAAGCACGCAATTAATCTCCTTTATGTACCACATGTATTATCTCATTTAATTTTCACAAAGACACTATGAGGTTGGCTTTACCTATATTTACCTATTTGTACTTATTAAAAAATAAAACCTGATGTTCAGACAAATAACTTGCCTTCTGATTTACTCTTCACACAGCAAAGTAGTCTTTAAGAACATAAATTAGAATGCTTTTGTCCAAGATGCAGTGACTAGATTTACCTTTCCATCTGAAACAATTAAAAACTAGACACAATATATGAAACAATTATTTTTAAGACATTGGGCATCAGACATCTAAGGACAGTAATCCCTGAGAGATAGAAAACAAAAGACATGAGCCCTAAAATGCTCCAGCTTACTACCTTACTGCTTTCTATGTCAAGGTGCAAAGATGCCTTAAGTTGAGGAGACAGAGCTGGAAATCCAGGGAGTTAGAGTTCCCAGGACAAATTATGGAAGAAGAGAAAGCATATGGCAGATAACTCTCGTTATCTCTAGAGGGTCCCATTAACAATTCAGCCAAGTATTAAACAGTTCATGCATGTGATAAAATTGTCTGAGGCTGGGAAAATCACCCCAAAAGGATTATATGGAATAATCACTGGAGATCACACAGGACCAGGAATAATTTCTTTTCCCACTAGCCAGAGTGGAAAATCATGTAATTAATGGGACATTGAGCAAGCATTGAGTAGTTTACTCAATAATATTTTGCCTCAGAAGTAGAGCAAAATTAGTCCTAAACAAAATGCTACACAGGGCTCACTTAACAAAATTTAAAAGCAAGAAACAAAAAGATTGAGATGTTTCCAAGTAACTTTATTGTGCCTCATAATAAAGCTTAAGAATAAAATTCAGTGTTTTGTAGGAATACAAAAATATCCAGCTCACAACAAAATACAATTCACAATGTTTATTATACAATTAAAAATGAATAAGCATGCACAAAAAGCAAAAAAAGTAAACTCCTAATGAAAAGTCAATTAATTAAAGTGATCCAGAAATAACACAAATGATAGAATTCACAAACAAGGGCATTAAAAGAGTTATTATAATTACATTCCATATATACAAGAGGCTAGAAGAAAGATTAGACTGTTAAGTAGAGACATGGAAGATCTGAAATGGACCACTTCGAATTTCTAGTGGTGAAAACTATAATGTCTGAGATGAAAAATACATTGGTCCTGGGTGAAAGAATTAACAGCAGTTTAGATGTTGCAAAAAAAGAAAAAAGAAAATAAAAAGAAAGAAAGAAGGAAAGAAAGAAAGAAAGAAAGAAAGAAAGAAAGAAAGAAAGAAAGAAAGAAAGAAGAAAGAAAGAAAGAAAGAAAGAAAGAAAGAAAGAAAGAAAGAAAGAAAGAAAGAAAGAAAAAGAAAAAGAAAAAGGAAGGAAAAAAACTTAAAGACACAGCAATAGAAACTATCAAAACTCAAATAAAGAGAGAAAAAGCACTAAAAATAATTAGCAGTGCAGCAGTGAGCTGTGTGGGACAACTTAAACAGCCTAATATATATGTAAGTAGAGGCCCCAAAGTTGGAGGGTCTGAAAAATGTTTTAAAAAATAATGGCAGGTATTTTTAAAATTTGATGAAAACTATAAACCCACAGATCCAAGAATCCCAATGAACTCTAAGCACAAAAAAAAACATAAAGGAAACATCACTAAGGCACAGCATAATAAATTTCTCAAAACTAGTATAAAGAGAATGTTACAAAGATGCAAAGATTAAAAGACACATGACATAAGGAGAGGCAAGGTAAGAATGAGAGCAGACTTCCAGTAAGAACAATGCAACCCAAAAAAAAGTGAAGCAAAAGCTTTAAAATACTGAAAGAAAAGAAATCTGTTAATCTAGAATTCTATACCCAGGGAAAATGTCTTTCTAAGATGAGGGCAAAATAAAGATTTTTCTGAAAGAATACTTGTTCACCAGTAGACATGCACTACAAAAAAAAAAAAGAAATAAAACAAAACAAAACAGAACAAAACAAAACAAAAAGACGTAAAATGACATCCTTCAGGAATGATACTAGAGGAAATTTGGATCTGCATAAAGGGATGTAGACCACCAAAGATAGTGACTTGGGCAAATGAGAAATACTTTTTCTTATTGTTTATATTTCTTTAAGAAGTAATTGATAATTTAAAACAAAAATAATAAAAATATATCATGACATTTATAACATATAAAATACATGACAAAAAGCACATAAGCAAGGAGGAGGGAAATAAAAGTATACAGAGGCAAGGTTTTTATGCCATATGTAAAGAGGCATAACGTCAATTTTGGGTAGATGTTACTAAGATAAAGATGTATACTATAAATTCTAAAGCAACCACTATAATAACACAGAGTTATAAATAATAAACCAATAAAGGAGATCAAATGTAATCATAAAAACAATTTCTTAAAAGGAAGAAAAAGAGACAAAAAGAGAAAATAAACATGAGTCAAAGAGAAAATAAATATCAAAATGTTAGATTTAAACTCAAACGTATTTTTTTAAAAAACACATTGTTTTTAAGAGGTCAAAATATTCCATTTAGAAGGCAGATATTATCAGATTAAATATTTTTTCTGTCTACAAGAAACCCACTTTAAACATAAAGATACAAATAAGCTAAACATAAAAAATTAAGGGCTTTCACTACTTGATTTCAAGTCTTACTAGAGAGCTATAGTAATTAAGACACATTCACTCCCCACTGCCTCCATGCTCCCATGTGCACCTAACCCCAGTCTGGCTATTGACCCTCTAGTAACAGCATTTCATACCAACCATCTTCAGGAGAGTTCATGTGCAGTCTTGAATAAAAACTTAACTGATTTTCTGAATGTTTTATTTTAAAAACCAAAGAAAAAATCAATAGCTTTGAAAGCCAAAGCTTTGATTTATAAAAATTAAGCTTTGAGAGAAAAAAAAAAAACATGTATTTTTCCTTTCTTTAAATTGAGGCAAAATTTACACCCAACAAACCGTACAGATGTGTAATTTTTAGAAACGTATAAACCTAGGTAACCACCACTGCATGTAACACAGAGAACATTTCCTTTACTCAGGAAGTTCCCAGATGCCCCTTTCTAGTCAAGACCCTTCCTACTCCTTATAAGCAGAGTCAGCTATTGTTCTGATTTCCATGTATAATATAATACCATAGTTTGTCTGTTCTAGAACTTTATATTCATGGAATTATACTTTTGTGTCTGGCTACTTACATTCAACATAATGTCTCTGAGCTTTGTCCATGTTGTTGTATGTCTAAGTAGATTATTCTTTTTTATTAATGGGCAGAATTCCAT
Source organism: Eidolon dupreanum (assembly GCA_028627145.1). Classification (NCBI taxonomy): domain Eukaryota; kingdom Metazoa; phylum Chordata; class Mammalia; order Chiroptera; family Pteropodidae; genus Eidolon; species Eidolon dupreanum. Next base: position 67,786,714 of record CM053510.1, on the reverse strand, counting down.
TGTATGACTATTTCACAGTTTATTTATCCATTCCTCTGTTGATGGATACCTGAACTTGCCAGTTTTTAGCTAATTAATATATAAAGCTGTTATGAACATTCTTGAAAAAGGATTTTTGTGGATATATATTTTCATTTCTTTTAGGTGAATACCTAGCAATTAATGGGTCATAGGGTAGATGTATGTTTAATTTTATAAAAATTTCCACATTCTTTTCCAAAGTACTTGTACCATTTTACATCTCTACCATCAGCGTATGAGAACTCTAGGTGCTCCACATCCTTACCTATCTTGATCTTATCAGTGCTTTAGATTTCAGCCATTCTAATGAATTTGAAGTGGTTATCTCATGATGATTTTAATCTGTATTTTTCTGATGACCAATGGTGTTTAGCATGTTTTCATGTACTTATTGGCCATTCATAAAACTTCCTTTATGAAGTTACCATTCAAGTCTTTGGCTGTTTAAAAATTCTGTTTTATTTGTCTTTGTGTTATAAAGTTGTAAGATTTTTTAATATATTTTGAAGTCAGGACCTTGGTCAGATATATGTATGATGAGTATCTTCTAGTACTATGTGGTTGGTCTTTTATTATAACAATATCTTTTGAGAAGAGATTTTAGTTTTGACAAAGTTTAATGTATCAATTTAAGAAAATGGTATTGAGAATCAAAATGTTGAGTCCTAAAAAATGTAGCATAGAAAGTTTATGCCAATATTTTTTAAAGAATTCACAGTGGTATAAGGGCTAATTTTCCTTACTGCTCAAAAAGAGATTAAAAATCTTTTCTTGGTTGAAGAGAAAGAGCTTGGGGAATGGGAGAGGAAACAAAGATAGAAGGGGGGGTCCTGTGCCTACCCCTCACTTCTCCACTCCTCCTGGGGTAAATGAACTCTGCCTTGGTCAGTGTGTGAGGATCCCATTGTAGAGGAAAGCAAGATCCTTTGCTTTCTGAGGGATAACTTAGGGAAACAAAGCCTTATAGAAAGCCTCATAGAAGGATACCAAAGGTGGGCAAGGGATACAGATATATAAGCCTAGGAAAATCCTTGAGAGGTACTACTACTCTCAGAGAAGATGAGGAAAGCAGACAAAAAAAGAGTTCTCAGATTCATCATGGGGAGGAATAATGCTGAGGGAAGGTGGACTAACACAAAGGGATCTGGTTCTGAGACAATGACCACTCAATGTGTCTGGAGTCCAAAGGCCATTGTGAAAGCATGGACATCTAGAGTGAAGGCCAGAACCTGAGGATGAGAGTGAAATAAGGTGAGATTCAACGCAGAGAAGGCCAGTGTGAATGACAGACCATGGTGAATGAGATGCCATTTTATTCTGAATTCCCTGGGACTTGAATTGCTCCACAGGGGAAGAGGGAAGAGGAGGGAGGAAAATTTGAAGAAATTCTTCACCCAAAAGAGACTTTGTTTAAATCCAGAATGAAGTGAATTTTACCTTGAACTGGCAAGATTGTTTCTTGCCACCAATAAGATATGAAGGCTTGAGAACTAAGTTACAGAGAAATAAAGTTTTATATCTGCACCCCTGAGTTTTATGATAATGAAATTATACCAGGTGTAATCATAAAGTCTTTGGGGCACGGACCATTTCTGTGTTTTTCACCAAATTATATTCAGGGTGTAGTACTGTGCCAAGCACATAGTAGATGATCAAGCAATAATTTTGAGTGGATGAAAAAAAATGAGCCAACTATTAATGGAGTGAGATTCACATGACTTTAAATCCCTCAATTTTCAAACTTTTTATGATTCTTCCTTTCTCACATAGTGAAGTCAAGGACAAATTAGCCATGTAATTGGAACATAGCAGCAATGGGAATAGACATTTTATTTGCCCTTTGCTTCCCAACTGGTAAGCAATTATTTTTTTAAACCTGTCTTTATAAATGGGGGGTTATTTTATCTACTAAATTCATCCTTGGATGCCACATTATATAAAAGTGATTTCTTCTGTATGATTCTTTACACATTTTTTGGTCACTGTGGTATTCTCTAGGAGTTCAAGAAATTTTAAAAACATACTTAAAGCAAAGAACAACCCTCATTTGGTTGACTATTTATTGATATTTTTCATAAGCTGTGCCCGACATTCCCATGTCTTGAGATAAATTCCCTTAAAAACTTAAGGACAATGGTGGATGTGAAGAAAATTTGTCCTAATTTGTAAGGGTTTTTTATAGGATACTGAGGACCTTCTGATGGCACTTTAGGGATGAGAGCTGTGAAGTACTTAAGAGAACTGGCTCTGGAATCAGACTTCATCTCACGTCCACGCTCTGCCACTTATCTGCCATGAGGACTTGGGCAAGTTATGTAATGTCTCAAAGCTTCAGTTGAGTCATACAAGAGTTTAGATTACTAAATGAGATTATATGACCTTAGCACAGAGCCTAGCAGAAAATAAGAACACAATTCGTTTTAGCTATTTTATCATTATTCTCTTTATTTTTCTTCACTGACATTCTGAAACTAGAACAGAGCAGTGACATACTTCTTTTCTGGAAAATAGCAAGGACTGAACATAGCTATGATGAGATTGTTAAAACATTTCCTTGTACCAGGTGTTAGGTTTTTAGGAACCAAAGTTACAGACCCAGGCACCTCAGTAAATACATATGAAAAAATTGCAAGTGAAATAATTTCCAGGGAGCACCATTTCTTTGGTGGTAATCTATATGATACCTTAGAGTTTGGAAAAGAAATTTTGACTTTTCTTGGAGAATGAAAAAATATGCAGAAACAGAAAAACTTGGGCTAAACTTGTGTTTCTTTTTGTAACCACTGTTTGAAATTCATTAATGACAAACTCTATTGTGGCAGCAGGGGCTATAAAGAACTGACAGGCTCCTGACTTGCCCCCATGATCTAGTGAGGGCCTGTCGGCTTTCAAAATCATTTTGAAAGGAGACTGAAATTTAGTCTAGAACTTATTGGCTGACTGATGAACCACTGGTAAATCTTCAAGCAAACAGAAGTTAATTTTAAACCCATTCAGAAAACAGTCTTCACTTGATCCTCCTAAAACCTAAGTTATTTAAATATAATTCAATCGCAGTAAGACAGCTGTCCCAGAAATCAGAAAAAAAGCCTATTTGTTTCATGTTGGCTTAATTGTTCTTATGCTAAAGAAATGAACTGAAGGATGTGGACATAGCATCCTGAGCCCGCTTGGGGACTTTACATAGGGCAAATGCAGCAGCCATGGCTCCCAGATGGTACTTGGGAGCATAGATGGAAGCTCTGAGCTAACTAGTGAAACAAAAGATTGGAGGCAGGGAAGGGGACTCTGCTGGTTTCTTTCTAAGATAAAACACAAAATGGAGGGGTGTGACCTCAGTAATATCATGCCATTAAAATGAAGTTCAGAAATAGCCTGGAAGCTGCAACAACTTGGACAAGGGGGGTGACCTTTGAGAAAATGACATGAATATCTCAATTAGATACTGTTCTTCTGCACAATTACTGCTAAACTTCTGTTAGATCCAAGTTTCTAGCGTAAGAGAAATTGTTCCTATAGTAGATGGACAGGAACCAAGGGGAAAACATTCACTCTTAGGTGAACTTGAAGATTCTAAGTGATAGAGAGCAAGTCCAAGGCTAAGAAATAGGAAGGAGGGAATGGAGTTAACACATGGTACAGGGGATTGTGGCTGTCATGGGGAACAGAAAAGGATAGATTCATAGAGAGGAATATGGGCAATAACAGAGCCAGAAAAGAGCTTTCTTAGTCTTGCAGATAAGCTTGAAATATACTACACATTTGTAGATCTTTGCATAGTTTTAAACCCATTTAACCCCAACTCCACTGTCTAGATATAGACTGCTGAAGGCTCTTGTCTTTCCCAGATATTATTCCCCCTGACTTGAAAAGTCTTTCATGAGTTTAAGGAGCTTTTAGCACAATCATCTAGTGCTGTGGTACTTATGGTAATGGGATTCTCAATGAACATTTTAACCATTATTTACATATCAAATCATATTTGTTTATTTATTCATTCATTCAACAATATTTATGGAATATTTATTATGTGCCAGGTACTGTTCTAGGTTCTGAGATTGTGATGGAGAATAAAACAGATATCACCCCTGGCCTCAAGGAGCTTATATTCTAGAGGGAGAGATGATCAAAATATAAGCAAACAGGCAAATAAAGCAAATACAAAGTATGAGACATTTTATGAAGAAAGCAAGAAGCTGAGATATAGAATAAGAAGAGGTAGAATTGTTTGAAGTCTGGGGAAAGATACTCTGAGGCCTAGGAAAGGAGTATAAAATGGTGCTGCTATCTGGAAAGCAAACCAGTAATATTTACCAAAGTTGAATATGTGTATGCCTGAGATCCATATACATATGCCAGAGATGTTCTTGCTCAGGGCCCTAAGAAAATGTGTTCTAGAATTTTTATTCTGATAATGTTTGTGAGAGGAGGCAGCTAGAGGGATCCAACACTAGGATAAACAATTGCTTTGGATTACCATAGAACACTAGGAAGCAATGAACAGGGTGAACAGAATACGGAATGTTGAGTAAAAAGGGCAGGAAATAGAATGAGACTCAGAGAACAATGCCCCTTATGCACACTAAAAACACACACAAGAACATGACAATGAACTTAAAGATAAATGAGAGCCAGTCTTGATCCTCTCTATGGGGAGAGTAGAATTAGAATAAGGATTAGGGAAGAAGAATAAAATAATTTTTAATAGAATGAAGAAAGAGCCTTGAATGATCTGGCTATGATGATGTGCTATGAACTTAAGAGTATGATCGACTCATATCTGTACCTAAGGTTAAAACAAAACAAAACAGAAGAGGACAAGGAGCTAGCCAAGTTGAGTGCTGGGAGGAATGCTCTGAGCCATGGAACCAGCTTGCAAAAAGGCCTCAAGGTAGGCAAAGGGCTGGCCCAACATATGACAGGTGATTTTCTCATTAAGAGCAATGGAGATAGGGACATAGGATGAAGTTGGAGAGAGAGAAAGGAGTTTGATTATACAAGGCCTCAGTAGGCTATGGCAAGCGGATCAGATTTATTGAAAGTACAATGAGAGGCCACTAAAATATTTTAAGCAAAGAGGTAACATACTCTAGTTGACGTTTTTAAATGAACATGTTTTCTGTGATGGAAAGTATGGACAGGACACAATGAGAGTAAAACCAAGACACCATTGAAGAGATGTTTGCAGTAGACTAGGTGTGAGATGCCTGTGACTTGGACCAGGGTAGCCGCACACATGGAAGGAAGTGTTTGAACACACCTGCACACAAACCCACTCACACTTCTGCCCTGCAGACAGAAAGAGTGAAGTTTTTGTATGATTTGCAGTCAATCCCACCTTTCCACATTGAATATAATACTGTGTTTCTTCTCTGTTGGGCTTCTGTTGGAGAAACATGAATTCCAAGGATGCTGTGGGCTTCACTCTAGCCCCACCCCCATCCCAGGTGTGCTCACAGGTGTTTGCCTCCTAGTCCTGGACTTTTTCCAGCTATGAAGGACTCACACAAGTCTGTCCATAGTCAGGCTGCTTAAGAGCAAGTCTCTGGAGACTAGTGGCCTGAATTTGATTCACAGCTTTGCTATTCATTTACAGTACTGGCTATGTGACCTTGGGCACATTCCTTTGTGTGTCTTTGTGTCTCAGTTTCCTCATGTGTAAAATATAGATAATGATAATACCTGTTTAACAATTAGTTTACACAAACGCACACATATGCGCACGCGTGCGCATGTACACGCACACACACAAACACACACAGTTCTTAGAACAGTGCCTAGCATCAAATAAAAATTGTATTAGAATTTGCTATCATTATTATTATAAGGATTATTAGTGGAAGGAGCTACTTATTTTCCACACTAATATGTCTAGTGATTACAGCTCTTCTAGTAGAATACTTTTGAATAAACATAAGCCAGGAATCCTATTTTTCCACCTCTTCCCTGTATTCCACCTACACTTTGAACAATCAAGTTGCTAAAACATGGGATAATTTTTTGTTAAACTCCTAATTTCCTGCATAGACCAGTGATTCCCAAGGAAATAAAAACTTCTTGTTGTAAACAAGTCTGAGAATTCTAAAATTTTTCTAAAGTTATGAAGAACATGTCATCTGCCATTTCTTTTATGAGTGTATTTTTATATTGCTCATAAAAGAGCTCGAGAAAAGCAAGTTTAATACTAAAATAGGTTGTACATTTAGTGTCACTGATTCAAGTCACGCTGACTCATTTATGCGTACTTTACATAGTGTGGTCAGGGTTTAGACCCACTAAGCACCCTACTTCACATTTACCAGGTATAGCAGTCATTTATTACCTTTCTTTATCCCTCTCCCATTATTTTCCATTCAAACTCCAGCTTCTAGGCTTGCCTGCATGGGATTTTAGACAATCTCTCAAAAGTATTCGCAATAGGTTTGAATGACCAGTAGAATTAACCTTGGCCTTCTCAGTTATTTGCATTTTAAAAGAAAGTTTGTATTCTGAATAGACCTGTAATCAGTTGATTTCAGAGTTGGAAATGCACTTTCTAGTTGTCTCTGGAATAGGGCTAGGCTAGACCTTTGGTGCCCTCTGGCATTTAACTAGTACCTCTGCACTACCTCCAGCCCCAGCACCTGTTGTTTCTTGTGGACTTCATGCTGAGGTGGGGACTGTACTGGACACTTCATGTGACAGCCTCTATCCTCTCACTCCACCTCCTTCTCTAGATAGTGCTGTAGCAACCTGCTTTCTCCACAGGTGTGATCTACCAGAGCCTTACTTTAATTTCATACATGCCTCTCACTTTCTGCTCAGGCTTTTCTTGCTTGGAATACCTGTAGGTGCAGCCCAGAAGTGAAGGTGCATCGATACCCCAGGAGAAGCCCTGACCAATGGATGATGGAGACTGTAGGTACACGCTCTTCTGTCTTCCATGTAGACAATTCTGAAGCACATTCTATCTGATTCCGCAGAATCCTGGTAGGGTTAAACCCCTATGGTCCACCACGGTGTTCCAAGTGGAAAACTCACCCTCAAATCAGCTTTCCCTCCTCCCATGTTTCTCTCTCCTGGATCGCCACTCCTGTTTCTTTGGATCACTTATCAAAGTAGACAATCTGCTTTGGTTAAAACAGGGCCAAAGATGAATATGTCTTCACCTGGCCATTTACTTTTGTGCTGTTAAGGGGAGGATTAATATGTTTACAGATTGCGATTTGTAAAGTAGAAATTAGTTTGAGTACTTGTGAGCAGCTAAGGTAAATCCAATTGTTTGAAATATAATTGCAGTTTACCTAGTGCCAGTTGCAGAGTTAGGCTGTGGGGAGATAATGGTGAATGAGCCCTCTCTGACATTGTAACCCAGTGTATGTGGCTCCATCCCTCTGCCAACAATTCCTCCTAGATAAGACAGCAGTCCAGCCTGGGGAGGGGAGAAGATCTCGAGGGCAGGCAGCTACACGAGGGTTAAGAGTAAGGATGCCAGAGTCAGGTTGCCTGAATTTATTTCCTCATCCATCACTTTCTCCCTGAGTAAATTACCTGATCTCACCAAGCCTCAGTTTTCTCCTCGGTGAAATGCAGAAGACTTCTTAGGGTCATTGTGAAAACTAAATGAAAAAAAAAATGTATGTAATGGTCTTATTATGCTGCCTGACTTGGAGCAGATATGCAGCCAATTCTAGCTTTACAGTAAATTGTTGATTTCTCCATGAGGTGTTAGTGCTATGAGGGCATTGGAGAGGGGGAGCGTGAAGGGGTGCTATACCTCTACCCAACCAGGGTCCAGTTTTAATACTAGGGACACAGAAAGGAGAATTCAGCTAAGAAAAAGGTAACTAATTATTTTAACAGATGTTAAACTTTTGGCCATTTTTTAATTAAAGCAATTTATATCATGTTCTATGTTCCTAAAGTATTGCACAATGTTTACACATTTAGATGACTTCTGTAGGATGACAAATGTGTTCTTAAATGTTGGAAATAATTTTAACTGAAAAATTTACATTCTCATACATTTTGTACCACACTTTGACTAGTTTTATTTTAACAACACCTCCTTCTTTTTAATTATCCTAGTCAGTCAAAAGTTCCTTATACCTTCTATTTACACTGCATGGCTAATTCTAGGGTATCTCTGGGAAATTTTCTATCAGTCATTTTGTTAGAGATGGTTAAGGGAAAAGAAGAGGTCCTATATTGAAGGATGAAAAGGATGGATGAATGGTGGGAGAAAGGAGATTTTGAATAGATTCACGCAGTAGAGCTGATAAGATCTAGTATGATCCCTACTGAGAAAGAAGCTATCTATAGGCTCAAGAAACCATCTTGGACATGCTCTGTCCCTTCCCCTGTTCTCCTGGACACCTGAACCTGCCATCAGGTGCCTTGACACCTCCCTTTCAAGTCTTCAATTATTCTGTGAAAGGTTTCACATTACACCAACAAAACTGGAAGGCAGACAATTTTCCTTTGCTACTGCCCACTTCCATTTCTGCACTTTTATTCAACTAACTATTCTCTCCAGGCAACTGTCAAGATATTTTTGGCTAAGAAGGCATTCCCAGCACTCTGCCAGATGAACAGATGAGGGGTGGGCCAGAGGAATGGCTGGGTAGGTGGGGCTGGCATGAGGGGCATCTGGCAGTGTCCTTCTGGATTACAGGGAACTGGGAGTCTTCTTGAAAAGATCTCTTCTTTCCCAAAGTCTCTGATTGGCTTTTTAAAGACTCCCAGTACCTCCTGAAATGAACCAGAGAGTCAGTATAACCAGATGATTCTCCTTCAGATGAATGGTTTGTTGTATCATTTGTAGGCATAAAGAGATTTATTAACTCGTAATTTCATCAAGTAGTACTGTGTGAGTAAATGTTTTAATAAGGTCACTAATTCCATTACAGTATGTTGTGTTTAATAGTCTTTAAAGGTGAAATAAAATTATCAGCTTTTAATTACTCTATTCTAATTTTCTATAGGCTTAATGAGGGTTTTTCTAGAAGTCCATGCCTCCCTCGCCCCCCACCCCTCTCCTACGCCTTCTACCTCTACTCTACTCTGCTGCTCAAGAAAATAAACAGTGTAGTGGTTTAGAATTAACATTCTGGGATAAGAGAGATTAAAATTGGAATCCTAGCTCAACCACTTAATATGTGGAAGAGATCCAGGTACTTGGAAGAGTTCCTTAACCTGGCTAAGCCTCAGGATGCTTATCTGTAAAATGGGATCATGATCCTACCTCATAAAATCCCCCTTGAAGATTAGATGAGAACATTAATGCAGGTACAGTGTTAAAAAAGTGCCTGGAAGGGATTATGAGCTAATAAATGTGAACTATTTTATTAGTTATGTATCACTGTGGGACAAATTATTTCAACTTAATCTGAGTACAACTAAATTATGTACCTCTTTTTCAGGGTCTTGGAGAAGGCTAAAATCAAGGTCTTGGCCAGGCTGCAGTTTCATCTGAAGGCTTGACTAAACTAGGGGTTTTAGCACATCCCTGGCTGTTGGCTGGGAACCTTCCTCAGTTCCTTGACATAAAGGTTTCTCCCTGGTGCAGCTCAAATGTGGCAGCTTTCATCCAGGAGACCAAGCAAGAGGGCAAGAGAGGGACAGCAAGACAGAGAACAGCCTTTTTGTAACCTAATGTCTGAAGTGACATCTCATTTTGTTTGGGGGGGGGTTCATATTCTAGTCATTAGAACTAAGCCATTATGTCTAGGCCATATTCAAGGGGAAGGGTTCATATAACTGTGTAGACACCAGGAAGTAGTGATCATTAGACATTTTAGAAACTGCCTGCCACAGCTATTGTCATTATTATTGTTAAAGTAACTGGGCATTTAACAGTACCACTTCTGATCAATCTTCCTTGATTCCCTTTGTTTATGATATGAAGTTCACATGCCTTGCACAGCATGTAAGACTTTGCAGTACAGGTCTCTTTTTCTTTTCTAGGTTTTTCCCTACCAGTCCCCACTGATCCTTTTGGTTTATCCGTACTTCTCATAGTGTCCAAAAGCACCAGGTTCTAAGAGTTCCCAGGTGCTTCCCCTAGGATTCATAATGATATTCCAGGAGATTTATGCCATTGAAAGAGGTGATGGTGTTTATTTTGATTACTAATTTTTTAGAGGAAAACCAACACATAAAATTATTTGCATACTTTCCACTTTCAAAACAGAATAGGAGAGTCTTTGAGTATGTAGCAGATGAACATGTGAAGTTTGAGAGTCAGAAGCAGTTGAGAGAAGTCACCATGCGTATTCATGGTGACTTGCTTGGGCTGTTGCCTCTCTGTTCTGTCTGGTGAACTCATACTCATCCTTCAGAGTCACACTTAGATGACCCCTGACCCCTCAGAACATACCCTTCTCCCCATTTTTTCTCTGTTTTCCATAGCATTTTGGATAATGCCTCTTAGAGATCTTTTGTTAAAGTAGTGTGCATAGAAAGTGTTCCACAGAAGCCTGGGATCCCACACAGCAATAGGGAATAGGGATAAAGGTAAGCTTACTTTCTTAAATGGCTGGTCTTTTTAGTTTGTATTGCCCCCCTTGCCCATAGCCCCTGTCTATAGAGACTTTTCTTTTGCTCATGGACCTTTTTGCCCACCATATCCTTGCCTGTCCTGGGGATGGAACCTATCCCAAGGGCAAGTCAGCTTAGTGTGGGAGTGCTGGACCTGGTAACATGGCCAAGTTCATCAGCCAGTAGATAGTAGAGCTGGGATTTAAACTCTAACAATCCCATTGCATCCCCTTGCTTTTACTTTCTGCCCTATATAACTGAAAATATTGGAAGGAAAATGACTCTTAAGGCACCTCTTGTAGTCAGCTCTTTGGGTTTTGACAGACAGGTGCTTCAAAGGTGTGAGGAAAACATGGGATTTTTCCATGCTTCAAAACTGAAAACCAATACTGAGCCAAAAATGCTCCTCTAAGGAGCATTTAAAAGCAATTCTTACTATCCCAGTCAATCATTCACAAAAATACTCTTTCTTTCTCCCTGCTTTTTTCTGCAACAAGACATATGCTTGTGTCAGGTCACTATGTTTTGCCTTCAAAAGTGCCCTCATACCTTGGGTTTACTAATGATTGATTCTTGATTGCAGATTCTGATCTTCTTATATATCAAAATCTCTCCCTAGTTCTATAAAAATAGACAATTCATAATGTAAATGGAGCCCGGTTGGTTTTCTTTTTCTGTCCACTGTCCTACTTCTTTTGAGAATGGTACTTCTCCCATGCCAAATAGTCATGGTAGGACTACCCATTAAATTGCCTTAATCCATCCTCAATCTACAGGCAAAGACCTATGTTAATACCCATCTGTATGGCAGCAATTGTAAAAGTGAGCACAAGACTTTAGCCAAGCCAATGAGAATTGGCTGGATTGAAAACAGAAGTTGGGAAAAAAAAATTCCCCTGGTTGTTAAACTGGGAATAAATAAATCTGCTGTGGGAGGAGCCTTTCTCCCTGTTAGGTGGAGAGAGCTGGATTGCAGAAGAAGCCAGCAGAAAAGCAGGCTGAGAGAGGAGCAATAGACAAAGACCTCGCATGTTGATTGAGCTCTTGAATCCAACAGTGCCTGATGTTAGACCCACCCCTGCAATTTCCAGCTATGTATGCTGATAAATTACATTTTATCTCTAAAACTAGTTAGAATTTTAATCACTTGACAGCTCCAAATCATGATTGATATAGAGGTCAGGGATGGCAAGTCAATTTTTTCTCACATGAAAACCATAAGAGTTGTTAGGTAAAATAGAGGATTACCAGTTACATTTGAATTTCATATAAAAATAAATATTTTAGTATAATATTTTTCATTTTTTTTAGTTTAAGTACTTCATAAATATTATATGGGACTTACAAAAAATTATTCATTTTTTTACTGGAATTCAAATGTAACTGGGCATCCTGTATTTTTATTTACTAAACAAATAGCAGTAGTGGTTGCTTGTAACATTGTGTTGAGGATTCTGAGGTCAAATTTAGTCAAGAGTATGGTTATTGATTAATAATGTCTGGTCTGTACATAGAAGTAGACAGAGGTAGTATGTGTGTCATGCAATATCATCCCTGGTTTATCCCAAGTGTTTAGAAGTGTTTTCATTCTGCAGCCTTAGGCAATACAATGTATCTTAATAATAACATAAATAATGATAGCCATCATTCTAAGAGCCTTACATATGTCATCTAATTGAATCCTCATGACAATATTTTATCAGTTGTATTTCACAACTGACTCAGAGAAGTTAAATTCTCACAGACAGTAAGTGGCAAAGCTGGGATTCAAACCTGTGCCTTCTGACACCAAAGCTCATGCTCTTTCCAATTCATTATTCTGCGGGAGGCAAATATTGTCCTAACAGCATATATGCAAAAGTCATCTTAAAATGCTATTTTACAAATTGCTATATAAACACTTATAAATCCAGTTCTTGGCCCAAAATGGTAAACTGTCCTTTCACGACAAAGAGCAGCAATTCAACAACAAATTGGAACCTCATATGAGGCAGTATTTTGGCAAACAGATTTCAACAGTTGACACCAGAGGAATGCCAATTGTGAAAACTGGTTTTAGGCTATAAATGACTATGTAAAACCCACATTATGACATAGTGGGACAGGATTGTTTAACGTGTAGTGGAGGAAGCAGGGAGGGCTTCCAAATGAAATTTAAAGTTGGCCATTTGTGGGGTAGATGGCTTATGGTTCTTGATTATCTGCATAAATTGATAGGTACAAGAGCATTTGTGTTTTGGTAGATGAAAGAAGATGCTGTGTGTGTGTGTGTGTGTGTGTGTGTGTGTGTGTGTGTGTGTGTGTGTTAACTTTTAATATATTTAATGTTCGATAATTTTTAAGCTTGGGTATAAGATAGGGAGATGGTACACAGGCAACAATGCAGGGAATGGGATAGGATAGCATCTATCTCCTATACTATTCCCTGGAACAAAGCATGAGAGATAGAAACTGAAGGAAAATTGTGTATTCTGGGCATAAGCAATGCTATTTCAGGCCCAGTGAAAAGGGAGGCATGGGGCCATGGAAGGCCATGGCTTCTGCTTTGGCATGCAACCCCATTCCCCTCTGGGACCTTGAAGATTGGAGGCTTGGGAATCATTTAAAGATACTTCCTTGGCCTGAACAATTTTATTCTTAGGAAAAGTCTGATGAACTCTTACAGTGGTGTAACCTTCCAGAACTACTGCCTGTGCAGAAAACATTGACAATGGGACTGAGCATCAAGTGGTGGGTGACAAAGCTGACAGAGATGTTCATGAGCATGTACTTGTGGAAATATTTTAAAATATTTGGGAGACTTCTCAGGAGGGCTGGAGGCCCAGATGAACAAGTGGTCTTAAACTATTAGGGTTACCGAGACAAGTGTTTACAGGCTACTAAGTCCTAGAACACCCAGTTTATAAGCATGGAGACTAACTAGAAAGAAAGGATAGAATAAAGAAATATTAACAAAAATAGAGGCTTAAATAATCTCAACAGAGACAAAAGAATTGCAATGCTGGGTGAGCACTTCTCATGCAATAAAGTATAAGAAAAATCTAAAAAGGAAAGCATAATTTCCTGTTTTCTTTCCCAGTCCAGGGGGAATGGTTGCCCTCACCTTCCTCATACCTGTTTTGAAAGGCATGTCCTGATCCTGGTGATTGACTTTATCCTAGTGACAGTTGGGGCTTTGTTGTCAGGTATTAGGAATCCCTACCCCATGTCCCTTTTCTTTTTCCCCTTCTCGTAGGATCAATGTCACCTTTAGGGTGTTTTATTTTAAGACTGCAGAGTGAGTTCTGAGATCAGAAGGTGCCATTAACATTTCTCCAACATTGCTGGTTCTCCCTGGGGGATATTTATTTTATACTCTGCGTTTTATGAATGGGATGAATATTTCATTATGCTTGTTGCACAACAGTCCTTAATATGTATTAAGCTCTAATTTCCACAAATGCTTTTACGTCCCATATATGGATCAGTCTTGGCACCTGCTGGGCTTGTGTCCTTTTAGACTTATCAGCTAGGCACAATAGGCATTTCTGTGAGAGAAAAAAGGAGAAACTTAAATCAGTCAATAGCTCACTACATTCAGAACAGAACTGGGTTTTGCAAGCTTAAAAGGAATATTGGCATTTACAAAGGCAGGAAAAATTAAGAAGTGGGACATTTCCCATTCATGAGCAAAAAACCAGTTTCTTTAGGATGCCTTCTGAAATTATCTTACCTTTCTTAAAATGATTCATAGGCTTTCTGCAGCTGACAGAATCAAGTACAAACTCTTGGTCTGACATTTAAGGTCCTTTGGGCCCATCCCTCAGGCTGTTTCTCTCAACTTCTTTCCATGCCCTTCATAGTATATAAGCCAATCTCTTCAGTGTTCCCTAAACCTTCATGTTTCTGAGACTTTCCTAGACCTTTTCTTTCACCTGGATGACCAGTTCAGTGCTACTTTCTCCACTAGAGCTTTGCAATGTCCACAGCAGGAAATGCTCCTCCTTAGGAATATCTATAACTGTGTCTCAGGTGAACCCAGACATTTGTTTTGTGCTTATTTTTATGCCTACCTTATCTCCCCCACTAGACTGTAATTTCCGTAAACATAAGATCCACAGCCAAGTCTTCCTTGTAGTGCCCCCTGCTCCCCACTCCATAATGCTAATGGGATACTATTAGACACCTCATAGGCTACAATGAATGTTCAGTAAATGAAAGAACTAAAGAACAATCCCCATAGATTTTGGAGTAGCAGTGGACTAGTTTCTTTTGACTCTGGAAAAGTCGTGTCTGGGCTGTCTGATGATGTTACAATGTGAACTCTCCATCCCTCTTTGCATAGGACATCTTTGGTGGGATGTTAAGGTGTGTGAGCCCTGACCTGTGTCATTTGGTTAGAGAGGTAGTTGAGCATGGGGGCTATTTTGTAGGGTTCTCTCCAGAGCAGCAGGGAGGTAGAAATGACAGAACATCTGTAGCTGCATTCCTGGATTTGTGGCTCCAGCCTGATTCTCCCACCACTGGCCTCCCTCACTTTCCATTGCCAGACCTGCTAACCTTACCACCTATGAAGCATCAGCTCCCCTCAATTCCAGACCAGCTTCAGTTCAGGGCAGCAGTGGGAAGAGGCAGTGCTGGCTGATATGGAGAGGTGGAGAGGACCTTCAGGTCTTCTTTGTTTCTGGACTGACCTGGGCCCTAGAATCTCAGCACCATCCTCTCAGTGACCTGTTACAAGAGCAAGTGCCCATGTCCACTAACTGTTTCAAGTACCTATCCTCCTGGCCTATGGAGGTCTTAACCCTCCTAAATTCTATACCAGTCCCACAGCCCTAGTTTAGGCTCTCATTAACTCCTATCTAGACTACTGAATGTACCTTCCCAATTGTCATTTCTATTATAAGAGATAGTGAAGCAAGTCTCCTCCCCATCACTTCCTTGCATAAGCCTTTCAGTACTCCCTATCATCTACTGAAGAAGCTACAGCCTCCTCGCCATGGCACTCAAGGCCCTGCATGAACCCACCCCTTCTACTCGTTCAGGTTCAGTGCTTGCTATTTCTTGCCAGAACCTTAGACTCTAATACCCCTGCCCCACCATGATGTTTCTATGCTTCTCTAATGTCATTATCTTTGTCCCAAGCTGCCCTCCACCCTTTATACTTCTTATTTGGCCTACTATCATTTTTTTCTCTGAAACATTTCCCAATCACGACCTCCCAGGATGTGTTAGAGTAGATGCCCCTGTTTTATGCTCCCTAGTATATCATGAACACAGCTCTGGCAGGCCAACATTTAAACCTTATCTAGAGTAGCGTTCGTCTGATATCTTGCTGTCAAGGTTAGTGCTCAGATATACACATGTTCCCCTCAACATCCCACGTTAACATGCCTATACATCACAGTCATGCAGTCCCCACATTGCCTATGTCATGAAGGCAAAAACTCCAACTCTGACTTTTTTCCATACCCCAATCACAAAAGGACCTTTTAAAATGCTCTAAGATAAAAGAATTTGCTGGATGTTAGTGGGCGGTAAATACCACAGATAAAGACATTCAGGATGTTAAGATATCAGCAGTAAGGGTCATGAAAGGCACTATTCAAGGGAACTGAAGGAAAAGAAACTAGTGAGGTGGGTGGGCTTGAGATATTTGCTGCAGAACTATCTTTTAAGCCCAAAACAGATCCCTCCTTAACTTTAACCAACTCCACAGTGCATGCCTTGATTAGAAGGGAAACCAAGTGAAGGGATGGGACCTTCTTAACACAAACACACTATTATTATTGAAACATAGATGCCAGGGAAATGATCTACAGAGCACATCAGGGGCATCATTGCTCTGAGGGAAAGGAAGGATACTGAGTCAAGCCTGCACTAAATTCAGAATTAAATGCTTGCTCAACCTTTGACTTCTTTCACAACCCAAGGCAACTGACCCTCCCATCCATTGAGGTCTTTTTTAATACTGGTCTAAAATGAGAGATGTAAATGAAGTAAGTGCTCCTTTCATATTCATCACTAGAGAAAACAACACAGTCTCTTTGGTCCAAGTTGAGATTGCCTCTTTTTTAATAAGTTTGGGAAGTCCCATCAATCCCCTTCTTCACTATACTTTTCTCTTACTGGGGCTTCCCATTCCAACTGACTTATTTGCCAACAGTTGGGTACTGGAGATTAAGTGTTTAATGGGATCTAAACTGCTGCATTGTGGATTAGACCATGGTGCTCCTTCTTGATTTAAACAGTAAATTGGATTGCCATTTGCCAGTATGGTGATTTGTGCTTTGGCAGCCTTTGCAGATCCATAAGTAAACTAGTAGATTTCCCTGACACAGTAATCGGCCTTACTGTCTAGAGTCATCACACATTTTTCTTATACATTGAACTAATATAGAAAAGCAGGATGGTTGATGGTTTCATTTGTTGTACCATTAATGAAACATAAAACAGATGTGTAAAACACTGTCTTAGTAATAGAAACTGCATTGCAAATTATTTGTCCGCAGAATTCATGTCCTGAATGTAAGGTGAGAACAAAATGTAGTTTTCTCTTGACAGTACTAGGTTAAACTAGATTTAAAAACCTATTAAGCATGAAGTCTTAAATATAACACACAGAAACACAGAGAAAGGTATAGTAAAGAAAATGGTTGACGAGACTTCTCAAACTTCTTAAAAAGGAGGCAATCTTGAGTTGGGCCAAGAAGACTGGGCCAAGAAGACTGTTATTTTCTACAGTGATGAATATGAAAGGAGCACTTTATTTACATCTCTTATTTTAGACCAGTATTACAAAAGACCTAGATGCATGAGAGTTTCCGTCAAATATAAAACACTTAAATATAAAGCACATTTTTTCTCTCAGTTCAGCACAACATTAAAATCTTGTAAATCAACAGCACTTTGTACCTACTTGTGTGTGACTTTTTTTCTGGTCACTTCCCAGGTAATTCACTAGAGGATAAGAGAATGAGAGAAAAATATATACTCTCTTACATTTTCCCTGTGAAGACTGGCAATAGAGTGTTGAAGGAGAAAATAAAGTCAGCCAGAGAAACATGGCAGCAGACAAGGTGCTGAGGGAACATGTCCATCATCTCAGTTTTCCACCTTTAATATGCAGAGGAAAACATGGCATGCTAAACTCAAGAGGGGATATAAAATAGCCTTCTAAAGAAAGACTTGGCAGTACCCCAAGGGTGGGGTTGAAAGTTGCAATGCTTTTTCTTGACTTGGGTTGTTAGGAAAGCAGGAAAAATTGGGTACATAGGTTAAGATATGTTCTTGGACACCAACACTCATCACTAGCACCTTTATAAGGAAGGGAGGGTAAGGGAGAAATGGAAAGGAGGGCTAAAGTGGCTCAAGATGTTCTGCAAATAATATTCTTCTGTCACTTTCTCTCAGTCGTCTTTAGTGGATACTCTAAGCCTTTTCAGACATCCTGGATCAAAGGGGTGCAGGGACATTTCCTAGACAGTATGCTCAATTCCATTGTGCTATCATTCTGTAGACTCCTATTCCTAGCACTTGCCCTGAAATTGTGTCTTTCTACAGTGTGGTCTTATGCATGGTAATTTCTAACAACCTTGACTAGTCTATTTAACAAACAAATGATCCATGGATTCTAGCCTCTGCCTCCAAGTCCAGCTCTGGCCACCCCACAATCCATTCTGTAGCTTTGCTTGCTTAGTGTACAGTTTGTCAGGGCCACCTTCTTTCTCAGAGCAATCCTAGTATCTTACACATGCATTAGGTGTAAAATTTAAGCGATTGTATCATAACTTACGAATATATTTAAAAGATGTTCACTTAGTCTGAATCATTGAAAATGGAGATTTCTAGTACCTGTGTTTATTAGTACCTTTTATAGTACCTGGCACTCAATAAAATGAATAAATAAATAAATAATTAGATCTTAGAGATGGGCACTTTTCTCTATATATACACCCACTTATAATACAAATAAGCAGAAAAAGAGGTTTGCAAGGAAACCTACTTACAGTTGCCTTAGAACTAGTCTGGTGCCTGGAACCTTAAATCTTGGCCCTCTGTTTGCAGAGAAGGGCCAAGGAGTTCTGGCTCATGAGCCAAGGACAGGGGTCTTTCCCTCTGGAAATATTTATAAAATTTCCCATCAAAATTGATGATAATCTTACAAAAATATTTCATGTTGGTGAATAGTTTGTGTTTTACATGGAGAAGGAAATTTACGCATGACTCATTCAAAAAAATTTGTGCGCCCGTTACATGATGGGCACAGTGTGGGCACTCAAAAGACAAAATCTCTTTGCTTTAGGAACTCAGGATCCAACTGGGAAACAGACCCATAAATGAGATGTGTAAGAGACCTGTCGTGATATGTAAAAAAATTATTATGATATAACGTGATATGGGCCTGAATAGAGATAAACATGATGCATCATTACTACATCAGCCTAGAAGAGGAAATTCGTGGAATTACAGAAAATTTCACTCAAGAGGGGACTTGAGGAAACAGATAGTTAGTACACTTCAGCTATATTACATATATATATATAAAGAAGAAAGAAAGAAAGAAGAAGGAAGAAAGGAAAGGAGGCAGGGGGAGGTGGGGAGAGAGAGAAGAAAAAAAGAAAGGAAGGAAGGAAGGAAGGAAGGAAGGAAGGAAGGAAGGAAGGAAGGAAGGAAGGAAGGAAGGGAGAAAAAAAGAAAGAGAAGAGGAAAGAAAAGATGTAGTGTTAATTGTTCTAAGGATGAAATCTCCTTTCTGATAATGTCCACCATTTACTTGTCTGCTTTTGTTAGCTTTACTTTAAAATTACTTCCACTGTTAAGTAATTACATGTGAGAGCCTACAGCAGATAGTAAATAATTACTTTTTACCAATTGTCCAAGCTCATGTTTTCATGATCAACGATAATGATCCAGGCAAAAACACTAGGAACACACTGCAGCAAATGTCTTCCTCCTGCTACCTGGGATTTTCTACACATTCATAAGAGCACAGGAAAAGGTTGCTGAAGAAATAACAAAAGGATTTCATTAGGGAGAAGAACACATTTTGGATTAGGTGTGAAGGCAGTGCTCGTGTGTCCAATTCCGCTGTTTCCCCTTGCCAGCTTTAAGATTGTTAGCTACCACCGTGCGTTCAAGGCTATAATCACACCCTTGATATGTATCTGTTCTGGCAAGTTAGAGACATTTAAAAATGTTTATTAGCCGCCTTAAGAAACCAAATTTCAGGACAGGAACTCTAAAACCTTTGCTTATGTGTGCAGAGAAATCAAGCTCACCAAATGTCATACACTGCTTGGAATAGAAGTATTTGGGGCCAGTTGGTCACAGCTGTCAATCACAGATGGACAAAACTGGACCTGGGAGGGAAGGTTGGGTAGATATTTTGATTCAAACAGATTTCTCTGGAGGCATGTGACATTTTTCAAGGCTGGATCAAAGACATTCTGGAAGGCACAGTTGGTAGCAGATGACCCAGCATGGGTGCTGGGGCAAGCTGGCTGCTTTCATGCGGGGAGGGTGCCCCTCTCATTACTAAAAGTCACTTAATGTTGTACGAATGGGAAAATCAAAGGTTCTTTGGAATCATTACACCGAAAGGGAAATATTTATAGTTTATCGAACCATGAAAGATAGTCTGAAATTACCTTTTCTCACGTATTGCTAGTAACTCAATCCACCAGGTAAGAAGGCAAATTCTCCCTGCATGCAACATAAAGGTTAAACTATTCCACAGGCAGCTGGAAGCTTTTCCCCCCAACTTTATGTCTGCTCAACTAGAAACAATTCTGTTGTCAGTGATCATCCTTTCTATAAAAGCTTGTCCAAAAACTTTTCTTTTGGTTTCGTTGCCCTATAAATTTGGAGGAAATGCTTTTCCTCTCACCACTGTTTTGACAACTTAAAAATCAGCTATGAATACTAGGAGACTCACAGACAGCGAATCCTCTTCTAAAGAAAGGTCTGATGGGTCTAAACTCTGGCACTAAATCACCAGCTTCTGTTCCCCAGCCAAGGAAAATCGATCTCATACCTTTTTCGGGAGCAGTGATGTGAATACGAGGCAGTTTGTGTTTAATGGGGTCTCTAGAGTTTGTGGAAGGAGGAGCTAGTTTTTATCTCCCTGGGGCTGGGAGTTCACCAGGTGTGGCTAATGGGAAAACAGAATGGGAAAGGAAGCGGAAATCCTGGCAGCACTCTCTGCTGCAAATTCTGGAAAAGTGAAGATTGAGAGTGTGCTGATGAGGAGCCTTGACTGTGAAAACCAGTTTAAAGAAACGCCAGGCCATGGAATTTTGCCGATGACTCTTGGGCTGAAATTGAGGTCTCATTTCTGCCACCGTGAAGGATAAGCATTTCTAATTCTTCTGCCCATGTTGAAAGTCCCAATCCCCCCAGGGACACCGACTTAGCAGTCCTTGTTTGCATTGGATCATCAAGTTCCCAGCCTGGGTAGGGCCTTACTTCTCATATAAGAACTCAGGGGAGGCCAGGAGTGGTCACAGATAAGGCTGGAGAGGTTGGCAGGGCCAGGTTTGAAAAGCTTCCCAGTTCAAGCTAAGGAACTGAAACTTTATCCCATAGAAGATGGAAAATCATTAAAGAGTGTTTAACTGGGGAAAAACAGTCTGATTGGTATTCAAGGTAGAACATTGTGGCAGCCAAGTGAGGATGGATTTGAGAGAGACAAGACAGGAAACAGAGAGATCAGTCAGGGATTTTGATGAACAGTTCAGCGGGAAGCCTCAGAGCTCAAGTGTATCCAACCACCTGCTGCACATACCTGTTGGATAGACTACTTCAGTTTCCCACAAGAAAACCTACCCTCCTACTTCAAAATCCTGCTCCTGAATATCCTATCTAGGTGAATAATTTCCCAACTACCCTAGTCAAATACATGATAATCATCCTAGATACTCTTCATTTCCCTTTTCTCCCATATTCTATCAACATGCCCTATCCATTTTACCTGCTATCTCAAATCTTCCCCTCCACTCTATTGCTAAAAATGTTGTTCAAGTGTAAGTGTTCATCATCTCCTCCCTGGGCTTTTGCAGTAGCCTCTTGAACTGGAAAGGAGTGGTCCATAGAGGGTCTGCTCTTTCAAAAAGGGCAAAGAAAATAGAAATGTCTGTACTTGTTTTCAGATACAAGCTCTTAAATATGAAACCCCCAGGCAAGGATAAGTGCCCATATCCTGCTTATCATAGAATTTTTCACTTTTTGTTGGCATTATATAGTTACATATCTAGATAATGGGGTCAGCAAACTATAGCCAGACCTGGCCTGCCATCTATATTTGTGAAGAAAGTTTTATTGGAAGATAGCCATGTATGGTAATTTACACATTATCTATGGCTGTGTTTTGTTTTGTTTTTCCCATCACTATGGAAGACTTAAGTGATTGTGACAGAGAGTATGTGGCCCGGAAAGCCTAAAATATTTCCTACCTGGCCATTTACAGATCAAGCTTGTCAACCCCGATTCTAGATCATAAACTTGTCAAGTGCGAAGACCTGTTTATGGTCTTGTTGTATCACTGGGATCTAGCACACTGCTTGGGACATAAACACAATGTGTGCTGTGTGTGCATTGTGTGCGTGTTATATGAGGGGCAATCCCATGTGTTGTGACTCAGCGATACTGAGGAATATAAATTGCAGCCTGAACCCTATATGCATATGAGCAGATGTTAAGTTTACTCTTCCCTTTCATACAATGGCCTCCATTGTAAATTACTTCACTGGTATTATTAACAATGCTTTGCTCCCTTTAATAGTGGAGTCCTGAACACCTTGATTCATTATGTCCTAGGGGTGGCACTGCCTGCAACTCATAGGCCCTAACAATGCCACCCATCCTTCAGCCCCTGACTATAGATTCTGGAGACTATCAGTCCCAAATGAGGAGAAAAAGACACTTTTCTACGAGGTGTAAACAATCTTGGTACATTTTGATAGATGCTCTACTTTCAATAAGTTTTGATGGTTGAGTCTAATCTGAGGAGAGAGATAGTGGACTTAGATGTTACTTTCTAGAAGCAAAACATTGACCTGACACGAGGGCCCAGACCTTTCTGTAGGCCCTTGGTTACCGGGCGCTGCACCAGGCCCCTTCATGGGTTGTCTCTGCATGCATTTTGCTCATTACTGTATTCTACGTATCAGGAACTGTGCCTGATGCATGGTAGGTGCTCAACAAATATTTATTAATGACGATTTCTTTAAATTGTTTTATATCATCATTTTTGTTCCCCTGCGAGCTATATGCCTTACTATGCCCCATTTCACAATGAGTAAGCTGGGCCAGGGAGATTATAACACTGCTATTCAGTGTCATGGGCAAGAGTTAAGTCCAGATCTTTTTGACTTGGAAGCCTGTGTTCTGTCCATAACATCAAGATTCAGATGACTAAGAGCTCTGTTTTGGGCTTAACATCCTTACCTTCCTTTTTGCTAGAAAAGAAACATGTAGGAAGGCAAACTTCCTAGGCCACTATTTCCGAGATTATAATCACCATACATGATTTCAGAAGCTGAATTGTCAAGAGCCGAGGTTAATTCTCGGCATAAAAACAATACAAAGGCCTCTGAAAATTCTGTGTTACCCATGTGAGTTTTGGCACATTCTCTGAAAATCTGGAAGACAGCCACTTAGGAGAATCCTGTGCTTCCCAAGGCTACACGGTGTTCCATCCAAACACAATGGCAATCAGGCAATTGAGCCATACACTGGCTTTTTGAAAGTCTGTAGTAGGATGTAACGATTGTGTCATTTGCAACAATAATAAAGAAAAAAACCTCTCAGCCAACTTTCTGCACATGACTGGACAGAGAAAACAAGTAAACACAAAGCAAACCAAGCCTCTGCCAGCTCTCCACCCTGGAAGGCAGGTTCTAGAACCACTGCTCGGTTCTCCATGTCACATATCCAATGACGATTAGAAACTTCCCGCTACCCTGCACAGCAAATGAATCTAATTTGTGATTTTCATTCCCTTGGTTCTGAGATTTATTTACAGATGACCTTCAGTGTCACATCCATTTCTAAAATATATCATTAAATAGCAAAAACCACCTCAGCAGGTGAGATTAAAACCGATCATGTGGAAGTTTTTCCTTGTGTTGCTACCCAGGCTGAAAACCAGACTGTGCTTTTCTTCTTCCAAAGATAATCTTCACATTAATGGGCTACAAAAAGCAGCCTGCCAGCAAAACACCAAACATTTATTAAAGCCTCAATAAATAGTAATTCACTAATCATTAAGATTCTCAGTCTAAATGCCTTTTAAAAGTCTAAATACCGTCTAAAAATTATTTCAGAAATATGTTGCTCAAGGATTAAAATAGATTGAGTACTTAAGTCTCCTGTTGTTCACGTTCGGCTTGGTTTTCCCTTGAGAATATTAAACCAAACCGGGAGAAAAAAAAAAGCCACGGAGATAACTAGTGCAAGACTTGGTTTAAACTCCTAAGAGACAAGGAAATGAGTTCTGCATGAACCTTCTCTTTGTCCTTCTCTCACTCATACTCTTTCACTCCTTGCTCTTCATTTGACTCTCGTCATGGTTTCTCTTGCTTTCAGGTCCTTGGAATAAACACCAAACAACCCTTTAGGTGAGTCTTTGAGATGGGGGAAGCCTAAGTTTATAAATGTTGAAAGAGAGGCTGATGGAATGGAAATATAAGTTGCAAATTCTGGGTGGTCTAGATGCCTTCAGAGCCCAGGGAGCTCTTCCAAAGTGCCGCTCATGCTCAGAGCTCATCAGAATGTCCTGGTTTGGGGAAGGGTAAGAGAAGCAGGCAGGGGGGACCATATTAAGTAACTTTTCCAGTTTATATTTCCAGTTTATATTATATTCCAGTAGTAGGAGACTGTTTCCCTCTGTCCTTAAGCATAATCCTTAGAATCAAAGGACAAGAGAGTTGAAAGGAATCTTGGGGTTTATTTTGTCCGATTCTGTCATTGTACGCATGCTTAAATCTCTTCCATTTTAAATAAAAAGTCTCTTACCACTTTGTTCTACAGCCACATCCCCAGCTTTCACCTTCCATTCATTGTCAAACATATTGAAAAGTAGCCTATATTTCCTCTCCATCTCCCTGATCTTTCTATGATCCATCTTTTACATATTGGAAACTGCTCATTGCAAAGTCACCAGTAACCCACCAGTTGCCAAAAAAATGAATGCTTTCCTAGTTTGTACTCACAGCTTTGCCCCTTGGATGCTGCTCACAGCTCCTTTGGTAACCTCTCTCCTGCTGGCTTTGGTGCCTACCTTCTTCTGGTTCTCCTACTTTCTTGACAGCTCCGGCTCAGTGCCTTCCTGGTTCTTTCACTAGGTCTTTAAATGCAGCTTTCCCCCATGGCTCTGTCTGTAGCCTTCTCTTTTTGTGCATTCTATTTGGCTGATCTCATCAGTTCCTATGACATCAACCATCATCTCTATGGATGTCTCTTGTAGGTATGTCACCTCCTCAGACATCTCAGCTCTAGTGCAGTGTGTCTTATTGCCATGGCATCTTCACCTGGCTGCCTCTTTACGTACCTCAAACATAACTGGTCAAAAACAGAAATCGATTGTCATCTACTCCCTATTCAGTCTTCCCCTCAGAGTCCTTATATCTCCATCAGTGTATCCAAATCAGAATCTTTGGGTCTGACCTGATATCTATTTCTCTTGCACACCCCGCATCTAATTAATCACCAAATTCTTCCAATACTTCTTTCTATAAATCTTTTGACTCCACTTCTGGCACTGCTGCTGCCTTCTATATTTTAGACCTGCCCTTGGATCTTATATATACCCTATTGCAACACCCTTCTTACTGACCGCCCAGCTTCCACTTCCTATATCTCCAACGTATTCTCTGTATGCAGGTCAGAGCTATCTTGTATACACTGACGTGATCTGGCAACTCTCCTGTTTAAATGCCTTGATGGTTCTTCGTTGTCTCTAGGATAAAATGCAATCTCCTTAGCCTGACCTAAAAGGCACATCATTATTTAATACTTCCCTACTTTCTAACCTCATTGCTGGCCATTTATACCCTCTTATAGTCATTCCAAGTCATGTTCAGTTTCTGGAGTCTTTCATGTCGATCTCACCCCTGCTTCTTTGTATATGCTATTACTTCTGCCTTGAAGGTGCTTGACTCACTAGTTAAGTAAAAACGCATCCTTGAAGACTGCTCAAACATCTCTCTCCTCTTCCTTGGTCTCCCTCAGGCACAGTGAATTGCTTTATTCTCAGTATTTTCATAATACTTTGATTATGTCTTTCTTAGCACTTATCTGGTAATTTTTGTAATTATTTATTTACAAGACTGTTTCTCTAGCTAGAATGAGCTCCTTGAGGGCAAGGACCTTGCCTTTTTTATCTTTTAAATTTATGATATGTGGTAGATAAATACAATTATAAAATGAAAGAGAAAGCTAAGGTTTGAAGAGAAGTGGATTTTCCCAATCATACAACTAGTTGAAGGCAGTTTCTGGGCTGGAACTAGGATCCTAGATTCTGGACTTGTGTCCCATTTACCACACAATGGCTGAGGCCTGAAATTCAACTCTAATGAGGTGGGGCAGGGAGAGTTTGGGTAGGTAGAGGGCAGTGGACAGACCCATCCATTGATATCAAAGTAGATACAATTCACCAGATAGAACCTGGCACCTGGAAGGTATTTACACAGACAAGAGTGATAGGCACTCTAGGTTGTCAACATTGGAGGCATAAACTTGAAGAAACAGAAGAACCTTGACTGAGGAGTATAGAACCACTACAGAGAACCCAAGAGCAGATAATATTTAGAAATTCAGGAGAATAGGGATTGAAGAAGGGGGTGTCAAATACACTTATCAGAATGCATAGGCTCTGTATTAGGGGTCTCCAGGAAAACAGAACCCATAGCATATCTATATCCACTTCCATATCCATATCCATATTTGCATCTATATTTATGTTTATAAGTGATTTATTATCAGGTATTGTCTCCTCACTTATGGAAGCTGAGAAGTCCCACTATCTGCCATCTGCAAATTAGAGTTCCAGGAAAGCAAGGAGTATATTTCAAAGGCCCGAAAGCCAGAGAGCTGAATGATAGAGATTCCAATCCAGTGTGAAGGCCCGGGAACCAGGAGCATCAAGGGCAGGAGAAGATTGTTTTCCGGATCTGTCAGGAGGAGAGTGAATTCAACCTTTCTCTGCCTTTTCATTCCATGCAGGCCCTCAGTGGCTTGGATGATGCCGCCCACATTGGGGAGAGCCATCTGCTCAGTTCACTAATTCATTTCAGAAACACCCTAATCTCTTTCAGAAACACCCTCATAGACACACCCAGAAATTATGTTTAACCAGTTATTTGGGCACCCCATGGCCCGTAAAATTATCCTTTGCAAGCTGCTATTATAAGCTGAGAGTTGAGAGACAGAAAGTTGATCCTTGAAGAAAGGATAGCAGCCAGGTAAAGTCCGAGTCCTTGTCTTAGAAGCCAGAAGTACAGGCTGATTACCAAGAGAAGGGCTTGAACTCAGGTAATAGGACAGGAAGCCAGTTACCAGAATCAGGTTACAGAGTGGAAAAAATAGGGGGGGGGGGTGGGAATAGGGAAGACTATAGCATCCTTGCCTTTCAGCTATGTCATACTCTAAAAAGCAGGAGTTTTCAGAGCAGACATTATTAAACATCTCCCTAGCATTGTATCTCTATATTTCTCTCCTTCAGCTCCATTTTCCTTTATTTCAAGCTGCATTTTTAATTTTCATTGAAAACAAACTGGTAGTGACTTTGGATTATTGGCCAGTACCACCCATTTTAGACAGAGAAGGGTAACTGTTCACACGTTCAAGGTCTGTTTAGAACTTAGAAGGTCGGCAGCTCCTCCCTAGAGCATTTCTCACAGGTAGTTGGAAGCCCGTGTCTGAGAGGATGCCCTTAGGCGGTGCTTTACTTCACACATCTGTTCACTTCTGACCTGGCCTCAGAAGAGGTATTAAAATATGCTTCAATCCTTTATTTTTCCCAGCCTAATTAACCAAAGTGTTTAATAAGTAACTGGGATGTTTCCGGTAATTTAGCACTTCATTAGTAATTTGTTCCATTGTAATATGTATCACCCAAATCAGTTCAATTCATACAACCATTTGCTGCCTTCACAAAAGATAATGACTTTTAATTCCCATTACTTGAGCATCTGATAAACCTTATAAGTGATTTGCTACTTTGTGTTAAAGTTTATCTCAAATTTTGAGCCTTGCAAAAAAAGTAAATAAAACTCATGAAAATTGAATCACAGATAGGCAAATAAAATTGAATAAATACACCTAGAGAACCCCCTTAGGGATACTATACCATGACTATGCAGGGACAGGCCTGGTGCTTTTGCATGAAATAAACTCCATTTCTTATTAAGTCAGGGAATTTGACTTTTACCTTCTCAGATATCTAAGGCAGCTAGAAATTTCATCCTTATTTCACAGTGATGAAGGCTTATGAAATCAGAGAATGTTGTGAGAGGATGTCTAAATGTTCCATAATGTGGTTGAGAAGAATTTTGAAGTCAACAGACTGTATTTGGGACAGAAATTGGTTCACATGATAGCTTGACCTTTAACTATTAACTAATAGTGAATGTAACAGAGATCTTACCCTGGTCTCTGGCTGGACTTTGACTTTGCCTGTTTGCTTTACTTCTTGAACCTGACCCACAGCACTCAGTACAGCACTGAGCACCGAGTAGTAAACAGCTTAGCACTCAGTTGCTTGACTCCAGATTACTGCTACCTAATGTGAACTGAGAACACACCATGTGCAGGTCATTGTACAGAGATGTTCAATGTCATCTCACTTATCTCATGATTGCAGCTTACTCTTTTAAGTACCAAAACTTTTACTGTTTTATGTTAGCCAATTTTGACAGAAATTACTCTATTATATAACATATACTTCTTTGTCTTCCTACAAAGAAAAGAAAGACTATTACTTAGGTACTTACATCTAAGGGTCTAGACGGACAGCAGGACTCAAGGTACAAAGCGATACCAAGAATTATGAAAGGGAGAGTAGAGTAAAAGGCAAAATGAGAAGTGGCCTCAGTTATCTGTTCATTCATTTGCTCAACTGATATTAGCTGAGCACAGCAGACTGAAGATTCAGTGATATGCAAAGCAGACATGGTCTCTGTCTTCCTGAAGCCTCCAGTCTGGTAGGATAGTCTGAGAAGTGAACACACCACTTTAATAGAGTGGATAGCAGAAAGCACTGAAAACATATAAAATGAAACAACTCAGGGAGGGCATCCTGGAGAAGTAATGTGGATGGATGCCTGTTATAGTTTTG
This sequence comes from Eidolon dupreanum, assembly GCA_028627145.1. Classification (NCBI taxonomy): domain Eukaryota; kingdom Metazoa; phylum Chordata; class Mammalia; order Chiroptera; family Pteropodidae; genus Eidolon; species Eidolon dupreanum. The sequence continues at coordinate 67,757,859 of CM053510.1, read as the reverse complement.
CAGACACTCCTAACATGTTAGCAAAAATTAAGTGGGCTCATTTAAGAGGCTTAAGGTGAGCATATTTGTGAGACACTGCAGAATTGACATCTCCCATCCCCATAAGAAATATGTAGATCAAGAGACAGGCAAACACTAGATCACAAGGCAATGCTGATATGGCTTTACTTTTCCTGTGAGAGCAGCTGCAGTATCTAACTGAATCAATGTGATATAGAAGTTGAAGCACTTCCCCTTTAATGGTGCTATGCTATGATTTAAGGAAAAGGCAGTAGGTGCCTTCATAGAGCCCTTTATCTGATTCTTGTATTTAACAAAAAGTGTCTCAGTTAGCTATTGCTGCATAACAAACCACCCCAAAACTTAGTTGTGTAAATAACTATTTATTGTGGCTCATGAGCATATCGATCTGCTAGGGGTTCTTTGGGTCTCAGCTGGGCTCGCTAATGTGTTGGGAGTCATTTGTAGGTCAAGTTGACAGCTTTGGTGATTTGGCTGGTCTCTCCTACATATTGGGGTTTAGTTTGCTCTTGCTTGATCTGCAATGTCCTTGCCTAGGACTAATGGCCTTTCCTTTACATGTTCTCTCATCCTCCAGCAGGCTAACTGGGTTCATTCACATGGGGTGTCAAAGTTCCAAGAAAGCAAGTAGAAGTATGAAAGGCCTCTTGATGCCTAAGCTCAGAAGTGACATACTATCACTTCTGATACATTCAATGGGCCAAAACAAGTCAGCTAGGGTAGGGAAACAGACTCTACTTTTTCATGGGAAGAGCTACAAAGTCATGTTGTAAAGGGTATAAACTCAGGAAAGAGAATAATTGGAGCCATTTTTATAATCAATCTACCACAAATAGCAACCTTGAATCTGTTGGAAAATGCAGTGTTTCCCTAGTATATTATGTCACAACTCATGTCTCTTGTATCCTCTTGGCCTTGTCATAAATATGCATACCCACTCCTGTGAGAAGGACCCTAAGACTTTCTTCAGCCTCATTTGTAGGGAGTCTTGTCTTCCCACTTGCATAGAGTGGAAGTCAGCCAAACCAGGAGTCATAAGGGCAAATGCCCATTAAATAATGCTGGTCAGGTTTATTGACGATAATCATCATATTGATCACTGATATTGATAGATCTACTCTAGTCAAGAGACAGATTCATTGGAACAGAGTGCTTGGCAGGTCGCCACATCCAGTAGGAGTATCATATATGCTGATGTTTCTTTAATAAACATTTAATGAAGTGCTAGGTGCTGAGATGAGCTTTGGGCCACTTCTAATAAAAGCCTGGGCCCAAAGATCTCATATATTTTGCACAAATGTGCCACTAGCCTTTGGAATACTTCATGAGTCCCATTCTCACCTCAAGAAATGAAACCAGCTTTTCTCAGGTGAAGAAAAGAGTCTTTTTATCTTCTGATGCAATTTTTTGTATTTTCAAACATTGCCTCCTTGGGAATTCACATTTTCTCGATTGTGCACTAGGAGAAAGATTGCCTTATCTTCCTCAGTTTTAGCTATAGAAATCCAAGAAAGGCTATTGTGACTAATGCTGCAATGAACATAAGAATGCAGTTATCTCTTTGAGATCTCGATTTAAGTTCTTTTGAGGTAGGACTGCTGGATCATATAGTAGTTCTATTTAAATTTTTTTGAGGAACCTCCATACTATTTTCAATAGCAGCTGCACCAACAGTACACAAGTGTTCCAATTTCTCCACATCCTTGCCCACATTTGTTCTTTTTTTCTTTTTGTAGTGTCATTCTAATGGATGTGAGGTGATATCTCATTGTGGTTTTGATTTGCATTTCCCTGGTGCTTAGTGATGAGCATTTTTTTTTTCATGTACCTGTTGGTCATTTACATATATTCTTTGGAGAAATGTCTATTCGAGAACTATTTTTAAATCAGGTTATTAAAAATTTTTTTTTGCTATTGAGTTGTAGTTTTTTATATATTTTGGATATCAACCCTTATCAGATTAGCATAATCAACACTTAGAAGCAACTTAAATGTCCACCAGTGAATGAATGGATAAAGAAATGTGGTATATACATACATGGAATACTATTCAGTCTTGAAAAATAAGGAAATCCTATCACGTGTGACAACATGGATGGACCTGGAGAACAATGAAATAAGTGACTCAATAGAAGAACAAATACTGCATGATTCCACTTACATGCAGAATCTAAAACAGTCAAACTGGTAGAAGCAGAGGTGAGAATGGTGATTGCCAGGGCTGGGGGAGGGGAAAATGGGTACTTGTTCATTGGGTATAAATTTCCATTATGCAAGCTGAATGAGCCCTAGAGCTCTGCTACACACCACAGTGCTTATAGCTACAAATACTGCGCACTTAAAAATGTTTTAAGAGGGTAGATCTCATTTTAAGCATACCACAAAACAAAAGCAAAACCAAACATTAAAGGGGCACAGGGAAACTTTGGGAGGTGATGGATATGTTAACTTGATTGTGGTGAGGTTTCATAGATATAGGCATATGTCAAACTCATCAGATCATATACATTAAACATGTACAAGTAAAGATGAATTACTAATTATATTCTAAAATATGCTTTTCTGAATGATCCCCATTATCAGCTTTCTGACTTGCTGGTTTATGTCTTTTTAATAAACTCTATGTTAAAGTGGTTATTTGAGATTTCTGGTTTTTTGGCATATGGACTGATTGGCCTACTGGTAGAAATCTTGATCTACTGAATTGTAGCAGAGGCCTTTGCCATGTGCCATTTAACTTTCCCCCAGCCTTCCCTACACCAAGCCCCACTTGCTCAGCTCCAAGCAATCTCCTGAGCTCTCAGTCCTCATATGGCCCATCTGTATGTCAAATGGGGAGACTCTAAGGAAGAGTAAGAACATTATGGCCAAGTTTTATAGAGGAAAACAAGCTAATAATTGTCTCCATGGATAAGTACTATAACACTCATCCCATGGATAGTGGTCCAAATGAAGAAATGAGAGCAGCAAAAGAACTGCTGCTTAGGGTTTAAACTGCTCTGAAATCAAAACTCTCACTGCTAGATGAAAATATCTCCAGCGCATGACTCCAACATGGTTCTAGAAAACATGAGAATGTCTCATGTGCTGCATTCAGAATTTAACCCTTTCACAGAAGCCATTTTCTTGAGGCCACCAGGTTCCCTAAAGTGTTTCATTCCAGTTGCTTTCTCCTATCCCCGCTACATTACCTGTCCCTCTGGGGATGTCACTGGTTCCAGGACCTGGCTCATCTATTTGACACTAGTATTTCTTGCTGAGAGATGGCAAGTAAAAGTTAATGGATTTGGCAGCAGCAGAACTGTTCTGAGCAGAGCTGGTGTATACCTTCTTGGTAACTTCAACCAAGGGAGGCTAAAATGCAAATGAACAAGGCAGCCAGTACTTGCTTCTTTCTCTGAGTAGGAGTTGAGTCTCCCATCACCATAGTGCCCTGTAAAATTTAGGCTTCTTAATAGTATCAAATAAGCATTTGCACATCAGATATTTTTGAGCATCAGCAAAGCACAGGGTTTTCCTGGTAAAAAGCTGTTCTTTTTCACTTACCTGGATTGAGATCTTCCTTGGTTGGCACAGAACTGCTTCTGCTGTCTCTTCATGTGCCGGTTGCCCATCCTGGAAATGGTATAAATATTGACATGTAAGCTTGTAGTTCAGCCTTTTTTTATGGCACTATATCACCTTTTCCTGGGTACTAGGAAAGTCCCCTACCCCCCATGCAATTAACATCAATGGGCGGCTTGCTGGCACTGTTAAATGGGATACAGAGAAACTGCATTGGTTTCTGCTGTTGTGTTTGCTTATTTTCCCATTTTTCACACAGAACGTAAGAAGACCACTCTAACTACTGCTGTTAAGCCCTGATTGCTGTTGACACATTATTAAGAACAACAAAGTAGGAGCCCTTTTATTCTTTGCTCTCTCTGAGGGAACAGCCAACTCAGCCCTCCCCCACTAAGGTCAGACGCTCTCCCTCTTGCCATTTCACACATACTTCAACTCCAAAATCATACATTTGAGCTAAATGAAATAGTCTTGGGGAAACTTCCCTCGTAGAATGTTTCAATACACTGGTTTGGTTCACCTCATTTTATTTCCAGAAATGTTTGATTAGGACCTATTCTTTATCTGCCTTTGTGGTTCCACGGAAACAGTCACTATTCCTGTCCTCAAGGAATCACAGTCTATAGCTAAAAAAGACATGTAAATATAGTAAATTAAAATACATCTGAAACAATCTACAAGAAGGAACATAGTGGTTACTATGGAAGCAAAATGGGGGTGGGGGTTGGACACTAACTCTACCAAGGTCTTTCTAGGGATAGTGGTAATAGAGCCAAATATTAAAGGAAGAGAAAGAATTTTTTTAGCCTTTATTCATTCACCTAACAAATATTAAATTTCTCAAATGTTGGGGAGATAAGGGCTTCAACAAATAGTTGGGCTGGGCCCTAGGACCTGAGAGTGATGGTCGGTGGATGGAGAAATGTCAGAAAAGAGGGAAGACCATGGACAGAGGCATGAAGAGGTGAGAGAAGGTGCATTCAAAACCTGCTGAAGTGTCAGTGCATAGAAGAGAGTGGTAAGGCAGGAGATAGCACGTAAGGGAATGAAGATTCAGTGATGAAGAGTCTGAACTTTATTCTGAGGAGGACGGGAACTACTGAAGAATCTTAATAGTGACATATCAGATCTGTGTTTCAGCAAGATTGCCCTATCATGTTTAAAGTCTGGGTGGATACTAGACTTGAAGAAGAAAAGTCAATTAGGAAGCTATTGCTATAATAAATGGAAGAGGAAAAATGGCTTAGACATGGGTAAAGGCAATGATGTAAGGTTGGAGAAGAGGGCATAAATGTGAGACACATTTAGAGTTTAGAAATGAAAGGGTCCGATGCCTGATCAGGTGTAGTGGGTGAAGGAGAAGGTAAATGGGAGGGCTCCAGGATGACTCCCAGTCATCCAGAGATTTCAGTGGCTGATCTTATGACTTCAGAGGCACCCTTCCATCTACAGGTCTAATTACAGAATTTTCCAGCTCACAGGAAGCTTTGCTTCCAAGAATAATACCATGTTTCTTTGTCTCCTCTGTTTTGTTTGTTTTCTTCCATGTTCAAGAGAAAATTTTAGGGCTTTTGGTCAAGAGGTATTTCATAAAGTAAATTGGGAAGACATCACATAGAGTACATGGGGAAATTTGTGAAAGGGAGAAGGAAGGACTTGATAGAGACAAAAATACTGCAAGAAAAAGTGATAGATCAACCATGGATTTAGGAGAAGTGGAAAATAAACAAAAAGGAGGGAAAAAAGATGGCACAGAGAAATACAAAAGTGAAAGTAAAATATTATTAGAGGTATATAGTAGGTGCTCCTAAAATGTTTATTGACAAAATGAATAAAAACAAAGCTGGTGAAAACATGGGGCCTGTAAACACTGCGTCCTTTTTGACCCTCTGCTGATGGGTATCCTGTTTGCATTCAGGAGGAAGCCCAACATGTGGGATAAATCCCACTGTTCCAGAAGATGAGAAAAGGCAATGTGGCTGCCACTGACACCTGACACATTTTGTATTACACTGATTCTTTCTTTTTCATGCTTTTTGTCATGTCACTGATTCATGTACTAGACCCAAAAGGGCCTCTGAGTAGTAATTGACTCCTCTGAGTTTGAAAGGACCTGACTAACTTGGCTATCTTTGGAAATTAGTGGATGAGTCAACCAGAGGGGTTCAGTCAGAAATCTTTTCATTACTCAGAGAGAAATATCCACACACAGATAATGTGCTGACCCTGGGCATCATCTAGTTGCTGGATGTTGCATACCCAACCTCCAGTGGGCATGAGAAATATAAGGAGAAATCTTCAGCAGGGGTTATTGTTTTACACAAGCAAAATACTACAAGAAGTGGGTAAAAGTGGCTGTAAGCAACACTGGAACTAGGAACTCACATTCTGTCAGGACACTGTCTCTCTACCTCTTGACTAGTCTCTTTAATTATTGGCATCATTCTCTCAGTTGGCTTCTCTATGAGCAAGTGGCTGGTGCCCAGTAGGCCCAATTTAAGATCTATAAAGTATGACAACCAGATAGATGGTTTTTCACATACTCTTCAGTTAGAAAATCCCTAAGAAAGGATTATGATCAGCCATGCACAGAACAATCACTGTGGTCAGTCAAATGAAGTTCTATGATTAGCTCATTTTGAGTCAGATATCCACTCCTTAGTCCATCACTAGCAAGAGAGGTATGGTTCCATAAGCTGTTGGCTTCCAACAGGTCCCAAACTTGGTTTGTCAGAAGAGAGAAGTATCCTTGTTCTTAACAAAGTGCTACCTGAAGAAACTCTCTCTTCTGGGTTTTGGATATGTTTGTGAGGTAAGGTGCTGCTAAAGTTATTTTGTAACTGCAAGGAAAGTCAGCTAAACATAGAGGAAGGAGGGCACATCTAAAGACATGGCAGAGACACAGAACTAGAACCTCTGGACCAATCAACTTTGAATTTTCCCGTCCTAGGCCAGTGGTCTTCAACCTTTTTGGCACCAGGGATTGATGCTCCTATGAGAATCTAATGCCTGATGATCTGTTGTGGAAATGAAGTGGTAATGCTAGTGCTGGGGAGAGGCTGCAAATACAGATAAAGCTTCGCTTGCTTGGTAGCCGCTCACTTCCTGCTGTGTGTCCCAGTTCCTAAAAGGCCACAGACCGGTATGACTCTTGTCCTCAACAACTTTTCCGGTTCTTTAAGCCAGTTCAATTTTTTTTAACTTGCAGCCCAAAGTACCCACTGGTATGGAGTGAGTGGGGATTGCTTCTGGAAAAACTAAGGAATGCTGAGCAGCCAAAAAAGGTCCACTAAAATGATGATGATGAGTGTGTTGCTGGGGGACATCTATGATCAGGCTTAAATTTGAGGGAAGAGTCTTGGATTTTTGTTGATGTTCAGTGGCAAATATGGGCAGGAGAGAGGGTGAGGTCTCTTCACAATTACTGATCCTCACTGCAATTCCTCATTACACAATGCTACTGTTTCCTAGAGCAAGAGTACTTGTCTGCATTTCGGGTCTTTGGAGCCAGGAAAGGTGTGCTCTTCCCTTCTGGACAGTGATTTCTGGAGAGGTGAAGCCAGAACTCAGGGTAGGGCTCCTACCTCAATGTCCCTTCTCTGCTTCTTCAGTATTAGCACCCAACTTGCTGTAAATTCTATAAAGGGGAGGGTAGGTTAGGGTTACTGCCACATGGAAGTAGGTTCTGTGAAGCAAGGGCTCCAGAGAAGATGCCCTCAGAAGACGGAGAGCAGCTGGGAAATTCTCGACATCTGTTGGAAGACTCCAGCTTGGCCAGCTGCTTGGGAAATTGTTCGTCCCCAGGTGCCAGTTCCTCTCCAGACCTTTGTGGTCTGGGGAGTTCTCTCATCTCTCTTTCTCTCACCCAAACCTCAGAAAAATCCAAGCCCAGGGAACAATGCTGCCTTGTTCTGAAGCTGTGATTTCTGAGTGGCCTCTTGTTTGGGAGTCCAGGGAGCAAGAAGAACGAGCTGTGAAGAAAGGAAAAAACTGCCCTGTGAGATGGGCTGCAATTTATTTTCGTTCCTTGCCAAGTGCCCCTCCAGTCTAGGACAGAGAGCCTGCTCTCAGCTGGGAGGTGGAAGGGACCCCGGCCTTCAGGCTTTGGGGAAGTGGGACTAGAGTTAGGAGTCACGAAAGCCTCACAAATTCCTCAGGGCAGTTTGAGGTGTCCAAGTGTGAGGATTGGTCAGTCTAACCTGACTAGTGTGTGTGTGTGAGTGTGAGTATGTGTGTCTGTGAGTGTGAATGTAGATGACACTATAAATGTTTATATTTCCTTTCTCTGTAACTCTTTGATTATGAATGAATAGAATTGGAACCCTAAATTTAGTAGGTCTGGTTCATCAGAAGTTGACCTAACCTTATATAAGCCCAAATCAAATTAGATTACCATTTCCTGGTCTTATGGCTTTCCTATAAAGACATTATTGTGAATTGACTCAATTTTGTAGGCAGCCTCTATCTGCTTGACAAATAAGGCCTGGTTTGTGAGTTACACAATTAGCGTGTATTTGTTACTGTTTGTGCAAGTCTCTGTCATAAGTGTGCTAGGAATAACTTTCCAGTTATTCTACCATATCTAATGAAAGTGTGTACACTCTTTCTTAGACTATAGAACAACCTCTTAATGAGGCCTCCTATCTCCAATCCCTTGGTGCTCTCTTTCAGGGTTCCTTGTACATTCCCACCCAAGTACTCCAAAAATAGTAGTTCTCAATCCTGACCGTCCATTAGAAGTATCTAGAAAGCCTTTAAAAATACTGATTTCTGGGCTCTATCCTCAGAGTTTTGGATTTAAATGTTCTAAGGTAGAGCCTGGATCTTGGTGATTTTTAAAAATTCCTTAGATGATCCTGATGTGTGGCCACGATCGAGAACCATGAGCTAAAGAAAAGGGAAAATGACCCTACTACTCTGGGTGTGGGGCAGAATTTAGTGAAATTTCTTAGGTTTTGCCTTTTTTATTAAACTTTCCTGTGATTTTTGTTAAACAAATATAATATATCCATAATATATAACTGTAATATTCTAAATTACTTATCATTGAGTTAAATTTCCACTTCAAGAAGGTATAGCATATCTTTCTGTGACTTTTATGCCAACAAAACACCCCATACTTCGGGGCCCACACATACCCCAGGAATGCAGACCATGGTTAACTTAGATCCACCTCCCACAAAGCCTTTCTCCATTAGGTTTTTGATATGTGTTTGCCAATATCTACAAAGGAAACAGGGTAGTTTTCCTAAAAATGACCCTTAGATCTTCTTTGATCTTCTCTTCATTCAGAATGTATGGTGGCTCTCCATACATTGCTGGGTACACTGATTTTGAAATGGGGTACAAATGTCCAGGTGGTATAGGAGATTACATTAGGAGTTCATGAAGAATTTTTAAAACATAGTTATCTAGTAGTTCTGTGTATATTCGATAAATATAAATAGAACATAAAACCTATGATTTTTATATTATTATTTCTTTTAAAAAAGGTTAAGTGTTTTAAAAAGAGGGAATAGTTTTAAATTTGATTTATGGAAAATCACTATGTAGATAGTAGTACAGGCAATACCTGGATCTGTGTATCAGTAAGTAACAAGTAAATGACTAAAGGATGGCATCCAAGACCCTCCTAATCTGGCACTGGCCTGCCCTTCCTGTCTTAGTTTTTCCTCCTCTTTAGTAGGAGCTCTCCATTTTGTCAAAAAGGCTTACAAATAGTCTCCTATATAAGGATCCTATAAAAATGAACTACTCTACCTGGATAAAGCCAATGGCCCAACTAAGTTCAAAGGGAGGAGGTGCAGACTCCATTTCTTGATGGGAAATGTGTGTGCCAAGGTTCTGGAAGGACATGCAGGATGGATAATATTGTCATGGCCATTTTTGGGAAATATAATCTGCCACAATCTATTTAATAGATTTCATATATATTTCAAGATCTTCATAGGCATATGTAAATTATTAGTCTCAGGATAAACATGCAAAAAAATAAAAATACTCTCCTTTCCCTCCCTTCCATCATAACAAGGAACTAGGAATTATCCAGCTTGATAGAATGTCTCAATTCAACTGGCCATTTAGACTAGTGTTAGCAGGGCTATCTGTCTTCCTTTCCACCTGTGGAAAGTACTAGAGACCAACACAGCAGATGATGAAGCACACAATGGGTTTGGCAATATTCTCCTGCACACCCATCCTCTTTTCCCTGGCATTAAACTTTGGCCCCTGGAGTAAGTTTCCCTGGACACACAGAAGCTGAGGGAGAGCAGAAGCTACCACAGCTCTCTGAGAGTTAATATAACACAGTGATTGAGAGCAAGGGTCCTGGAGTCAAATGGACTTGGGTTTGAATCCCAGCTCTACCAACACTGTGGCTTTGAAAAGATTCTTTAATTATCTAAGACTCAGGTGCATCAACAGTTATGTGCAGATATTGGTAAGAGTATCTATCTGTTTCATAGGGTAGTTGTGAGGATTAAATGAAATAATAGAACTAAAACTGCTAATATGTGAGTGTTCATGGCAAGGGGAAATAGATTGTTAGAATGTAGAAGTCTTTGGTATCATTCAATAATAATAATTACATTTATTGAGTGTTTACCATATGCCAGGCACTTTGCATACATTGACTAATTTAACCCCTATAAATTTCATGAAGTGGGTACTTTTATCTCCATTTTAAAGACAGAGGAAGGTTTCAGAGGATTAAGTATGTTGCTCAAGATGGGATAAGTCAGATTGGAACTCAGGTTTTTCTGACTTTGGCCTCAGTATGGTTCCCCACTCAGACAGGGCTTTCCAATAGCTGATCTATGTACAGAGTCTCTGTGGTCACTCTGGGTGACAGAGAAGCTGTCAGGTGGTTAGGACTGAGTTTGCTCTTTCACAGTTCACTGCAGATGGTACCCGGGAGCCATTGGCCATTAACCCCAAGGTCATGGAGAAACACAGCTGCTGTTGTTCAAGAACGCAAATGTGCTTATTTACTTTAGCCAGTGGGAAAATGCCAGTTCCTGTGGGAAAGGGCGGATAGGGTGAGTATATGGGGAGGGGGAGTGGTGGACAGAGTGTAGAAAAGTGATGAGAGGTTGGGGAGGTGGGGACTGGTTTGAAGCATCAGGTAATGTGCCATCGTGGCCTTTAACCTTCTCGAAACATCCTGTGTTCTCTCAGCTTAGGGCCTTTGCACGTGCCATTCTTCATTTATTCATTCAGTAAATATTTTTGAGTCCTTCTTACATGCTAATCACTTTGATATGTGCTGAGGTAACAACCCTGGAGCTTACCTTCAACTTGTAGGCATAAAGGGGAGACAGAAAATATTCATGTAAATAAATGAGTAAAAAAGATAATCCCAGATTTGTGATCTGTTAATCACTAAGAAGAAAATACACCAGGTAATGGAAAAGGGAGTAGTCTGGAACACTTCCTAGACCTATTTATCCTGTAAGATGTAACCCAGATAACCTTCCTGGCCCAATGAATCTAGGTTAGACCAGCTCTAATGCATTACACTTATAGCTTGTTTACTCTCGCACACTGGCCTGTGTGCTCATTGAGACAGGGACCAGGTATTGTCCCCAGCTCCTGGAAGGTGTCTGACAGCATCTGTGCTCAACACTTACTTTTTAAATGAATGGATGGCTAGGGGGATGTATATAGTTGGTGTTCTTCAGGGTGAGATATCAGCTTATTTTCAGTGTAATTATGTCCTCAAAGCTGTGTGATCTAATTGTATTCATTCTAACTGCTCTGGCTGTTCTTTTATTTTTATAAACACATTTTTGGATTTTAATGAATGAAAATGATTTGCACTCTAGCATATGGCTATTTTAATTAAGCAAAGGGTATCATTTTAGTACTGTAATAAATAATGTGTAATTTATCAGGCCTCATGTGCATTTTACAAGTGTACCATGTGGGCTACATAAATCTTTCCATATTTGGGAGGGGTGTAAAAAATACCTATTGATCTGATGCAAGATGGCATATGAGAAAAATGAGCTGACCGTCTTGATTGGCTCTGAAGAGGTAGTCATCCAACCTGGAGTCATCTTATGGTTCCCTGAACACCCTGAAAAGTGGAGAAACGAAGAAAGGAGAGTGGGAGTGGGAAAGAAAGAGCCACCAGACACTGTTGTGGAACTAAGAGTAATCCTCAATGTCTGTTCCTCGGGGAACAAAGCATGTTATTACTTGCTGAAGAGGTAAGACTCCATAGAAGGACAACGTGCTGTTCGGAGAGTTAGAAAGAGGCCCTGAGCTCCTAGGCTTTGTTGCTAAGTGTTTGCCCAGGGCTAGAGAAGTAGAATACATCTGAGAGAAGGGGCAGACTAAAAATAAGGCAGGAAGAAAGCAAGCTTAGCATATGTGCACAATGGAAATCCAATAATACTGACATGTAGCAAAGAAATACCAAACAGGTTAGAAACAGACCTTACATAGCTGTACAAACATACAGGCTTGCTAGGACTAGAACCTTTTGGGGAGGTAGATGCCTTTGATCCAGAGCAAGGTGCCCTGGCTCTCTGAGAATACTCAGCACTCTGATGGTGGGTGGAGTTTTCTTGGGTTACTACCCCCCTTCTGTAGAGACAAGGGCAACTGTGTCCCATGCCACAATACTGGGCTGCCTAGATGGTGAGTCTAGGTAAACAGAACTTTCAGAAGGGTCTGATTTTTTTTTTCACTAAAGAACTCACAAACACTTACTGCAAACTAACTAACCTGTAATTTGCCCTCCTCATGAGAGCAGAGCAGAGACAAATTCAAAAAGAAAGTCAAATGAGAACTGCATTCTAGTAGGGTGAGTCACATCAGGTCGATGGAAGAGGTGGGAGATGAGCATTAGCAGAAATGGAGGAACAGTGTGTCATATATCATCAAACTTTTCATCACATTTTATATAAATATCATGTGTGAGATAGTAATTCTTTCTCCCTATCATCCCTTTCTATCTATTCTAGAGGTTTCAAAGAGATCTGCATTTGAAGACAATGAAGAAACTGATTTGGCTGAGCAGAGCCTTTGTGGACAGAGCAGATCAGCCTATTCTGAGTTCCTACACTTTCGATAAGTACAAAGAGATTGTATTGAAAAGTAGATCTAGAAGAGATTGTAGAGAACCTTGAAGGCTTTATCTGTAAATTTGAAAATTAAAAATATTTAATTTTACTGGCACCTATCTTCAATATGCAAGGCACTATATTCAGTAGTATTGACTCCATCACATGGCTGCTTGGACAGCTCCACTTGGATGTCCCACTGGCACAGTAAAGTCCACATGGCCAGCATGCTACTCCTCATCTGTCTGTTCATTTCTTTTCCCAGTTAAAGGCACCAGTGTACACCCAGTGACCTGAACCACAATTGCAGTATCCATTCTAGATACTTACCTTTTCCTCACTCTCCATGTTAAATGAATCAGCAAGTCCCATCAGTTTTATTTCCTAATCCCCACCCCTGATCTCTTAACTTTTTGTTTTCTCTTTTTTGGACAATTTTATTAGTCTCCTAACTGGTTCCCTGTCTTCAGGACTACCCTCAGTTTCAGACCCAACACTACCGCCATACCACATCCTAGAACTCTACAGAGCCTCTTCATTAGCTAAAGCAATAGTAGTTGTTGATTTTTTTAAGCTTTAGAAAATTTCTTTTTAAAATAACCCCACAATGTAAGTGAGGTAAGAGCCAAGATACTCTGATGAGTGTCTTGCTTGCTCAGTCTTGCTTCTTATCCCAAGACATCACAGTGCTACTACAAATACAGTTTGAAAAGTCACAGGAAAAGTCCAAGCCACTTAGCTTAACTTACATATCCCTCTGTAATTTGGCTTTTGTCCATCTCTCCAATTCTACTTCCTGCCACTCTCTCTCTCACTTATTAGTCTCCAGTAACATTGACTTGTACGTGGTTCTTCCCACATATCTGATGCTTCACCCCCCTCCCCCATCCTCTTGCTCACTAGACCCCCTGCTTGGACTATCCTGCTCTTCTCACTAGCTTCATCAGCTGCCCAACTCTACGGATCCCTCCAGACTCTATTCAGGCATCAGCTCCAACCAGAGGCCTCTCTGAACCCCCGAGCAGGGCCAATTCTCTGTTCCCTGAGCCCATGGCAGTAGATTCAGGACACCCAACACCTTCCTTAAGGGATTCAGGCTGGCCTGTTTGCTGGATAGCCACTTCACTGGCTCACTCCCTGACAGGCAGGCCTAAAGGAAACCTCAGACGTTATTGAAGATAAAGTGACTTACCAAGTACCTTGGGCATGAAGCCAGTGAGCAGGACTATTGAGCAGTGGAAAGAGATTGTTCCAATACTCTAATGAACAGGCAGCTTTTTGAGGAAAAGACAAGGAGATGAGGCATGTGCTTTAGGAGGCAGATGCAGGGCTTCGCTGTCCCTCTCATCTGACAGGAAAGGGCCAAATCTGAGTCATACAGGCACTTAATATGGGATATTTAAAGGACAAAAAGGCTCTGGTCATTGTGTACTGTGGAGGAGAAAGTGGCTAAATAAGGGCTTTGCAATAGTTGCAGAAAATGATGGCATTATGAGCTAAATTGCCCCTCCCCAAATTCAAATCTGGTGGTTCTAACCCCCAGCACCTCAGAATGTGACTGTATTTGGAGATGGGTTCTTTAAAGAGGTAAAATAAAATCATTAGGGTGGGCCCTAATCCAAGAGGATTGGTATCCTTATAGAAGAGGAAATTTGAACAAAGATATGGGTACAGAGGGAAGGCCATGTGAAGACACGGGGAGAAGGCAGCCAGGCAGCCATCTACAAGTCAAAGAGAAAGACCAACCTTGTTGACATCTTGCTCTCAGACTTCTAGCCTTTAGAAGTGTGAGAAAATAAATTTCTGTTGCTTAAGCCACCAACGTTGTGGTACTTTGTTATGGCAACCCTTACAGGTGAATATAGATGGGTATGGTGTGCTGAGGACCTCAAGCTTATATGTAGGTCCTTTTTGGGTTATGAGAGGCCACTGAGTGCTACTGCCCTCCTCTGGGGGGGGGGGAGGGGTGAGGGTGGGTCCCTGAAGTCCTAGGTCATGAGGTTGTCTGCTCTCATAGCACCTTGGGCTCTAGCTTGGCTCTCACCACATTTGTTTATTTCTGTCTCCCCGACTAGACTCAGAGCTCTTGGAAGGTAGGGATTGTGTTCTTATTCCCAGTGTCTGGCACACAGGCAGTATACAGTAAATAAATGTTTGTGGGACCAATGACTTGGAGTAGGGCTCTGCACTCGTATTTACCATCGGTCTGCTTCAGTCCTTCTGCCAGACTGAGTCTGTCCTTAAATTGAGCTGGCCTGGGGCTCTCAACTCCTCTCCAGCGAACTGGCTACTGGCAGCGCTGGTAAATAAGCCCCCAGCGGCAGGAGGTTTAGAATGAAATGGCCTAGATGGGGAAGCAAGATGATTGGTCCCTGTCCTGTGGAGAGATATAATTGGCTATCTGTCTGAACGGGCTGCTGTGATTGGCTTCTCAAGGAGAAAGAGAGGCTAATGAATGCCTTCCCTTTAGGCGTTTCCTGCCTACTTTCTGGCTGGGAGGGGGGCTGGTGGCAGTCTTGAGCTTACTCTGGTCTAGTCCCTGTTTGCTGCAGTCTTAAGGTGCAGAAACTCCTCACAACTCAAGCAAGCAGCGCCTTTCTACACCTGCAGGAGAAGGGGATTAGCTGCGAGTCAGTAGGGGTCGAACACAATCTCCTTCTGTTGGGCAAACAAAACAACTATTGATATACCTGCTCTCTGGACTTGACAGCCTTAACTCTAAGCAGAAAATCAAACCACCTAGCTGCAATTCTGGCCACGTCCTTTGCTCCTCTTTTCCTTTGGTTTCTCTCTTGGGGTTCGACCTGTATTTGCCTTTTCCCATAAGTTGAATATGTAGGTTACAGGTCAAATCAGGAAAGAATGTCAGTTAGAAAGAGTGGCTTTCCTACCCTTAGCAATTTAGAAATGTCCCTTCCTGTTCTGCAGTCCGAGTAATATTTGCGAGTCTACAATGATAATAATAATTATTATTGCTTACATATTATAGTGAGTAACAGTTTGTGCATTGTAATTCCTTATACAGTTTTGATTCCACATTATTCCATTTGGCCTCAAAATCTCGATGCAATTTACATTATTTGCTTCATATTTTACATTCTGAAGATAAGGAAAATCTTGGCTGGGAGTTTAAGTGACTTGGCCCAGGTGACAGCCTTAGGGCAGAGCTGAGCTTACAGATGCGTTAGAGGAGGAAGAGGTGTCACTATTGTGCAGGGGGAATGCATTTGTGGGAGGAGGGAGGCCATTCCACAAGGCTTAATTCTGTGGACTGAGAAATCAACAGCTAGCCTTTCTGGCTCATTTTTAAAAAAATGTTAGCTGTGCTCACTCAAGTCACTGAACAGGCCTTGGCGGGGTGACAACCTCAGTATGTGGTAGGTGAGGGCAATGATTGGTGAAAAAATGTTCCCTATCTTCCCATTGCCTTCTCTCTTCGCTGCTCAGTGCTCTTAGAAAAGCAGGGGAAGGAGGGGACATTGGTTTACAGTTTATTCACAGGGATTTTTCCGGTGCTCCCTGCTCCTTTCTTCCCTCCATTTGAGTAGGTTTCCTGGAGAGGAGTTCTTAGATCATTTGTTTTTTTTAATAGAATTCGAACAGCTGAGCTGTTGTAACTGTGCCTTAGGTCCCAGATACTTTGCTAGTCCTTTCTGTACCTTCTCCCAAGTCTTAGTTTTTCTGTTTGTTTGTTTTAATCTTATGAAAGTAGCACCAACTTAAAAAAAAAGATTGAAAAGCTACTTTATAGAAAAAAGGGATTGAAAGTAAGTAAATAGATATATGTGAAGGAAAATAGTGGCGGTATAAGTTTTAATTCCAGGGCCCTTTGTCAAACTGGAGAGTAGCCACCCCTCACTCATTTTACTTAATTTCGACATGCCAGGTTGGTGCAAAAGGAAAGCATTTTCTTGTGCAGATCCCCAAGAACAGCATGGCTTATGTAAGGGCAGCTACACATGAGAAATTTTTTATATAAAGTGCTTGGCACAATGCCTGGTACATAGTATGCTCCAATAAATGATACGTATTGCTATTATTATTAATAATAAAAATGAGATAATGAAAGAAAAAGACTTAATTTGTCTCCTTTTCTTCAAACTCTGAGATAGTGTCTCTTGCTCAAGGTTCACATTGTCAACTCAGGACATAAGGAATCTCTACTGTCAAAGTGGACAGTGAGGCTCACTGGAGTCGAGGTGAGGCAAGGGTCTGGCTTTCGAAACTTCCATGGTATGACAGTTTGGGTGATCACTCTGAGACCTGCTTATTTTCTTCCAGGAATTTGACTTGAGATTTTATTCCAAGACCAAACCTAAGATTTTCCTTGTCATGGAGTCGGGATGGCTGCTGAAAGCCATGTATTAGTTTCTTAGAGATGCCATAACTAAGCGCCACAAAAGAAGTGGCTTAAAACAAAAGGAATTTATTCTCTCTTCTTATGGAGGTTAGAATTCCAAAATTAAGATATTGGAAGAACTGTGTACCCTCAGGTTATCTAGGGGAAGAACTTCCTTTGCTTCTTCTAGCTTCTGGTAGTTCCAGGCATTCCTTGGTTTGTGGCAGCATCATTCCAATCTCGGCCTTCATCATTACATGATCATCTTCTCTATGTATGTCTCCCCTTTTTCTGGGGACACCAGTCATATTGAATTAAGGTCCTACCCCACTCCAGTATGACCTCATCATAACTAATTACATCTGCAACAACCCTATTTCTAAATAAAGTCATATTCCCAAGTACTGAGAGTTAGGACTTCAACTCATAGCAGAATTTCCACTCTCTATCCTCAGAGTCTGCACGCCTTGAGCTTTGTTTCCACTACACCAAAAAGAACAGACGGATGACCATGGTGGTAGCTGAATTTCTCTCTTTTCCTAGCTTTAGGTACTGCCCCAGCCAGGGCTGATTAAGCACGGCATACATATCCCCATTCTACTGCATCCCACACACCCTTGGCTCAGTGAGCAGAACCAGGGCTCAGTTGAGAATTCTGAGTGCGGCCACTCCTCCAGGTCAGCCAAAGCCCTTCCTGTCTGAGAGGGCCTGCCTGTTAAAGTGGACATAACTATCTGTTGATTTTTCTCTCCTCCTGCCACTCCCCACCTCTCGTTTTCTTATTCCACTACCAGAAAAGGTTGTCATGGCATAACACTTTTTGAAATCTCATTGTCTGGAGGACAGAAAGATTGGCTCAGGCTGAGTGACAGTCACAGCTGAGCAGAAAAGGAGAGAGAGAGAGAGAAAAAAAAAAAAACAGAATGAGAGCCCGAGCTCAGAGATACAGGGTTTGGGGATGAAGGTTGCTACTGCCCCTGACTCCCCTGTCACCCAAAGCAGCTGTTCAGCGTCCCAGAGCCCTCCTTCCCTGGTCTGTGGGGAGATATCTGGCCCTGTTACCCAGCTATTCCCAGTAATTGTGAAGCTGTGATCAGTGTCAACTGTAAAGGCTCCATTCCTCTACCCAAGGTTATTTATTATACTCCCAGTTTGCCTCAGACGGAGACAGTCATTGGCTTTTATTATTTTTTTTTCTAGAAAGATCTAAATGTTCCCTAATTAACTTATTAGTTTTAATTATAGTTTGGTAGTCATTTATTTGTTAATAAAAAAAAAAAAACAACAAAAAAACAGAAAAACAAAAAAAAAACGAACACCCTGGATTCAAAGAAAAGTTCCTCCCCCCCAGACTCCACCCATTTTTTCTTTTCTCCTGTGAAGTGTTTAAATCACTTGTCAACACAGAGGGAATAATAATAATAAAAGGAGTGACATCCGATCAGTGAGCAGGAGGGTGGTGAAGAGAAACAAAGCCCCACAGCAATCAGGCTGAGTGAAGGCTCTTCCATATTCATCAGGGGGGAAGGCGACAGCAGGGATCTGCTCTGCCCTGAGAGCAGGACTCAGGCTGGCCCGCCTGGTAGAGCTGCCTGCTCAAGTCCTAGGTCATCTGCCCAGTGCCTTTAGGACCTCATGGCTTCGGTCTTATATAGGGGCACCCAGGACCACATGGGTGCTACTGATGTCAGCTTGCATCTGCCCTGAAGTCCTTGACAGATGAGGCTCCTGCTTGAGACATACTCTCTCAGTGTAGCCAAAATGCAGGGGAAAAGACATATAAACACACATACATTTATATTTATTTTGTGGGGAAACAAGGCATTATAATTAGTTGTAACCACCACAAATATTATTAGTGTATCACTCATAGATGTGAAAAAAATATAAAGTAAGCTGCTGTTACATACAATTCCTTCTGTATAGCCTACAATTCCATAATTCCACCTTTTTCTCTCCCTGCTATAGGAATGCCTCCCAGAATAAAACGGAGAGAAGGTACAGTTAATACAGGCACCCTCTTAGATTTATTTCTGTGTACAACACACATATACGCAAGAATACTAATTTTAGCCAAGATTTATTGTTAGTTTCTTGTATGCCAGACATTGTGCTAAGCACTTAGCATGTCCAGTTTCACTGAATCATAACAATCCTTAGGAGGTAGATACTATTATCATCCCATTTTACAGACAGGCAGATTGAGGGATAAAGAGGTAAAGGAAATTGTCTGAGGTCACAAAAACAATCCATGGTGGAGCCAAAATTTAAATTCTGTTGGACTCTAAAGTGTCTGCTGGCAACAACTTTGCTATTCTACTTCTCAAACTAAGTTTATAAGGAAATAAACAATTTTCAAATGTTGGTATTTACTTCTGATAACAGATTACTTGTGATGTTCCTCACTGGTGAGGTTGAGGCCTGCTGGTGCAGGAGGGAAGGAACGGGGCTGAACGTCATTGGCCCCATGTTCTATTCACTGCCTCACTCTCACGTGCAACCCTGGGCAAGTTACTCTCTGACCTTCATGGGCCATCCTCTAGGACCTGTTAGACATAACTTCAGGCATCTGGCTTTATTTGAGAGTAACAGGGAGAGCTGGAACTGGAGAGAGGAGGCCCATCTACAGAGTTCTCTGTGATTTAAGTATACTCCAGGGAGTCTGGGAACCCTGCAGTATGTGGGGCTTAGGCTGCTGCCCCAAAGATGGCTGGCTCATCCCTTGTCAGGAGAGAACCAAGTTTCTGCAGAAGCCTAATCAGAAGATGTGAGGAAAAGGTCCCTCAGGATGTCACTGTGGAAGGTTCCTAATGAGCAATTCAGAGTGTAGGAATAGGAGATGGAGACCAGGCAGGAGGCTGGGGCAGGAGGGACGTTTGATAAGGGTAGGGCAGTGAATAAGAGAGCTAGTAAGGGTGAAAGCCAAGAGTTGGAAAGGTGCCAATGCTGAGTTTTTAGTTCGTTCATTTGTTTGTTTGTTTGTTTGCTTGTTTTTGACCAGAGCCTCAAGAAGAGTGAGACTTTCCTGAAACTGAATGTTGATTTTAATATTCACACATTTATGTTTCCCATTCCAGCAGCCCCGATTAGATTTCCACTGGGGTGGGATCTTAAACAAAGAACTACTACCCCAAAATGTCCCTAGCAAAGGACAAATGTTTGTCTAACGTGGTGTGACAGCTTTCCTGGAGCCTCTGGAAGCCAGAACTATTCCCTGCCTCAAGTCAACGAGAAAGCTGTTGAGTTTCCACACCTTGAGTTGGGAAGCTCCTTGGCAGTATTGCATTCAGGCGTGTCAGCTCCTCTCCTCCAGCTCCTTGGGACAACTGAGCTCATATTTGACCCAAACACCCTCAGCGTTTCTCATGGATTGACCATTGTCTTGAATCTCTTGCTTGGTGGGATTTCATGCCTATAGATAAATGATATGCTGAGCTGCAGCGATGCAAGACCTATGAAGAGAGAATTTTAAAAATAATTAAATGGGTAACCTGACACTCCATCCTTTCCTCCATCGCTGCTCACTGAAGATACATAAAACCTAATGAGTCTCACTTCACTCTGGATATAACCATCTGCCATTTCAAGCTTGGATGTCTCCCCTCCCCTCCTTTCCCCTTGTTTGGTTCCAGAGGGTGGTCTCAATTTCTGGGCTTTGCTGGGGAGCTTCCGCAAGAAGCCTGGCATCTTCCCTGTGAACTGAGATCCATCAACTGTCTTGTTCCCATTTACCTTATTGCTTAAAACAGACCCACAAGTCTAGAAACTGAGTTTAAGTATAGTAATGCCTCATTTATCTGAGCATTATTAGAATTTATGCAAACTAGTCAGATAACTGATACCTATCCTTTCAAGAGCCAAACTTGTTTCTTAAAAAAATTAATCATTTTCAGTAGACATTTTTCAAAAACACATTACACACTCTCCTTCCTCCTTAAACAGAGGCTACTGATCATAATTTTGTGGAGCTGTAGTCTACGTCTGCACCTGCTTTCTAGCTGCTCTGACTCCTTTTTCAGAGAAGAAAGCAAAGGCAATATAAAGAGCAGAAAGCTACTTTGAGCTTCATAGTAATGTTTATTAGTTTAATGATAATTAATACAATGGTCTGAATTTTATTAGGCCTGAGGCTTGCTCTCCAAGCAGAGATACTAAGTTTTACTGGGCATTTGAATTTGGAACACAGGAGTTGTCAAGGAGTCCTCAGCACCCAGGTGGTATTAAGCCATGGGATCAGATAAATCATTTCATGAGAGAGTAGGGATACAGATGAGAAGGGTCCAGCAAGCAGTGGGAGCCAGGAAAGGAGACTGAGAAGAAAAAGCCTCAAGGTATAAAGGAAGTCATGTGTCCTATAAACCATGAGGAGAAAAACATTTCAGAAAAGGAAGCCAGCTGTGTTGGATGCTGCGGAGGCCATTTAGGGGTACTGCACATGGCAGTGTGAGGTTGTTGGGACCATGACAGTGGCAGATTTATGGGGAAAGAGAGGCCGAAGCCCCATTTGGAGGCTTGAGGAGAGAAATGGAGGTGAGGCAATTGTGATCATCAGCACAGACAGCTCTTTTAAGACATTTTGCTGATATTTCTCCCCAAGATTTGGAGTGGGTGTGAGTTCTGTTAGTAAATGTGGTGATGAGAGGAAAGAAGCATGGACCACTCCTCAGACTCATCAGCTGGGGAGGCATCCTCTGGGAAGCTCATCACTGCCATGTTCTCTTCACAGAAAGCAGATTTCAGTTGAGGGGAGAAATTAATTAAAAGCCCCAAAGGCTGCAGGAATTGCTTTCCCTCCATTTGCCCGTGCAGCTGCTGTAAAGGAAATGGGGCTGCAGAAGGGACAAGACTTGTTGAAGCAGAATAGTCCTTTCTACCCAGCATGTCGCATGATCCATGGCTGGACGTCAGCTGGGGGATTGTCCTAGCCCCTGGGACACTCGCCTGCCTGGAGAGTTTGGGGCCACGCCCAGTCTGGTCTTACTGCCAAGTGCCCTGGGACAGGTGGCCTGGGATGAATCAGACAACTAATTAGCACTCTCTCCTCGTCTAAAAGGAGCCAGAGACACATAAATTGCTCCCAAGAGGGTGGGAAGGAGGCAGAGAAGAGGGAGGTGGGGAAACCGACAGGGGTTACATCAGAAAAACAACATCATCCAAACAGCCGCACATCCCAAATCAGTGTTCTTCCTCCAGTAGGAGTGGCAGAGGCAGCTGGGACCCGGGGGACCCCTGAGGTAAAACACCTGTGTTGGCGCCTCATTATTGGCACCGTGGATGCCACCTCCCTGCCCCAATGAACCCTGAGCTGCTCTCTACACAGCTACTTGTTGTCTAACATCTCTGCTCTTTTACATCCCATAGCCCTGAAAATTTATTACAGGATGTCAGCATCCAGCTCTGTCCTCAGTAAACTGGGATTTCTCTCCAGTAAGAGTCACCTTGAAGCAGTGTACTGTCTTGTACTAACCTGGAGAATAAAGGAATAAATTGACTTCACTAACATAATGTTTTAAAGAAGAAGACGACAGGGAAAATTCTGGATGGTTAGAGTCTAGTCGTGGCTACCTGACCCTGGAATAACCACTTCACTTTTAAGGACCTCAGAAAAATGAAAGTTAGGGCTATATAATACATCTAATATTCAGGAATTCTATGAGTTCAGCATCTTTCCAAACCAATTGTTTCAGAATTATTTATGGAGGCACATCTCTTATGTTTTATATTTTTTACACACTCTTTTGTCAGCCTAGCATTCTTGTTGTTTTCAGTTCTGTATGGGCAGAGATAGCTAGAAAGAAAGTGGAAGAGGGCAAAAGAGCAAAATAATTATTCATGTGAGAGATGGAGAAGACTTCCTTAAGTTTGTAATTAAGACAGCTGCCCCCAACGAGCACATCTAGTGCCCATATCTTGGTTTTTAATAGCATTATCCAATAAAAGGGACCAGGATTCCTTGGGAAAATTATCGGTTCTAAGACTGGGGCAGGAAACATATAAGAGAAGCCTGGAGCATCTTGTAATGCCAGAAAGTATTGAAATGCTACACACAGACACATAGACACACACGCATGCACGCATGTACACACACGCATGCGCGCGCGCGCACACACACACACACACACACACACACACACACTGATGCAGATGTGTCAAAGGGATACCTGAGCCAACCAAAAGAACTCCCAGCGGTCAAAGGTGGAAGAATTTGAACAAAAAAATAAAGGAGTATGGGATCATAACCCAAAGTATAAAATAAATATTCATGAGTCTATACTGCTACAAATAAATGATCAAATGAATAGATAATAAATAAATGAGGAGAAGAGACAAGTCTCTTGTGCACAAGAATTACGAATTATCTAGGCAGTTATTCTATTATCAAAGATGTGAAGCATAACTCTCCACCCTTATTGGCTGCACTGAGTGACTTCCTTCCAAAGAGTACAGTATGGGAAAAGGTAGAGGGTGAGAAACTTTAGATAGCCCTGATAAACACTACCTTAGCCAGGTGAACAAGGTCAACATCAGTAGTGATAGTCAGGTAGATAGTATATATTCTTGACACGATGTGATAAAAATGACATTTTATCTCTGTAGTCTTCCTCTCCCAAACTCATAATTTTGGTCTAAGCATGAGAAAAACATCAGACAAATCCCGTTTGAAAGAGGATCTACAAAATACCTGACCAGTACTTCTCAAAACTGTCAAGGGCATCAAAACAATTAAAGTCTGAAAAATTGTCACAGCCATGAGGAACCTAAGGAGACATGACAACTAAATGTTACTTGGTATTCCAGATGGAATCCTGGAACAGAAAAAGGACACTAGATAAAAACCAGAGCAATAATAATAAATTATGGACTTCAGTTAATAACAATGTGTCAATATTGGTTTATTAATTTTTAACAAGTGTATCATACTAATGTAAAATGTTAATAATAGGGGAAACTAGGTGCTGGGTATATAAGAAATTCTCATTACTAACTACACAATTTTTCTGTGAATCTAAAACTATTAAAAAAATAAAGTTTATTTAAAAAAAAATCCTTCTCCAAGTCATGTGTTTCTAATTAATTGTTTGATAGATTCAAGCCTGAGTAGAGTTGTGTTGTAATTTTAAAGCTGTATTTGGATAAAGGATTTTGATGGACACTGCTAATTGCCTACCTAATTTCTATTTCCTTCTTCTTTATGAGTAGACTACCATTTTTTGTTGTTCAGGAGGGCAATGTGTCTAGCTAAAAATACTCATTTTTTTCTCATTCTCTTGCTACATGTGGTGGCCATAGACACAGATCTCATCAGTGAGACGTAAGAGGGATCTCTAGGAAGAGCTCACCTTCTTGAATAAAAAGAGAAATCTTCATTGGCAGAAAGTCCTACACTAGGTTGTCCTTCCCTTTCTTCCTGCCTGTAGATAGTTGAAACATGTAACCTCGATGTGCAACAGCCATGTTATGATCATGAAGCATCAGCATGAGGATGGGACTCTACATATTTGGGTGGCAGACCAGAAAGATGGAGATCCCCTGGGTCCCTGGTGGCATTGTTGAGTGACTACATAAGCCTTGGACTTCTGTAGCCTTTTTTAAAAGGCTATAGTAGCTAGGGCTTTTGTTACTTGCAACCAAGTGGAATCTTACCAAAACAAGGACCAGCTCTTAGAAAGGTAAGATGAGAATGAGGACAATAAGAGACAAACAAAATATTCTAGGCAGGTGCAGTAATAAGAATGCTACAGAAAAGAAGCTGAGATATTTAGGGAGAGAAAATTGGGTTTTAGAATTAAGAACAATAGAAATGTTATTAAACTTTAAGTATCATTATTATTTATTGTACATCTTAGGCTTTCAAAAATGAGATAAGGTTATTTAATCTATACATCAAACCGGTATAAATATGAATCATAATCTTTGTTTGACAGCCTGGAACATTCAGGCACAGAGGTAAAGTAAACTTGCTCAAGGTCACAAAATAAGTAAGGGGCAGAGCCAGGAATGGAATCCAGGTCATCTTGTGTGAAAATGAACAAGTATCCCTCTGTACCACTTTGGTCTCTAAGGATTTTAAGTGTAAACTTTCTGAGTAAGTCAAGGAATGAAGATGGTAAAGAGACCAGAGGTTGAGGAGAGAAGCTGCTTTAGGTGTATTCATCTGAGGGCTCTAGGGATGGGAGAGGCCAGGACATTCTAGTCATGCTACAAGAGAGAAAACAATAAACTTAGGGTTCAGGTGATCATGAAGAGGAGTATTTACATGTAACTCAGATTTTCAGCCAGAAGGAATATGGTAACCCCTACAAACTTGAGGTTAGGGGATCAGGCAACAGTTCTATGAGTGAAAGATTTTGAAATAGAAAAGTCCAGACTTTTTGAGATTTTTATTTAATAATTGAGCATAAGTATCTGTCGTTAAAAATCCAGCAAGCACTTTTTGAACATATACTATGGGCAAAGCAAGGTGAAGGCTACAAAAATACAACATAGTATGACCTGCTCTATAGGTGGTCCCAGTGAAGTGAGAGAAACCAATTGGTACATAAATAGCTTTGTATTTGGGACTTTATTTAGTGACAAATCAGGACTTTTGTTTTTCTTCTGAAATAAGGATGAGCACAGGATTGGTTTGGTGTCTCCAGAATGTCTTCATGAACCCACATTCTTTCTGTGTTATCATTCACAATAGGAGAAATCTAGTGGACACATGGTGGTTGATGAACTGCCAGCATTCCATCTATGTCCAAGGCAGGAAAAAAGGAGAAAGGCAAATGGCAAATGATGCAGCAGCTGTGTCTACCTTGACTCTTTTAAGAAGCTTTCTTGGAAGTCTCACACTAGAACTCTCTCTTATGTTATTATTGGCAAGAATTGTGTCCCATGGGCCTTCTTATTGTTATGGGTAAATATCTGTGTCTCCCAAAATTTATGTGTTGAAGCCTTAACCGCCAATGTGATGGAATCTGGAATGGACACATATGCCAAACTATTAGAAGAAGTAGACAGAAGAGGGAAAAAGGACAGACTCTGGCCAAAGCCAATGAGACAGGATCTTACGGTTTTTGTGTGTGGTGTTGGCTAAACTGACAGGAGACATTTTCAGGGAGATGTTATATTTAGGAAATCTAAGGTCCCACTTTTGACCTTTAGTGGTGATACTCTGGTCCTCAGCCTACAAGACCAATATCAAAATTCTAATGAAATAAGCCAGAGCTCCAGACTTCAGAATAGAGGAGTTGGTCAGGGGAACTTTTGCCAAGCTGAGACTTCCTTTCTTTCACATCAAAGCCAGTGGCTGAGGAGTTTGCTCTAAGTTACCCCCAAGATCTGAGAGGTCATTAGTTTTTTTGGTATCCTTAGGGTATATGAAAAGACACTGGATTAAACCTGATGGTAGTAAAAGTAGAGAGAATAGGAAAATAAGTGTTTTGTCCATAGTGGGGTGTATTAGGTTGAACTCTGAAGAATATCCTAAAAGGATTTAGGATGCTTACTCCCTGAAAGGCTGTACAACCTCTATCATAGAAGGTATAAGAGATGAGAATAAACAACTTTTTTGCATGACCTCTGACCCCTGCCTGTTCTCCTGTGTTAGCACCCAAGTTCCCGCTTGCCATTGTACTCTAATAAAGTGGCCTCCTTTCTGTTCTCAGCCTCAGAAAGAGTATACCTCCCAAGGGCTTGCCCCTGCTCTAACTCTCTTCCCCCAAACCTATCCTTCTTGTTCTGCAGGTCTTGTTTCTAATATCATCTCTCAAAGAAGCCTTCCCTTACTACCCAAACTAATGTTCCTTTCCACACCCCTGACCCTCACTCTGAATGTAGTTCCTTAATTTACTTCTTTTATTGTCTATCTCATTCAGAAGAATAAGCTCTAAGAGAGTGAAACACTGCTGTCTTATTTGTGACATTTCTGCAGTGCCTAGAACATCTCCTGCTCCACTGTAGGCATTCAATAAATATTTTTGAAATGAAGGAGATAAATTGCCACGTTAAGTATCTACTATTTCTCCCTCCCCACCCTATACTCACCTTACACCTACCTTCATTATCTTTTTCCAAACAGGGCTACGATTAGAATATACACTCTTCTGAGGGTGAGAAAATACGAATTACTAGCCCCTATGCCACTCCTCCTTACCAACTCCCCTCCTCTCTGCCTGGTGATCAGACAGGAAGTACAGGTGACTTTTGGGCATCCAAGTGTGTCTCAGAAAAAAGGTGTTCATAAGGGCCTCTTCAACAGACAGGACAAATGGCCTGGCAGGGAGTGGGTATGTTACAGAATGAGGGCAAGGAAAGTCTGTCTTCTGCATTTCAACATGAATCTGACAGCATGTAATTGTGTGCAAATCAAGCACCAATTCATGTCAATCCATGATCAGGTCCATAGATGCCCCAGAGCCTCTGTCTCCAGCTGACAAGGGCCCTTCCTTACTCTCTGGTGCAGAGATTGAGAGCCAGTGTGGCAGGTGCATGCCGGGAATCTGATCAGCATTCAGCTTAGGCAACATCGGGGCCTCATTAGTTTTAATGAATTTGCACTTTGGAAGAGGAGGGGATGATGTTACATCAAGCAAATGCATATCAGCTGACTTCATTTATTCCCAAGTAAAGAGCCATCTTCCTCCTTCGTTTTATTCCCTCCTCCCAGGTGTGGATGCCTTAAACTTCTCTAAATGCTGGCATCAAAGACCTCTGCTTATTCTATACTAACCCATTCTCCAAGCTGTTTATAGACAAAATCATAGCAATTTTTGAGTCAATGCAAGATAGAATCATCCCAGCTGGAAATGCTGATATCTGGTATGTGACCAGAGACGCTAGTGACCCCAACACCCTGTGCAGTCCTGTCTATTCTGTCACCCCAAATCCTACCCCTGAAAGCCAGACAGCTGTCTGTTGGGTAGGAGTGGCTGGATCTATACCCTTATCAGCAATGTGGACAAAAATTCCCCTGTGGCAGAACTGGCTGAGGGGGAGGAAATCAAGAATTGGTGAAAGTGAGGGAGTTTTTATCTGTAAACACCTTTCAAAATAGGTGTTTCCACTGCAGCTGGGAAGTTGTCATGGCATGGTGAAAGCAATTTTGCTGCAGAAAAAAAAAAAGAGAATGGCAGAAACAGACAGAGCTGGTCAAAGAAAAGGTTAGGCAGAAACAGACACACAACAGAGAGAAAGGAACAAAGAAGCTGAAAATACTCATGGACGGCAGCCGGTGTCTATGTGTGAGACATTCATCAAGACAGCAGCACGTTTCCACCAGCGAAGTGTCCTGAGGATCCACTGATTTTGCCTGAGGGGATGTTCTTCCCCGTTTCCTGGAGAACTGCTGCAATTTTTTGATGGAAACAGAGCCTGGGTAGAATCCAATTGCTGAAACAATAAAAGTGTGATCTGATGGCTGTGAATTATCAGAGCTGCCAAGTGAAAAGGGTTATACCCAGATCACTGACTGGGAAGGAGATTATTCCTCATTCTTTGGATTCCCTGTGTTTGACTGCCTGGGCACATTGCCTTGTTAAAATCATGGTTCTGCAACTTATTAGGTGAGCAAACTTGGACAAGTTACTTAACATTTCTGATTTCCTCATCTGTAAAACAGGGATAATAACAGTAACTGCTTCATAAGCTCTTATAAAAATTTAAATGAGATATCACATGTCGAGTACTTAGTGCCTGGCACATGTTAGCTTTCTTATTATTATCAATGTTATCGCTGCCCTTATTGTTATTGCTATCTTTTTCCCATTCTAGGGGTTTCATGTAGTGCAGGGCTGTGTGCATTCATCACTTCTGAGACTGTATAATGTGCTCTTCTCAATGACCACGTTCTTCTAGTCACCGGAGTGAAGGGACAAGGACCTATTCTTTACAACTTAAGAGGAACCTCTTAATATTTCTCTTTCAGAATATCATTATGTTCTGGTGAATTGGGATTGCAACAAAAGGAGTTTGAATAAGAAAAGTAAATGAACTGTAAACTAGGTAGTCTAAATCTTAACAATATTTAAATTAAGCTTAACACAAGTTCTAGATTAAAAAATGGAGGAGATTAACAACCACTGAGAGCCAATTATGAGCCAGGCACTATGCTAGTTCATTTCACATATGACATTGGATTTAGTGTTCATATTCAAACTTTCAGGTAGTTATCATTGCTCTCTTACAGATGAATTAACTGAGTTCAGAGGAGTACATCTGTTTGTCCAAGATCATAACGCACGGTGAAATGCATGTGGTATATGAATATGGCTCATGTTTTGGTTATCCAATCAGATAATATTTAATAAGTATGGTAATGTTGTGACTATAGAACCTAAGAGGTGAATGTGGACTATGCTTTTGAATGTCTGTAAGTTCAAGTTTCAGCACATTCCCTTTGCCCTAAAAAAAGAAGTAACAAAAAGGTATGAAAAGAGGAAGCTAACAAGAAATCAGCTGGTTCAAAAATAAGATAACCATTTCTATGGACCAAAACAAGAAGAAAATACAAGCAGGCTGCTGATTCCAGGGCAGAAGACAGTGATGAGATGAGAAACAGTATCAGGCTCACTGTGTGAAGTATGGAAGTGGCTTGAGTGAACATCCTCCTTTATAAGAGGAGGCTGAAAAAGCAATCAATGGCTAAGTTGCCCGGGGGCTGATTGAAGTGCCTGTGCATCAAAACTACCAGGAGGATTTGTTAAAATACAGGTTATTGAGCTCCATCCCCAAAGTGTCTGATACAGTAGGTCTGGGGTAAAGATTTGCATTTTTCACTAGTTTCCACGGACACTGATGCTACTGCTCCCAGAACACACTTTAAGAACCACTGTTTAATAGGAAGCTGTGGATTCAGGGAGTTGGAAGAAAATGGACATAGCCTTGTGAGCAGGTAGTGTGTCAATCCACCCATGGCTTCAGGTCTGGATCTGTAATAGCCTTGATATCACTACTGAACCGGCAATACTATTATATGATGAGTCCCAGAGGTTCAAGTGGAGGCAACCACTAAATTACTAGACAGGGAAGGAGAGAAGAAAAATACAAAACAAAAGAAATCCTATTCATAATGATTCTTGCAAGCCAAAGTTCCAAAATACTTGAAGAAATCTGATAGTAAGAAAAATAGCCAACAAAATAAGCAATCAGAACATGAATTAACTTCAAATAAAATTAATTATATAGATCTGTCTAACAAAGTTTTAAAAAGAAGTATGTTTGGAATTCTCAGAGAGATAAAAATAAGTAATATCTACTAAAAATGAACAAAAAATATAAAATTAAACAGGAAGAAATTTTAAAAATAGAAAGCTATGAAACAGAACTAGTTAGAATGGAGATAATGGCAGAGAAGCAATATTTGAAGAATTAAATAGCTGAGACTTTTTCCATAATTGAGAAAGGCATGAATCCTTCAGTTGAAAATGCATCAGGAATACTGAACAAAATAAAGATAAATACACGCTTAGACTTGTAGTGAAACTACAGAACATGGAATATAAAGAGAAATATTAAAACAGAGAGATAACATACTGTTCTACAAGGAGCAACAATTGAACTGACAGTAGTTATTCTATTAGCAATAATAGAGGAAGTAAAACAATGGAATAACATATTCCAAGTACAAAGGAAAATTAACCACTAACTTCAAATTTAACAGCCAGCTAAACTATCATTCTCTAAGCAAAAACTAAGAGAATGTGCCAACCGCATACAGAGATTATAAAGAAGTAGAAGAATCCAGGGAGAAGATCTGGAATACTAGAAACAATAGTGGGCACAGAAATGAATAAAATAGTAATATATTAAATTAACCATTAAGTGTTTTAAAAGAGGTCACTTTGTTTTGTACTGAAAAAGGGCAAAATTAAAAGTCTATAGCAGGGGTCTGCAAACATTCTCTGTAAAGGGCCAGATAGTAAATATGTTAGGCTTTGCAGGCCGTATAGTTTCTGTCTTGACTACTCAACCCTGCCATCGTAGAGTGAAAGCATCCATAGAAAATATATAAATGAGTGGATGTGGCTGTGTTTCAAATAAACCTTTATTTACAAAAACAGATTGTCAGCTAGATTTGACCTTGGAAGGGTACTTTGCCCACTCCTGCTCTAGCTAACAACAACATGATACAGAGAGCGGCACTGTTGAGTAGGTAGATATTTTACTGTTCTTGACATGTTTAGGAAGACTATAGAAATATTAGATCACTTAGATATGTTTAAATATTATATATAATTAAACATGCCTATTTAAAAAATAAAGGGTAACCACTAAAAATTAAGAGAATACAGCTCCAAAATAAGTAAAAGTATAGAACTCTCAAGTTGCCAGAAGAAAAAAAGAAATATAAATAAATACTGGCGAAGATAAAAAATGATCATATAAATGATCATTATCTTTGTCTCACCTGTCCTAGGTGATCTGAGTGGGCACAGTATATTAGAAAGAAAATTGACCATTTGGCACACATCTGTGACTTGCCAGGAGGCCTGGCTAGACTGAAAGAAGCAAGCATTAATTGGTGAACACCATGAATGCCGTGGCACTACAAGCAATCCTATACAACCGAATTGGAGATATGGGCTTCCTTATAGCCATAACATGAAAAAAGATCTGGGGATTTTTGGAGCTAGAACCTTGCAGGAACCAGGAGTTCAGGCGGTCGGTCATATAACATAATATTAAGTACTTATTACGTTAAGCACTGAAGATACAAAAATAAAAATTCTTGTTCCTTCCCTCATAAGTTCACGGTATAAAAGTCAGGGTTTAAGGGCATTAATTGCTGCTAATACCCAGGATATGATTTACCAAGCAAGAAAAAGTTCTTACTGACATAGGAGACTTTTCTCCCCAAATGAAATTTAGTAGCTGCTGGACACCATCTCCCCTCACTGAATTCCTCCTCCACCCCATTCTCAGAGTCTAACCCCTCCCCCAGAGAGAATTTGTTTTTATTCTCCTTTTTCCTGTAGGGAGACACTGACCATGGCTTGGTTGTAAAGCAGAGCTAGGAAAAGGTCAAAAATTCAAATGAATCAAGAGAGACCAGAAGAAAAAGAAAAATAATGATTATTATTACATCCCCTGCAGCTTACAGAGTCTCTAGGATGTTGAATGTTCCAGGCCATTCCTTTTGCCTGGAATGTGCTTCCTTGCCTTTTTCTTG
The DNA here is from genome assembly GCA_028627145.1 of Eidolon dupreanum. Taxonomy (NCBI): domain Eukaryota; kingdom Metazoa; phylum Chordata; class Mammalia; order Chiroptera; family Pteropodidae; genus Eidolon; species Eidolon dupreanum. Next base: position 67,725,716 of record CM053510.1, on the reverse strand, counting down.
GTTGAATTCTACCCACTCTGGATGTTTCAGCTGAGATGTTACCTCCTGGGGAAATCTTCCCTAACCCTTCACCCCCCAATTTAGGTTAGGTGCCTATCCGGCCTGCCCATATTGTATTGTCTATGTTCTGCTCTGTCTCATCTCGTGGACCAGATTGTGAGCTCCTCCATGTCTCGTGTAATCATTCCCCTTCTCACCATTCACCTGTACAGAATCACATGTACTTCTCAGAATGGACCAATGTCAGGAGCTTTAAATACGAAAAATTCTTTTTCCCATAGGATCCCATATTATTCCCCTTCCCTCCCCACTGCTCACCACCCTAGATATTGACTTACACAGTTTCTATTCCACTTCAAGGACTCAGCCTGGCTACCATCTTCCACACGAAGTCACCCATCCACCCACTGGCTGACAGAACAAACTAGGACTGGGTTGGATCTCGGTCCTCAATACTCCCAGAGCATCTGGTAGTTCCCTGTCTTAGTAACTAATACATTTTATTAAAAATGATCCATTTCCTTGCCTGTCCCTCACATTAAGCTCCCTGGGGGCAGACCTTTTTCTGATTTAGTGTTGTATCCTCAGTACCCAAAATAGTTAGTGCTCAAGAAACGTTGAATGAATAAGTGACACAGAGAAGTATTAAGTCATAATCTTTGGAGGAAAAAAAGAAATTTTTGTTTTGCTTTATGGAAGTTTAAAATAATTTAGAGATTTAACACCTAGGAGAATTAAGTAATCAGAAAACATCACACAATTAGAAACTAATTGTAGACATTTATAGGAGGTTGGCAGATAGAATTGATGTGAACTAGACTCAAAGAATCCTTTCAGGCTTCGTGGAGAAGGTAGGCTCTAAAGGAGAGGCAGGACTTCGACAGAGAGGGTGAGATGAATAGGTTGTAGCTATTATTTGGAGACGTCAGAGAAAGCAGTGCTGGGGCTAGGGTACAGTCAGCCCTCTAAAATTTGCATGGAAGCACTCACTTCTCAGTAGGCATTCCTAATATAAGCTGTCATGGTAATTAAATTTCAGTTTTGACAAATCTGCATGTATTTTTTTGCATTTGCTGTTATATCTGACTGGCTCTTGTGGAAACTTCTGGGTAACAAGAAAAGCCAATGACAGAGACGATTTGTGTGGTAAGAGCATTTGGAAGCCAGGCATGGAGAGTCTCTAGAGAGGACTGGCATGGGGCTCAGAGTCTTCAGCATAATCACCCTGTGGGCTGCACTCACTGATTTATTTTTGGCAGCCTCTCTCACTGTCATGGATATTTCCTTATTATTAGCTGATTCACCTGCTTCATAGAATGTTATCTTCTGATATTTTAAGCAGCCAGTAATAAAAGAAGACCATTGTTACATGGGCTGGCCCTATGAGGCAGATCTTGGGGGACAAAAAGTCCCTCCCAGTTTCCTAATTCTGTCTTATGAAGTTTTACGGTTTATTGTCTAGCTGAGGGCGTAACTATAAAAGAGCCCTGGGGATCCCTCTGTGGTGGGGGACTGAGCACTAGGTTACAAGTTATTGAGCCAGACCGTGAAACTAAGAAGACTGTCTCTTGGTTTTGTTCTCCCCACCAACCTTAAAAGCACTTATCCCAGGGCTGATGCCTTGAAGGCACTCAATAATGTATGATGAATTCAACTGGCAGGGTTGGGGGCAGTGGGAGTTTAAGTTCATTTTCAGCTTTGGAGCTGTAAGGGGCAGCCAAGACCTATGTTGTTTAATGGGCAGAAGCATTGACTCCCATCATCCCCATCCCCTTCCTCTAAATGGCCTAAAATTACAACCAGTAGAGCTTGTTTGGGGGTAAGGAAGGAGGATGAATTGCCTCTAAAAAGTTTAAGTTCTTCCTGTTATTCATAAATTTGCCTTGGCACTTTTTTTGCCTGTGCTTCCAATCTTGGTTAGGGGTTTTGAGCCTTCTCTCTTAATCATTAAGTCTTACTTTCTTGTTTCAGTTGACTTGTCTATAGCCTTTGATTCTATTACTAACATCAGTCTAATTTTAAGCTAGTCCCCCTCTGGTTTAGTAGATGCTTTTACTCATTTCTTCATGGCTCCTGAGTGTATCTACACTTCCCCGCGCCTCTCCCCTGGCATTACAACCAAATCTAAGTCTCTCCAAGGTCACATATCTACCCTAAAGTAAAGATGACTTCACTTCCTTTACTAAGAAGGCTGAGGCCACATCCAAGCTCTTCTCTTCCATTTCCATACATGCCAGTCTCTATTTTCATGCTCTAATCTTGTCTAAAAAGAACTGTTCTTTCAGCTTTCAAGGCTAAATCTCCTGAGCAGTGCTCACGATTCTTTCTCTTCCTGTCTCCTCTGAGCTCTTGTTTCATCTGTTATTACCCACCCCTTCCCATGATATTCCCCCTTCCCACTTTCTCCTTCATGTACGTCTTTCAGGATATTCAAGTTATGCCTTCTAGAAAGCAAAGCAAAACAAAAACTCAAACAAGCAAGAGAAAGACCTCTGCTTGACCCTACTTATCCTTCTGTCTTTTGTTTTATTTTTCTCTTGAATTTCTTTCTCAAATTATCAATCAGCTCACTAAGCCTGTACATTCTCACCACCAACAAACATTTTTCCCCTTTCAATTTGATCACTGTTTCTACTACTCTAGAGAAGATGTTCTCTGCAAAGCCACTAGTGCTTTTATATTTACTATTTCTAACTAACTATTTTTCACTTGGCTTCTGCTTGGATACTTGGATGTCATGGTCATGAATGTTGATAGGGATGATTGTGGTCTTCTCTTCCCTTCACTCTAAAGACCTCCACTATCTTCTTAATCCATTGAAAATCTGCTTGCTCTTCACCAATTTACAAATACTTGTCTACAAATGATTACCAATGACTTACTGATTGCCAGATTCAAAGAATAAACTTTACTCCTGACCTCACTGGATCTTTCTACAGCATTTGACCCTTGGTCTCTTCTGCCTTTGCAAAACTCACTACTTCACCCGCTTTGCTTGTTAGTGTCTTATCCTCAGGTTGTTCTGTCTTTGTTTCTTTTTGCTCTTTCCCCTCAACTTCCTCTTGAAAGGTTGGTCTTCTCTGGAGTTCAGTTCTTGGCCCTTTTTCCTTCTCAATTTATGAGCTTCCCAATGGTATAATCTTGCATATTCAAATTCTAGAAGGTAACTCCAAGATCTGTATCTTCAAGTGTAGCCTCTGCCTTGAACTTCCTTCTAGAAGTTTCCTGCCAGTCTCATAAACCCCTCAACACATAGAGCAGAGACTCAGCATTTTCTCCCCTAAACATGCTTCTCCTCACTTCCCTCTCTTAGTGACTGGCTCCCTTCTCTATGCAGGTGCCAAGTCAGAACATTCAGAGTCCTGTTGTCACTTCCTTTCCTTTGTCTCTATTTGCTATCAATTACCAGTCCTGACAATTTAACCTACTAAACATTTTTCAAATGTTTCTTTCCATTCTCCTCAGAACTTATGCCCCAGTTCAGGCCGTCATCATTTCTTGCCTGGATTCCCAGTAGATTTCCATGCCTCTAAGCTTTTCCTTCTCAAATCAGTTCTCCTCAGAGCAGGAAGATCTATTTTTAAAACATAAATCTGACCCTGTTATTCTCCTGCTTTAATCACTTGGATAAAGTCCAAGCTGCTTAACATGGCATAAAAGATACTTCATGATCTACTCCTGCCCATTTCTCCACACTCACCTCCCATCGAGCCTCCTCTAATCTTCATTTTCAGTAACATTGAGCTGCTTGTGTCCACTCCTCCCCCAACTTACACACAGCCTCTGTTGTTGCTTAAGTATATGCTTTTGCTCATGCTCTCCCTCCTTCTTGTAATGTGAAGCCCTACTATATTGCCATCATTGGCTGGATGAGTCCTATTGGGTTCAATACTCTCAGGGCTTCCTTAATACCTGGAGTACGCCTCAATTAGTGCACTTTCACAGTGTTCGGTGGCTTTGGTTGTCCCTTATTTTTTTGATTCTCAACTCTATTTTAACTTTTCCTTTACATGGAAACTTAAGATTTCCAGATTGATTTTTGCCTACCCCAGAAATCTACTGGTAATAGATACCTTAAGGGATATATTGTTAGAAGCCATGGATTTTCTTTATTCTCCTCTCAAAAAAATTTATTATATGCTTATTATGTGCTTTGCTGGAAACTAAAAATCAGTGATGGAATGATGAACCAGGTCTGTGATCTTGTGGTATTTACAGATATGTGGGTCCCCTTGGTAGTCCTAGTCTATTGGCTATTCTGTAATTCAAAAGTCATCCTAGTATACATGTAATTTTCTGACTCTATCATCTTTTGAGATGACAAATTCCATAATTATAATTCACATAATTATTATTCAGCTCATTGCCTGGCACATGGTAAGTACTCAGTAGTTAATAACTATTATTATTGCTCAAATACCAAAGGGTGTGAAATAGAAAAAAATTATAGCAATTGAGATCATAGGCAAATCACTGAAACTCCTATAGCTTTTGTAAAGTAAGGGGTGGTAGAAGCAACAATCATCACCTTCTCACTCATCATTTTTCTTAGAAAATCAACCCTCCCCCAACTCCTAGAGCAAAACTTTGTGCTGTGCCTCTACTTATCCTGACCACAGCTGATGGAAACAGAGGTGGACACTTAACTACAGCTGGACACTTAACTTCCAGATTCTCTTCCCAGGAATTTGAGATTTGAATACTGAGGCTCAGACGATGAGGGAGCATGAGAAGAAAGGCGTGTAGTTGAGATGGAAGTCAGAAAGCTAAAGTTGTGAATAAAAGTCCGAGTAATGGGAAAGCCATAGAGTACAACGTGCATTGTTCTTTGCCATTTTACATAAGAAACTTGAGCATTCACAGATTTTGGTATCTGCAGAGGTCATAAGACCAACCCCCTATGGATACCTAGGGATGATTGCTGTTAACTTTTGGGGGAGTCAAAAGGATGACTGTGAGGAAAGGTCAGTGTCTTTAACCCTTTCATTCTTCAAGGGTTAACTGTACATATAGAGAGTGTAAGTGTGAAAGCAGAGAATAGGGCATGGGGGAAGGAAGACAGGAGAGAGATCATTCTATCCTGAGTGATGAATAAAGGAAATTTCAACACCTGAGATTCCAGTTTCGGGTCCCTTGAGTTCTGGTGAAGCCTTGCTTCCTCTTTTTGTATGTCAGTAAAATTGACCATTATGTCTTTATATGAAGCCTCTTTCCTTAAACAGATTTAATGGGCCTCTGTCTCCAGCAATTAAATGATCATTAACCTCTAAGGTTGCTTTCCAACTCAGAAACCACATGCTATGGTTTTATACTCTCCTTTGGCTTCCTATCTCAGGATTTGGTAAAGACAAACAAACAAACAAACAAACAAACAAACACCACATTGTGGAAAACTTGTTTAGGTTGTTCGTTATTATGTGGACTTTGATCATGTCTTTTTCATACTTACAGAGTGAGGAATCATAAATTTTAAAAGTTTTTCCTCAGATGGAAGCTTCTTCCTCCTCCTTCCAGGCTTCCTTTCAGTAGATCTTCATATGCTTTTACCCAAAGAAGAAAAAAATATATATGAATTTTTACAGAATTTTAAGTTTAAGGGAAATTTAAATTGAAAAAAGTTTACGTTTAAAGGAAGACAAATGCTTGGTATGATTTCAGATATCGAATATTTTGCTGATCTCTCGAGTTATAATAAGCAGATATTGGGCTCAGAAATAATCTTGGACAAATCCACATTCCTTTTTCTGGACTTGGCTCCAAATCTTTCAATTTATTTAAATGTTCTAGAATTTTTATCCCCAAACATTGTCCATATTAAAACATTTTTATTTTTTTTACCACTCTTTCATGAGTTGGTCAAATTTGGGAGCATTAGCAACAGTGAGTCAGAGCACATGAAGGAAAGTCCATGCAAACCTGGGTGAGCAGTGCTCTGGGGATGCTTTTATTGTCCTATTGTCCTATTCCAATGGTAGCCACATGTGGCTATTCAAATTATTAACTAAAAATAAACATTCATTTTCAAATCCTCAATACCCACATGTGACAAGTGACTACTATGTTGGATAGCATAGATACAGATCTTCTTCACCACTGCAGAAAGTCCTATTGACAGTGCTGCCCAGAGAGACCTACTATCCACTTCAAGAAAGCCTGCAATAGGAGACAAGTCCAACAGATGTAAATAGTACATCCTGAGTGGAAGAGGGGCAAGATAGTGGTTCTTGGAGCAGATGATATTTGAAGATAATGTTTTTAGGTAGCAGTAGCTCAATCAACCAGCTGGATTTAAGAGACAGAACTCCAGCTCCTGGAAAGGAATAGCGTGTTAGTTTGTATAGACTGATCTTTGTTGTGGACAGACAAAGCACCCAAATTCAGTAGCTTGACATGTTTAAGTTTCTTTCTTTATCATGAAGTTCAGTAAGGGTTGGACAGCCCTTTTCCAGGTTTGCAAGGAAACTGAGAGATGGAGGATATGCCTAATCATCCTGACTAGGAAGTGAAAACCTTTACTTCTGCTCAAAGTATATTAGCTAAAGCAAATCACTTGGCTCTAACTCATCTTTAAGAGTGGCTTGGAAATTTAAGGATCATATATGTATTTGGTTAGTACTATCTCTGCAACTAGAAAAAGCAAGGTGGGTTCCCAGCTCCATACATAATGGTGTTCTATAATTTAATAAAGGCAGAGACTTTTAACTGTGAGCTCCTTGGTGATTAAGACTATGCTAGCACTCATATAGCACCCAACACACAACAAGTACTTAATAAACAGTTGCTAGATTTTGCTGACCCAGGTGCCAGAGCTGGGGTCCAGGATGGCCACTGGGTCCCAGAAAGACAGCATACTTGATGCTGAGACCCAGGATGTTGGGCTAGACTCCTTAAAGTCTCTCTAATAACAGTTGGCTTGACCCCAAAGGTACAACTGGGCTTGCAGTACAGGCTTCAGTTCTGGGGAGAGGGAGACTGAAGGGACTGAGTAGCTGGTAGGGTTGTTGTGTTTCACCCATCCACACAGGTTCCTAAGGTCTCTCTTTAGTTCAGTCTCTTCAGTTTGGTACTTTACTTCTGGAAATAATTCAAAGTCAACTGCAAACATGGAGATTTCATTGGAAACGCTCTTATAGAGATCATTGGTAAATACCTCACACTGGTCTTTTATGCTTATCATCCTGGAGAAGTGACCATCCATTTATCTTTATCCTTTCTTTCTATTTCTGAACTCATTCTTGTTTCCCTCATATACCCATCATGCCGTGATTTCTTAGTCTTTGAAACTGAATTTTGCCAAAGGCGTATTGAAAGTCTGAGTAGATTACATCCACCAGTCCCCTTATCTACATGTCTATTTATTCACATCTAGAACATCCATAAATAAACATTGGCTCTGTCCCAAGGTTCAGTCCTTGCGGCTCTGTTTCTGTCTCTATTCTCTCACTTAAGAATCACATTTACTGATAAAGCTTTAACTGCCTCCCCTCCAGGATGATCTCTACAAGTCTATCCTCTTTCCAAGCTTCAGTTCTGCGTCTGCAACTTATATATCTGATATATCTCTTTTGTGATTTATCTGAAACTGAGTATTACACCTCCCCTCTAAAACTCATTCCCCATCTTAGCTCTCCTATTTCTGTCTATTGTATCATCAGCTTTCTAGTCACTCAGGCTTAACACCATGACTCAGCTCTGACTCCTCATTGTCTCCCCCTACACTGTAATCCCATATTCAATTAGTCATTAAGTCTTATGCTTTCTTCATCATGCCTCTCAAATCTCTTTCTTTTCTTTTTGCATGGTCACTTCTTAAATTTAGGCTCCTATGGCTATATTATTGGAGTATTGCAGGAGCCACTTTGCTATGCTTTCTCTTCTACCAACTCATCTTACATTCATTCATATTAAGCCATGGGTTTGGAGACATTTAGACCTATATATTTAAATCTTAGTGCTATCATTTATAAGTGGTGTGACTTTACCTTTTGAAGCCTAATTTATCTCTAAAATACAATTAATAATAATTTAAAAATCAGTAAGTGTTAGCTATTATTACTATATTCTAGGCATTGTTTTAGATGTGGTAGACATTATTTCATCTAATCTTGCACAGTAACCACATGAGGTAAGTATTAGTATTATACTTATTTTACAAATGGGAAAGTTCAGGAAAATTAAATAATTTATCCAAGGTCACATAGCTAGTAAGTATCAAAGCTCATGTTCAAACCTAGGCAGTTTGATTTCACCTAACCACTCTGCTACTGTGCCTCCTAACATTGTAGTTACTCAATAAATGCTTATTATATTAATAACCAACATACTAAAATGCAGCTTTGATCCTCCTACTAAAGAGTCTCTGCTGGTCATACTTCATAAAGTAAAGTCTAATAAGTTTAAAATTGTATGATAGTATCCATAACCTAAAACATTTCAGCATCTTCACATTATAATTATGATTTTTAAAATCTAACATATCAATGCCTCTGATTGTGATAGTAATATTTATTAGATTAACACTCCCAGTAAGAAGCATAAAAGCTAGGTAAAATCACAAAACGGTAATTTGGAAGTATAAGAGAGCATTCAAGGCAGCTAGAACATAAAAGGATAAAACCCTAAAGAGATAAATTTATAGTTTTAAATGCATTTATTAGAAGAGAAATGCTTAACATCAATTATCTAACCGTGTCTTCCAAAAATCTCAAAGAAGAGGAAGAATTAATTCCCCCCAAAGTTTAGAAAAATAAAGAGCAGAAATCAATAAATAGAAAATAAATGTACAATAAATAATATGAACAAAGCTGAACTTTAGTTTTTTGAAAATTCTAATAAAATTAATAAAGTTCTAGCCAGACTGATCAGGAAAAGAGGAGAAAAAACAAATAATCTATGCCAGGAGTAAAAAAGGAGTCATTACTACAAACCCTACATATTTTGCAAATATAATATGGTGATGTTATGAATGACTTCAAACCAATATATTTAAAAATTTATATGAAATGGACAAATTTCTAGTAACAAATTTGCCAAAACCAACATAAAAAGAAATAGCAAATTTGAACAGTTCTATACTATTAAATAAATTAATCTTTATTTTAAACCTTCCACAGAGAAAACTTGAGGCCCAAATGACTTTATTGATAACTTTTTTCAAACTCCAGGGAAAATAAAGCTAATATTAAGCTTTTTTAGAAAATAGAATAAAAAGAGACACTTCTCAATACATTTTTAAGAGGCTAGCAAAACTTTGATACTAGAACTTGACAGGATATTATAAGAAAGGAAAATTATAGACTAATCTCCTTCATGAAAATAGAGATAATATAATAAAGAAATATATAATAAATATATTAAAAATAAGTATAATAAAGAAAATATGAAACAATTTAATACAGCAATATAGAAAAATAATAAAATATAGCAATGTAAAAAAGAATAATATATCGTGGCCTTGTGGGATTTGTTCCAGGAATCAAGAATGGTTTAACATTAGAAAATTAATCAATATAACTCATAATATTTATGAATAAAGGATAAAAATAATGATCGCAATAAATACAGGTAAAGTGGTATTTGACAAATTTCATAACTGTTTATGATAAAAAAATACTCTTAGGAAATTAGAAGTAGAAGGGAACTTCTTTTCCTGATAAATGTTATCTTCTAAAATCCTACTCAGTTGTGACATATTGAAAGCTTTCTTCCTGAGATAAGTAATGACACAAGAATGTTCACTTTAATTGTTTCTCTTTAGCATTGTATTGGATATACTATCCTGTGCAATAAGATCATGAAAGAAATAAAATACTCATTATTTGCAAATGACTGGATTGTTATTTAGAATATCCAAAAGTATATTCAAATAAATATTAGTATTGAAAAGTAATTTTAGCAAAATTTTAGCATTCTTATATACTAGGAAAAAGCAATTGGAATGAAATTAAAGAAAGATGTCATTATGATAGTATTAAAATAACTAGAAACAAGTAGATCAAATAAATATAAAAAACTATAAAACATTTAAGGAAACGAAATGGAGAAATGTTCTCATATCAAAGGACTCAATATTATAACTTTGTCAATTTTCCTTAATTTGATCTATAAGATTAATGATATTCCAACAAAAATAACAGTAATATTTTGTACATAATAATTAACAGGCTAATTCTTAAATTTACATGGAAATGCAAAGACAAGACAAGCTAAGAGAATCTTAAAGATCACAACTGAAGGAGAGTAAGGTTGACTATCAAGACTTATTATAAAAGTAATTAAGGGATATGTCGTTGATGAAAAGATAACCAAATAGATCAATGAAATAAAATAGAGTCTAGAAGCAGACCTACACAAATATTTTTCTTTGACTTATGGTGAAAGTGCATAGTTGTCCAGAGCATAACAGATGGTCATTTCAATGAACAGTGTTAAATCAATTAGATATCCACATGAAAAAATGAATCTTGACTTCATCTCACACTAAACACGAAAACAATACAAGAGGAAAAATAGAACTAAATGCAATAAAACTTTTAGAGGATAACATAGAAAACTATCTTTATAATCTTTATGTAAGAAAGACTTTCTTAAGACACACAAAAAGAAGTAGCCATAAAGGAAGAGATTCATAAATAGTGTATTTTTAACATTAAGTACTTCTTTATACATACATACACATACAATAAAAACATTCTTTTACAGAATAAAGAATGTTAGAAAAGGAAAGAAAGAGTGAAAGAATAAGTAGAAGAAAGAAAGGAAAGAAAGCAAGGAAGGGAGGGAGAAATGGAGAGGGAGGGAAGGGAAAGGAAGAGAAGAAAGAACAAAAAGGAAGGAAGGAAGAAACAGATAGCTGCTCCAATGGACAAAAGCTTGAACATATGCTTCACGAAAGAGAATATCCAAATGGCAAATATGAGAAAGTGCTCAACCAGTTGGTCATCAAGAACACACAAATTAAAGCCACAATAAAACATTACTATATATGCAAGTTTAGCTAAAATAAAAGAGACAATATCAAATGTTTGCTTGGCTAGATGTACAGTAATCTCATGTATTGCTAATGATAGTATAAATTGGTACAACCACTTTGGAAAACTTTGGGACAGAACCTACTGTAGATAAATAGATGCATACCTATGACCCAGGAACTCCAATTTTAGATGTATAAACAATAATAAAATTAAAGTAAAATAAAATAAAATGAGTGCATATGTACATCAAAAGACTGCATGATTTTTTCTAGTGCCTATTTCCAAAAGATTTTCATTACCCCAAACAGAAACTTTTTACCCATTAAGCAATAACTCCCCTTACCTCTCTTACTAGTTTCTCTAATCTTCTTTCTGCTAAGGATAGAGACTTCTTTCTGTATCTGTGAACTTGCTTATTTTAGATATTTCATATAAATGTAATGTACAATACTTTTGCTTTTGTGTCTTGCTTATTTCATTTAGCATAATGTTTTCAAGGCTCATTTCTGTTGTTGCATGGAGTTGTGGTTCATTTATTTTTCATTGCTGTACAGTATTACATCATGTGAATACACTACATTTTATTTATCCATTCTATTGTTGATAGTTCTTCACTCAGTTTGGGACTACTACAAATAATGTTGCCTGGAATATTCTTAAAGTCTTTTGGTGTTCACCTGTCAGGGTGTGCTAACTTTGTGAAAAATAATTGAACATTTAGAATTTGTGTCCTTTCCTGTAAGATATACTTAAACAAAAAAGTTTATTACATGAAAGGGAGGGGTAGGGGGCAGAGTAGAGAAGAAAAAAAAAAGAGAGAAAAAGAAAATTATTCAAAGCATGGCCTATAAAGCCCTGTGAAGTCCGACCTTGAACAAACAGCCTAGCAATATTGGAGTGCTGACTCAACAAGGCCATTTTGGTGTCCAGGTTTTTGGGTCAGGAGACCCAGGAGAAGACCTATAATACTTTCCTCTGGACCCTCCTAAGCAAGGAGTTGAGTGGTGGAGATGGAGAATAAAACTAACTGGCTAGCTTGGCCCTCTACATTATAAACCAGCCAGCAATGTGGCTTCACTTATCCTTTTGCAACCCCCCAGGAGACTATGGGGAAAAAAGACCAGCATAACAAATTGATGCGACCCTCAAGATCTCCCTAAAGATGTCTGTCTAGGACTCTCAGTGCACTCAGGGAACCTACTAGTCTAGCAAGGTCTTCTCTGTTCCAAGTCAGTCATTGTCGGGGCTGGATTTGCCTTAACTTGAGATGTAGTAGGCAGATGGGCCATGGGAGGACTCTGCTTGCTTCTATCTTCCCTAGACTCTCTTGAGCCAAGAAACCACCTTCATTATCCTCTTTTTCTTTTTTTTCCTGTTACGGTAGCCTTCATTTTATGCCTTACATATTTCTTGTCCTTTCTTACCTTAGGGTCTTTGCACATATTATTTCTGCTGCATAGAATACTTGTGCTTCTCCTTTTAACCTAACTCTTCCTCTCCCTTTAGGTATCAGTTCCATTCTCGCATCTTCAAGAAGCTTGTTCCTGATCAGTATTGTTAAACACTCTCATCTCATCATGCTATTTTTATCACAGCACATACTACAGTTTCAGTTTGAGAATATCTGATTAATGTCTGATTCTCTCTGTTGACTACAGCCTCCATGAGGGCAGGACTGTGTAGTTTTTGTTCACCATTCAGATCTGATGGTTAGCATGGTGCCTGGCAAAGAGTGGGTGCATATATATATATTGAATGAATGAATGTGTAAGTGAATCCAAGGCTCCCTAAAAGTAGTCTACAATCACATGTTCAACTGTCGACTCAAGTCTTGTTTCTGACTATTTCTTTAACTTACTTCTGTGTGGGCCAGCCACCCCTCCCTGAACGCCCCTCCCTACCCCACACACGCACACATTTGCCTAGCAGAAAGCTACATCACTGTGCTTTCTTCTTTCTCTCCACTTCCTTCAGCTCTTATTATTTTCTGGAGTCCTTATTAGCACAGGCTACTATACTGATGCTATAGGTGAGATCACATGAAATTTAGAGGTGGCTCTCCCTGAATATCTGTAAGGATGAACAGGGACGGGGTTGAGGCAAGTCAAGTGTGTTTCTCTAAGACTTGCTGCTTGATCCATCTCCTTTGCACTTGCTAGCCTGAGTGGTTCTTCCTGCCGTTCTCAACCAGACAGGATGCACCAGGAACCTTTTCAAGCTGCCACTAGGACAGCTTCAGTGAACTTCAGGCCACTGGTGAGTGATTGGTGTTTCCCTCAGCTTTGCCCTGACATCAAGCTCCAGTCATTCCAGGGAATAAGTTTGCTGTTCTGGGTCATGGTTTCAGTATTCCAGTCAATTTCCCACTCATCACATGGCCCAGTGGACCGGGACCCAGAGCCCAGGATCCCAGGCCCTGACTCCATCCCCTCTCATCCCCGCTAAAACTGGTGAAGTTTCTGAAAGCAGAAGCTGGAACATCAGGGATCAGAAGAGCTAAACGATGAGGCAATTTATTAATTGCTGTACAAGATGGTGATGATGGGGTGGAGTGACACCAGAGTCCTGTCTTCCTTGGGCAGGCGGGACCTTCCCAAGGCTGTTTAATCAACTTCCTGATGCGAAGTAGGCCTCCTCTTTCCTCACCCTGAATGACAGGTGTATATGTGATCTCACTGTTTGCTCGTCCCCTCGGACATTTTCTAGAAAGTTCATTCCTTATAGCCAAACTAATTTTTTTCTTCAATTAAATGTTGACTTCGATTCCTCCATTCTAGAGACAGAGAACAGTTGCTTCGGCTGCTTTCATTCATTAATGCTTTTATTCATTCAACATACATTTACTATATGAGTACGATGTGCAAGGTCCTGTACTGATTAAGTGCTGGCAATGCAATGGACATGGTCACTGCTCTCACAGAGTTTCAGATTGACAATAAACCAGCAAATAATTATGAATTATAGCAAATGAGCTGAGGAAGAAAAATTAACTGTTGTCAGCGAGAGCAACAGGATGGGGAGGGGAGCAGGCAAAGAGAGTGGCTGCTTTAGATTCCGTGGCCAAGGAAGACCTCTCTGCAGAGGTGCTAGTTAGATTGAGAAGGAGCCAGGTGTGACCAATATGGGGAAGATCATCTCTGGGGAAAGGAACGGCATGTGTGAAGATGCTGGGCTGCAGAGGACACAATGTGCCCTCCAGCCTCCGATTCTTTGATTTCTCACCACTACAGAGCAGGAACCCCTCAGTCATACAAATGCCTCTTTCTCCTCCAACAGAAGCCTCATGCCAGCCCACCCAGCCCTGCCAGCAGTGTCAGCTGATCCTTGGGCAGTTACAATCAACAAAGAGGGAGAGAATTAGGAACAGGGGAAATTCCCACCGAAGTCACAGAGGTCATCTGGCTTGCGAACAGGCTGTGAGGAGAGCATTCTTTCTTGCTTCCATTTCTCCCCACATTCCACAGGACTAGGAGTGACACTAATTGCTGCTACCGCTACCACAATTCCTGTGACAGTTCACTGTTTATAAAATACTTTTATAAACAGCACATGAGGCCCTCTCAACAGCTCTATAAGTAAGAAATACAGTACTGATCACCCCTTTTTCTAATGAGCATATTAATGGATGCTTGGTGCTAGCATCTTCCCTTCATTTCCATTCTGCCTCCTAAAAACTACTTCATTTTTACTTCTTTAATTTTTGCTGGCCTCTCCCCATGCTTTCTGTTTCCCTGAAGGCTTCTCCAAAGAGAAGGGCAAAAGAGGGTTAGAGGCCTGGCAATGAGTTATGGGGTGGTTTGTACCCATCTGTGTAGCTGCTATGGGCTGCCTGCTTTTTAGCTATTTCATTACCTTCTTACTTGCTAATAGACTTCTGTTTTTTGTTCAGGTGTAAATGTCCTCAAGTCCAGGAGATGAATAATAAGTGGCTTAAACAAATCATGGAAATCTGATCTTTGTTTATAGTGATTGGTCCAGGGATGGGTATGGGACTCAGTTCTGGTCAATGAGATATAAGCATATATCTTGGTTATATTGAGGAAGATTTTACTACCTGATAATAGGAAAGCTAAAGGAAAAAATATCCTTTTTTAAAAGCCCTGTACTCGTTGTTCTAGGTTGGGACACTGATTTGTGAGGATGTGATGCTGGGAGCTTTGACAGCCATCTTGTAATGATGAGGGTGGCAGAGCAAAGCATGGACAAAGCCTGGTGAAGATACCAGTGAGCAGAGTCAACCCTGGAGCCACCTGTCTCTAGGCTTCTTACAAATAAGTCATTGGGGTTTAAATCTTTAAATCCGTGTTACTCAAAATGTGAGTCCTGTACCAGGAGCATCAACTTCACCTGGTAGTTTACTAGAAACAGAATCTCAGGTTTATCCCAGACCTACTGAATCAGAAATTGCTTTTCAAAAAGATCCCCTATGTGACTCATATGCACATTAAAGTTTGAAAAGCACTGGTGTAAGCCAGTATAAATTAGTCATATTTTTCTGAAACTTGCAGTTCAAAGCATGCTGACTGATAGCACACCCCAGGCACAGGCTTTCTTAGGGTTCTAGAAGCATTCATCTGATTCCCAGATTCCAGAAGGCACATGCCTACCCTTATGTCTCCATGTGGGATCTGAGCTCCAGGATGAGCAAGTGAGAGAGAACTTTATAACCCTTGGTGATGCCCTTGAGATTAGGCAGAGGTTTCCCAGGGAAGGGAGAGAGACTGCAACTGAGAGACAACCCCCAAGCCTAAAAGGAAAGTTCTGGGCAGGATCACAATTAGGATGCAGGGTTAGGAACAAAAGACTTCCCTTTTGCTAAACAGAGTGGGCTACACAAAGGGTTGTGGGAATTGGTCTGGGAGGTCTGTGAGGAGCCTGATGGAATGTACTTGCCTCACAGGGATTGAGGGAGAAGCCAGGGCTGAGAGAAGGGGCTCTGGAGGTGGGGCACAGACTCCCAGGATAGACTTGGCTGGTCCAGTGAAGATGGCCTGGTTTCCTTTTTGGAGGTGGTTGCAGATCAAGTTTTGGAACCTGGTAGCCTTTCTAACTCCTGGGGATGTTCCTGGATTTTCATTTCTGTTCTGTACCCTAGTAGTTTTGCCTGTCTTTTCAGTTCTCAGAAGGAGTGTCCATCTACTTTCTCATGAATAGCTGTTTCTGCTTTGGGAGAAAGAGAATTGGTCCAACCCTTAAGGGCATGGAAGGTAGTATCTAATAGTACTTTAATGACTGGATGTGTCTGTCTGGGACCTGGGACACATTTATTCATGCAGATTATACCATCCATTTGCCCTCTGCCTGATGGATTGTGGGTCAGGTTCCCCTTACCCCTACGCAACTACTTTGTGTGGTACATTATTTGTTTATCCTGGGACTCAATATAGCAAAGTAGTTTAAAGTATGAAATTTGCAATCAGATATAGCTGGTTGGGATCCTGGCTCTTTTGCTCATTAGCTGTGAAGTATTGTGCTAATTAACCTTTCTGACTCCCAGTTTCTTCATCTGAGAAATGGGAATAATAGTACCCACCTCCCAAGGTTGGTAATAAGACTAAATGGGAGAGCCTGTGTCTAGCCACCAGGAAGTACCCCCAAAATTGAGACTGTCATTAATAATATTATATGTGTCTTTGAAAGTGGCTATCTTGTTGAGCCCGTGTAGGCTCAGGAGTAGAGATGTGGGCTGGGAAACAGAGTGTGCCTGAGGAAGTACAGACACTGTGCAGCGAGGAGGCCTGGGATATGGGCATTGAAGCCTGCATTCCAGGATGAACTCAGCCTGACCATCTGACTGGATGAACTAGATAGAGACAGAGAATTTGAAGCTTCTTTGCTGTCCCAGAAACTAACTCCCTCAGTGTGGCTCCAACCCACTCAGCTGTGAAACTGAGATCATTACCTGCTTCCTCACAGCTCCCTTGACTGGCTCTCTCATCATTCTTGAAGCAGGTGCATGTGGAGGGAGGGATTGCCTCTCAGCACTAATCCTGCCTCGGGCCCCTCTGGAACTGCCCTCTGTCTCCAACAGTGAGCTGTCTGCTACAGTCCCCTCTCTTCCTTATGGTTTTCCTTCTTCAGGAAAAGACTTCCACACTCTCTTCAACCCACCTCCAATGCACCCCCCCACACACACACACAGCACATACACTGCACACTCTTTGTTCATTCACTCAGGACCTATTTTGAGTCATGTGCTTGGCATGGCTCAGGTGCCATTCTAGGTGCTTGGGACACAATAGTAAACAAGATGTGGTTTCTTGAATTATTCAGTTGTCTGACAGAAGAGATTCAGGGTGTGATTGGGTCTTATGAACTACTAGGTCAGTGGGCAGACCCCTTCCCTGATAGCAGCAGCACATGCAGAAGGGAAAAGGGGCACCCCCTCAATTTTGGGAGGGCCTAGCTGGTGTAGGGGAATGAGGTGGTACCACCAGGTGCTGCAGCATTGGGAGCATGAGGCCCTGGCAGGGAGGCACAGGGGGTCCTACAAGGAGGGTGATGCCCCCTTGTGCGATTTGGGAACTGTGAGAGGCAAAATGTTAAGAGACTGTTTGTGAGCACAGTTAAGGCCCCGGGGACTACTCAAAATAACCAGGGAGGATGTTGCTGCGAGTAAAAGGAGCTGAGATGTTGCAGTCCTAGAAATCAATACACCTTCAGGCATCCATGTTAATGTGTCCTCTTGTGTGCTGCAGGCTGCAGAAGACTGGGTGTCTTAGTATGCTCCAGTTGCCATAACAAAATACCACAGATTGAGCAGCTTAAACAACAGACACTTATTTCTCACAGTTCTGGAGGCTAGAAGTCCAAGATCAAGGTGCTAAAAGATTCAGTTCTTAACGAGGGCTCTCTTCCTGACTTGCAGATGGGCACCTTCTTAACATGTCCTCACATGGCAGGAAGAGCGAAAGAAAGGTGGGGGAGAGGGAGAAAAAGGGTGAGAGAGAGAGAGAGAGAGAGAGAGAGAGAGAGAGAGAGAGAGAGTGAGAGAGAGAGAGAGAGAAACATGCGAGTATTCATCTTTTAAGGACACTAATCTCATCCTGGGGCCCCAGCCTCATGGCCTTATTTAAACCTGAGTACATCACAAAGGTCCTACCTCCAAATACCATCACATTGGAGTTAGGGCTTTAACATATAAGTTATGAGGAGACATAAACTGTTATAACGCAATGGGTTGCTCTGGAACAGAGCCACATTGCATTCAGAGCAGAGATTCACCTTCCCCCTTCCATTTTCCTATCTTCCTCCTTGCCTGAGTAGTAATATATTGGTGGCATAAGGGGCTTGATGCCACCTACCTCCCGGAAATACTCACAAGAAAGTAGAAGTCTGAATACGATAGAACTCTGCCTTTCTCTAGGATGGGGCCATACCAGCATAACTTGCACCGAATATGTGTTCTGAAGGAAACTGTCTTCCATCTCTTTCAGGGGTGTTCCGCCAAGTCCCCTCTGCCTCAAATCCCCATCCCTTATTTGGATGATTCTGTCTGGCAGCCATATAACCCAAGGCGGGAGCTCTTGAAACAGGATTCTTCCAGATGATTCTCCCATCTCCCCTGTCCTTCCTCTAACCAGAGGAATTTCTCCCTAGCTGATCTCATTCAGTATGTGATTCTAAATAGCATTTCTTCACTGATGACTTCCAAATTCAACCACTTACACTTGACATGTTCACTTGCATGTTTAATATGCATCTCAATTCAGTTTAATGGAGCTCTTAATTACTTAACTTCTCCACCCCAAACTGTTCCACTGGTTCTTCCCCACAGCAATAATTAGTATCCCATCTATTCAAGACAGAAACTTTGGAGAAATTCTTGGTTCTTCTCTTTCTCTAATCCCTCACTAGATGTGAAAGAGATGAAGTGGAACTCTCTCTCTCCTCATAGCACAGCCAAGCCCAATTATAGTTTGTATTCCTGGCTGGAGCACCACAAGAAAAATGGGGCCTAGCAGGCACAGCAAGTAGTACTTTTATCTTCACCTCCAAAATAGCTCCTGGACTCTAGCATCTCCATATCTACTGCTACCTCCCTATAAAAAACCACCATCATCTTCCCCTGAACTCAGTAGGGGCCTCCTAGCTCATCTTCTTCCTTTCATTCTTGCCTTGCTTCGACCCATTCTCCAAATAGCATTCCCAAAGAGCTTTCAAAAATGCATTATCAGACAGTGCCACTCCTGTTGCATTTAGACTAAAGACCAATGTCATGACATGACCTTTTCCATTCTGCCTGATCTGTTCCTGACCCTTTCAACTCTGTGCCTTTTCACCTTTGGTTCTCGACATCCTCATTGCCTGAAATGTCTTTCCTCCAGACCATTACATGGCTTACTCCCTGATACCATTTGAGATTCAAATCAAATGTCCCTAGCTCAGAGAGGTGTTCCTTGAATCAAACTTAAATATTTCTCCCCTGCCAACTCAGTCACTTTTTAGTTTGTTCCCCTATTATCTTCAGACCATTTATTATTATCTGTGCTTATTTTATTTGATTATAAGTTATAAGCCCCCTCCCCATGTGTACACTTTTTCTCTAACATTTATGATAGGTATAGAACAATCAAAGACCAATAAATATTTGCTAAGTGAATAAATGAATGAAGAAATGAATCATGTGAACACATTTTAGAAGTTGTTTGTGGTAGAAAAATGAGAACAAAAGAGAATGAAAGAGAAAGCTCAGAGACAGAAGGGACCATTGTTGAACGAGAGTTTTCACCTGAGCACTATCTTTATGCCATTTCTTCACATGAAGAGTCTCCTTGATTCTTCAACAATCCTAAGAGGTATACGCTATATGATTTTCATTTTATGTAGGAGAAAAGAGAGATGTACAGAGATTTAAGAACTGGCTCAAGTTCAAGGAGCTAGTGAAGGGAGTAGATGGAACCCTGCTCTCTCCATCATCTGGTTCACGAGGAACTTTCTCTGGGCCCACTCTTATGCCATCTTTGAGTCTGGGGGAGTCAGGGTTGCCAACCTTGAGGGATACTAGCTTCTAACCCAGGAACAAGAGCAATGATAATTCTTGCCTTCTGTATGTCTTGTGGGAGGTCTGGGGAAACTGCGGAAGCCACTCTGCTTTTCCTGAGCTTTGTACAGTGGAGAGCTGCTAAGCTGCTATTATTTCTCTTTCTTATAGATGTGAAACAGCCACACAGATTTGAGGACAGCAGGAGAATTAAGTGACAATGATTCCTGAAGTGGAGAAATTAATGAAACAACTTTTGCAGCGGCATGCCAATCAGTTCAGTGTTATCCTGTGAAAAGTATATACAAATTTGTATGGAGGCTCTAGAAACTTCTCCTGCCTGGCTGTGGAGAAATGACCAGTAGATTGACCACCCACTCTTGGGCTGTCTCAGTTCTGGCTGATGCTAAAGGCTTGATTGGTGCCCATGACCTTGGGAGAGGTCCGCAGGGTGCATTCAGGAAACAGCACGTTGAGTAATGGAAGCCTCCATCAGAGGCCATGATAGATCTGTTTTCAGCTGCTCCCTGCTGGGGTGTGATTGATTCCCGGGAGCCTGTATCCCTTTTCTTACTTATTGAGTGTGGGTGATGGATTTTTGACAAGATTGATTTTGACCTGAATACTGCTGAGCTAAATGGATCAACACTGTCAATTTCTCTGCCTGCTCCCAAGGAATAGTTAGGTGGTTAAGGACATTTTTCTTTCAATTGAAGTACTTTAAGCTACCCTGGCTGCCCAGCAAAACTGTCCCTCTGCCAGCACCCACTGGCTGCCTTCGCAGTGGACCCTTCTTGAAGGTGCAGGTGGGCAGGTCAGTTTCCCCTTCCCTCTTTGTTCTGGTAAGGCTTGTTCATCCTGTCTGTGCCTGCTGGGCCCCACTTTTCTTGTGGTGCTCCGGCCAGGAATACAAACTGTAATTGGGCTTGCCTGTGCTATGAGGAGAGAGAAATTTCCACCTCATCTTTTTCTCTGATAGCTGTGAACCCTGAATTGGTACATTTCTTACTTTCCTCCAAACCTACAATAAGTATCCAATCTTTAAGGTGTTGCTGTGCTATCTTCTCAGGATGAGATGGTCACATTAGTCTTTTTTGCCCTCAGTCTAAGCAGATATTCATAGGAACGGTCCTAAGGCATCTCAGTGCTTCCCCCTCTTGCTGCCTTCCCCAGATCCCCATAGCTTCATCCACTGCTGGGCTCGCCTGCAGGCCCAGGCTTCCTGGGTCCTGACTGGGGCAAGGAAGGGCTGAGGTAGATGCAGAGATAGCTGGACAGGCTGGGGGATGGACCATTTGGGGATCTGTCATTGCTCTAGGCCTCCTCTATGCTGAAGAATGGTTAACCTGAGAAGTGGGCATTGTTCTTGTTGTGTTATTCATAATATTTATGATATTACATAAAATAAGCTATATTATTGTGATAATTTACACAAGAGAACTGTTATTTGGTCTATAGACTATTTGAAAGACTTGATCATCTATTGCCGCGCATCCTCAGAACAACTCTGCAAAGTACTGTTAGTTTTGCAGATGAACCATCTGGGGCTCACAGAGCTTCAACAGCCTGCCCAGTGACACCCAACTAACTATCCAGAGACCACCGTGCTCTTTCTTCAATGCCCTACTGCTCTGCCCCCTAGCAGAGGTTAGAACTGAGTCACAAACTTGGATCGAACAGTTCAGGCAGGATGACAGCCAGACTCTCCTGTCTGTGGCCAGATTTCACTGGATGCTACGGGGACCAGAACCAGACTTCCTGAAGAGGAGCCCAAGGCACCTGATGGGCTCCCTGGTCCTTGCCTTTGCTCTGGTCTATTGCACACCAAGCTTTCCTTCAGGACCTGCCCTCCTGCTGGCCTCGTGAGGGCTGCTGGGGAAACCCCCTAGCCGCTTGGCTCTGTAGACGCACTTGCATTTTTTAGGCTTTTTTCTAGCTCCCAGCCCCCAGATTGCATCTTGGCTTCCTCATTCTTTTGTCCATTCTCAATTGCTTCCTAAACCCGTTATTCTTTAACAGTTATTTTAACAATCTTGCTTCTAGCTTCCAAGGAAGCTCTCTACCTCACCCTCCCAGAGACCTTCAGCATCCAGTGTATAGCCTAGCCTTCACGAAGCCCAGGAGAAGTACGGCCTCTGGTCAAGGCATTCATGCCTAGTTAATGGTCCAAAAGGCCAGGACGCAAGACTCTTGAGTCCAAGTCTGAAGCTTTTCTCATTACACTGCATTTCTATCTTTAACATTGTCTCTTTCTACACAAACAACCTATTGACATTCTCTATGACTTTATTAGACTTTACTCACATTGTCCCCACATCGGGGACATGTGTTGAATTGATCTGGGGAAGTAGGGCTTCCTGAATTCAAACTTAGCCTGAGGATTATTATAGGGAAGAATGTTCTAAAAAGATAGGGCCCCTCCTCAACTGTGGGTTGTAATGAAATGGACACTCCTGTATTTTTATTATAGACAGGCCCCTCTGAGCTACCAGCATGTCACAAACAAGCCCCAGCAAGGTGGTGCTCCTTCTTGGGTTTCCCTTCCCTGATCCCCATCAGACACCCCTGGGATAGTAAGGAAAGAGGACTCAGGAGGGTGGTTCAGGGGCAGTGAGGGGAAAGAAGGGCAGAGGTGGACCTTGACCCCACCAGCTGAGGCCTGTAAATCTGCAGGCCTCTCAAGCTCATAAAGCCTCAGGCAGCTAGGCTGCAGGGTACTGGGGGAAGGCTGAGGCTGTGCTCTCCCACTAGGCAGGAGCTGGGGGCAGGGAGAGGGTGGTGAGGAGACAGCCAAAGCCAGCGGTCTCTCTGTGGACTGGAGAGCTGGGCGGTCTCTGGTTCCTGTCAGATGCTGGGAGGTGGGTTGCTTTTCCTGATGCTCTCTCAAATCTGATCTTTTTACCTTTCTCCTAGTTAACTTATCTCTGCCATGATGGAGAAGGTAACTGTGAAGAGAGTCCTCATCCCCTTGCCAAGCTAGGGAAAGCCAAATTATAACTCTTCTGGAAGGTTAACAAAGTTTCAGGGGAAAAAAAAGTGCAGAGATTCTAGACCAATTGGGGCCAGGTGGGTCAGAGTGCTCTCTCTTCTAGCAAAATCCTTGGTTTTGGGCCCGGGATGAAGGGGTCTGTCCAGGGCTAGTCCCTGCCTGGCCTGTGAAGGGTTGGAAGCCCAACTCCTAGACTCCCCCACCCTCACTCTGATTGATTTGATTTGTGCTGAGAGGAGTACAAATACCCTCAGGATCAGAGTGGATAATTCTGGCCTTCTTCCATTGGGGTCATATTACTGACTGGTTATTCATCTGAGTCCAGTGGGAGAAGGGAGGGGGATGGTGAATGCCTAGCTGTCCATTAACTCCTTCATTGCTGGCCTGTCCTCCGCCTAGTTAATATAGGAGCCCCTAGGCAAGCTGTTCCCCAGGGAGGGGTATGGCTATCCCTCAATGGATCTGGTGTTTCAGGTGGGGTTATGTGTCTGGTCTATCTAGCTAGCAATCTGGGCTGTGGGTGAGTCTCTGCTCTGCCCTTTAGTCTCAAATGGCCAAGCAATTCCTGGACTGGCCTTAATGTTTTGCATTCATCGGACATAGAATAGGCAGGTTATAAAAAAGACAAATTATTTGTACAGAAAAATTTCCCTATGCCAGGAGAAGAAGCAGACAGAGATAAATGAAGGGAGCTGCTTTCCGTACTCCTTAGTCACTTTTTTTTCCCTTCCGGAGGCCAGCCAGTCTTTCCACCAGAGTATCTTTCTCCTAAAATACAGGTGAATGAAAATGAGACTGTGAGAAAGATGTTGAAGGGAGTGCCAAGCTCTAGTTGGGTTGATGGAGGACAAGGCCCTGCTGGACTTTGCCCAGGTGATATTGGCTCTTGGGTTTGAAGGAAAAGAACATGAGGTGGAGAGAATAGTCTCTAGGACTCTGACCTTGACCCTGAGCACCCCTCAGCCCTCCTCCTTAGTGGATCCCACAGCAGCCAAGCCACCAGGTTTCACAGATAACAGCTTACACTGAAATAACTTGTTCTGAGGGTAGCTGGTGATCAATGACTCAAATTAAACCTCAGAAAAGATTCTTTTCCTGTCTGACACTTTATAGGTTTCCCAGCTTATCTCCTCCCAGGATTTCTATATAAGCCAGATGACGGTTACCTTAACACTCCAGAAAAAAGTGAATGCACAGAGGATTAAAGGGGTAAGCGAGCTCTTGGAACTCACTTGAACTGAGGGTGGGGGTCTCCATCTCCAAGCACCTAAACCACAGCCATAATCTTTTCTAGGCAGCCATCCAGTGCCTCTCCGCCTAACATCCCTTCCTCTGTTACTTCTCCTGCCTTCTTGGGTTAATAAGAACTATTCCTGCACCCTAGCCTCCCTCCCCAGCTCAGATGGTTTTGACTTCTAAATCAAGTTATCACTGCAGTGTGTATTCCCAGTAACTGAATTATCTTTGCATGAGCACACTGAGGTCTGGACAGGGTGGGACAAGCTGTCTGGGCTGGGGCCTATCTTCCTGGCTGCTCCCCAAGCTTGGTCTTAGCAGCCTCCTAAATGATGCTTTGGTCCTCTCTTCACCTTTTCCAGCATAGTCTCTCAGTCCTGGGGCAGAAAGGGCAAAGCAGTCTTCAAGGATGCCGCCTACAGCCCAGCCAGGCAGAGAGCCAATGAATCAGAGAGGTCAGCTCTGTTCTTGGCAGGAAATGAAGGGCCAGCATGGAAATGCCACCCAAGATGGGATCAAGATCAGTGGGGTAGCAGCCTGAGTGGGTTATGTGGAGGGGAGCAAAGGGCAACCTTTCTCCCTTCCTGGCAGTCTCAGTCCACAGGACTTGCAATGGTCAGCATCCCAACATGTTGGGCTGGGCCCGAGGAGTCTGCTCTTTGTCAGTGACTCTCAAACTTCAGTGAACTTCTGAGTTACCTTTTGAGGGGGCAGTGTCTAAAGGCTGTTTCCTAAGCCTAAATGTTGGGAGCAGCTGGTTACAGCAGGAGGTGGGGGGATTAGGGGTGGGGGAGGAACCCAAGGTTGAGTCTTGTAACAAGCCATCTTGGAGAGGAGAGGATTACACATTGAGAAGTGTGGGTCTAGGGATTTATAATAGAAGGCTAACAGGGTCATTGAAGCCTTTTACAAAACTAGAATCACGTCCATACTCCTCTGCAACCTTGAAAGCAGGGGTCCTCTAAATATGGTCTTTAGAACTCTCCTCCTCCTAAGTACCCACTAAAACCACTAGAGGTGTTTGCTGAAATGTAGATTACTGGTTCCCAATATGGATGTATTAAATCAGATTATTTATGGGTGGGGCCTGGAATGTTCATTTATAATAACCATCCTAATAACAACCACCACCACCTAAGATCGTCTAGCACTCTGTACCAGGTTCTTCAATCAATATTAACTCATTGAATCAGAATAACAATTTGTGAGGTAGATTGAATTGTTATTCCATTTTGCAGATGATGAAACTGAGGCCCAGAGAGGTTAAATAACCTGTCAAGGTCATATAATTTCTTATAATCGAACCAGGAATCATACCAGGGTTGACAGCTGCTAGAGCTGGGTTCCTAACCACCATATCACCAGCCCCATTGCTTCACATGGAGACTAAAGTCCAAAACCTCTTCTGTCAGTCATGCAGGTCAGCTTCTTACCAGCTCTGCAACAAGAGCTGGTGCCTGGATACAAGCCAGGATTAGATATCATGGTTTAGGAAGGTCATTATCATGAGAGTCAGG
Source organism: Eidolon dupreanum (assembly GCA_028627145.1). Classification (NCBI taxonomy): domain Eukaryota; kingdom Metazoa; phylum Chordata; class Mammalia; order Chiroptera; family Pteropodidae; genus Eidolon; species Eidolon dupreanum. The sequence goes on along the minus strand of CM053510.1, from coordinate 67,700,018 downwards.
AGACCAGGGTATTAACATGCCAGACAACTTTAGGTAGGGTAGGCCCGGAGACCTTGGTTTTAGCATCTGTTAAGAGGACACTAAGCTGAATGACTTCTAGATTTCTTCTGGGGACTGACATTTGAAAAATATGTGCATTTCCCTTCTCAGAGCAGCTGGGGCAGTCTCCTGGGAGGCTCTGTGTGTGTGTGTGTGTGTGTGTGTGTGTGTGTGTGTGTGTGTGTGTGCAGTTATATGTAGGGAAATATCCTCAGCCCAAGACTGGCTGGGCATTAGTGTTTGGCTGCCATGAGTCTGGGTACATCCCAGGCCAGGCCAGTGGGGATAGGTTGGGGCTTATATGAACAGAATTTGCACTGGCTGTTTCTTTCTTGGCTGTTTGTTCAGTTTTTTTCCTGAAGCACTGCCCTGGGGCTCACCTAGGCAGAGAATGAGAGGAAGAGAGAGTGAGAAGGCTGTTGGAGATAGATGGAAACTGCTTCAGAGAAACAGAGGTCCAGAAGTTGATACCAGCTTCTGGTTGATGGTGCAATCTCTTTGCTTACTTAGAAGCCGGTCCATTGAGGCCAGGCATTCTTTTTTTAGTCTAACTCTATTTCATGGGCAAGCCTAGCCACTGAGGACTCCTTGAAAATACTCCACTGGGAACAAGCCAGCCCCTCACCGCTCCTGCATCAGCCTTGTGTAGACTTAGCTATACCACAACACATAAGAAAGTGACTAACATGGTATCCTTCTTTGATTCTACAGCTTGGTCTGAAGTCCTTTAGCCCAATTAACAATGTTTGGCAGGAAGCCCATGCATGGAGCTTTGCTGGCTGACTCCACCTACACAGCTCTCAGTGGTGCTCTGGTGAGCAGAAGCTGTACGAAGAGGCTGTGGTGTATGTGTCAGGGTGAGTGGGCAGCTCCCAGGATTTGATGAGAGGCCCCTGGTTCTGTGGTCACCTCTGAGATCATCTTCCTATCTCAGCTCCTGCCTTAAAGCACAGACCATCCTACCATCCTGAGCACCATTGGGGCAGTCAGTGGACTCAGGTTCTCTCTCTTGGTATTCTTTGTGGTCCCAGGGCAATTTAATTTGAACAAGGACAGTGACAGACCAGGACCTCCAATGCATGTAGGGTCTGGGCATCAGCCAAACAACTACTTCACAGGGTTGAAGAACTTGTTTTGAGCATCGTGTCTTAGTTTGGACTGCAATAAGAATGTGCTACAGCCTTGGTGGCTTATAAACAACAAAAATTTATTTCTCATTGTTCCGGAAGCTGCAAGTCCAAGTTCAGAATGCCAGCATTAGTGGGTTCTATGATGGCCCTCTTCTGGGTTGCAGACAACTGCCTTATCCCTGTATCCTCATGTAGTGGTGAGAAAGAGAGGGAGCTCTCTGGGATCTGTCTTATAAGGGCACTAATCCTTTCATGAAGGCTCTATACTCATGACTTTACTACCTCCCCAGAACCTCACACTGGTGGTTAAGCTTCAACTTAACTTTTCAACTTCAGCTTTTAGGGGACATAAGCTTCAGTCATTGTTGATATCTCTAGATGTGTCTGTGGTTATCTGTGAAATAGGCATTCGCTTGTGGAACAAGGAAGTGGTTGGGGGTTAGGGACAGGGGAGGACCCCACAGGCCAAGAAAAATACTGAGGTAAATTGAGAGGGATGTGTCTAGAGAAACCAGCCCAAGCCCCTGCTAATGGAGTGATTATAAGCCTGCTGGTCTCCATTCAGTCTGAGGTAGCATCTCTGTCTGTATCACTTCATGCAGGACCAGGACTCTGAGCTGTGATATTTCCAAGTCTGTTACTTCAGAGGTAGGGGAGGGAAAACTAAGAGAACCAGACTTCTGCAAGCAACATGAGTGCTGTTCAGAGCTCTCAGTCCTCTGACAGGGAGTAGTTATTCCTACTCCCTGAAGTCCTTCTTAACTCCCCTGGTCCATCCTGAATGGTTCTTCCCTCACACTCAGCTCTGCACCTCTCCATTATCCCAGTGTAGCATAATGACTGCAGGCCAGTTTTCGTGTGTGCTTCCCAGGGCACATTCATCTTTGTGTCCCCGGCCCTTGGCACAGGGCATAGCTCAGCTTAGGAGCACTATTAAATGTTGTTGAATGGATAGTAGGTAGGCTACCAGTAGCTCTCTGTCCAGACAGGCCTCCGAGAAGGCCCTTTCTTGGTGGTTCACCTCTTTCCTTGGGCCCTGTGGTAAGGAGGTGGCCTGCACTGAGCTCAGAGAACTGCTCCTTCCAAAAGAAGAAAATGGTGAGCACATAGAAATTCTGGAGAGGCATTTGGGACTGACAGCTGCTTAGTTGAATCATGAAAATGGCACCCTTTGTTGAGTGAGAACTCTAGCTGCCCAACACCCCACCCAGGATTGGAATGAGAATCACAAGCTTCCTCTCTGACTCCCTCCCAAGCCCCTAGATGGCAGGCCCCTCAGCTATCCTTCAGCCAGCTGTTCTAAGCAGAGATGAATCTCTTGTCTGGAATCAGAGATTTTCCCTGCTATGAGTCAGGTAGAGAAACAGCTTGCTTCCTAAGGAGAAAGTGGAACTTTGTAAGCACACGAGAGTAAATATTGAGTGTGACTTGCTGCCAATTAGCTGCACAAAAGCCATTAGAATTAATGAGATCTGTCTCTGAGGCCATTCCCTCTACAATGCACAGGCAGCACCATCTCTCTGGTCCAGGCTCACTGGCTCAGTGCTCTAGCTGCTGCTGTGAGCCTTTGTGACACGTTCCTCTTGGAAAAATAAAAAGACAGCTAGAACTGCAAAGAAGCTTCTTCTCATCAGTGTTTCTTTGGAACAAAAGCAGAAACTTCAGATTAAAGATATATTTAAAAAATTTAATTTGTTTTCCATTCCAAACCTTAACTTTATCCTTCCCTCCCAACTTTGGAATACATAGGCTGAAAGAGAGGAAAGGAGTGAGGAGGAGGAATGATCATAATCAATGTTATTTTTGAGTACTCACTATATGCCTAGCCCAGAGCCATACATTATCTTATTTAAGCCTCGCAATAACCACAAGAGGTAAATTCTATATGATCCTCATTTTGCAGATGAGGAAGAGTGAGGCTCAGAGGGATTAAGTAACTTGCCCAAGTTCCCACAGTTAATAAATGGAAGAGCCAGAAAGATTTAGCTATGCCCAAATCCAGAGCCCATGATCTTGACCACAACACTGAACTTTTTTGAAAGGGAGTGTGGGAAGAACCATACTGAACAGTCTTGCCTCTTCAAAAGTCAGGGAGGAGAATTAAATCAACCAAAGGATTTTGTTATTATTTATTAATACAGTGGTTTATTTATAGTTTATTTAATGTTAATATGGGCTGGTTTTAGAGATGTAATGCATCATCCTTGTTCCCATGGAGATTATCATTAAGTGGTAAGACAATGAAAACGGATGATTGTAATGAAAAGATATTATAGTTAGTGGTAAAGATAGGCACTGTGCATTACAAGAGCACAAATGGGACCATCAAAATGTCTGTGTGGGAGAATGGAAAAGATGAAGTAATCTTTTATTTCCAGTTTGATTGAAATATGATTAACACATAATATTGTGTAAGTTTAAGGTGTACAATGTGTTGATTTGACACACGTATATACTGCAAAATATTTACCACCACAGCATTAGCTAACAACTCCTTCCCAGCACTTAATTACCATTTTTTTTCATGTGAGAACATTTAAAATCTACTCTTCTCAACTTTCAAGTACATAATACAGTATTATTAGCTATAACCACCATGTTGTAAATTATATCTCCAGAACTTGTTAATATTATAATGGGAAGTTTGTACACTTTGACCAATGTTTCCCCATTTCCCTCACCCTCAGACCTTAATAACTACCAATCTACTCTTTTTCTGAGTTGAGCTTTTTTGAGATTCTACATGTAAGTGATATCACATAGTATTTGTCTCTGATTTATTTCATTTAGCAAAATGCCTGCAAGTTCCATCCAAGTTGTCACAAATGGCAAGATTTCCTTTTTTCTCATGGCTGAAACTATTCATTATATATAACATATTTTCTTTATCCAGTCATTTATTGATGGACACTTAGGTTGCTTTCATTTCTTGATTATTGTAAATAATGTTGTAATAAACATGGGGAGTGCAAATATCTCTTTGAGATCTTATTTTTTTTTCCTTTGGATATGTACCCAGAAGTGGAATTGCTGGATCATATGGTAGTTCTATTTTTAATTTCTCCAGGACCCTATATACCGTTTCCATAGTAGCTGTACCATTTTATATTCCCACCAACAGTGCACACGGATTTCCCTTTCTCCACATCCTCACCAGCACTTATTATCTCTTGTCTTTTTGATGCTAATCATTCTAAAAGATGTGAGGTAATATCTCATTGTGGTTTTGATTTGCATTTCCTTGATGATTAGTGATGTCAAATACCCTTTCCTATACCTTTTCATTGACCATTTGTATGTCTTTTTTGGTAAAATGTCTATTTAACTTCTTTGCCCATTTTTAAATTGAGTTATTTGTTTTTTTTGCTAATGATTTGTATGAGTTTTTTTATGTATTTTGTATATTAACCCCTAACAGATATATAATTTGCAAATATTTTGTTCCATTCTGTAGGTTGCCCTTTTTATTTTGTTAATTGTTTCATTTACTGGGCAGAGGTTTTTTAGTTTGATGTAGTCCCATTTTTACTTTGGCTTTAGTTGTTTCTTTTAATCCTCCTTTGAATCTTTAAAAAAATATATATTTATTCTATGAGTGAGTGAACTATAGTGGATAAGGAAGGCTTCCTGGAATCAGTACTAGAGCTAAACCCTCAAAAAAGCAGGAGTCTGTGTTCGTTGGATAAAATAGCAAGAGAAGGGCATTGCTGGTCAAGGGGTCACTTGCAACAATGAGGTGAGGGTACAGCAGTGCATGTGAAGGGAGAACTACACGTGTGTTTGTGTTTGTAGAGCATGAAATTTGAAGCAAGTCATAGTGAGGAATGAAGCTAGAGAACTGGTCAATGGTACATCTCAGAAAATCAGATAAGCAAGGCGTTTGAGCTTGGACTTTATCTTCAACAAATGTGGGCCACTGCAGGATTTTGAAGCACAGGAAAAGCATGGGAGATACAACAAACAAGACCAAGAGTGGTAGCTAATGAGTCAATGGTAGCTAGAGGCTGTTGCAGTGACTGAGGCAAGACTTGTGGTGGCCTGAATGTGAGCTATAGTAGTAGGAATGGAAATAAGTACAAGTTCAATAGTTTTTTACAAGGTAGAATTGGCAAATCTCAGTGGTTGACTAAATTCAAGGAGCTTGAAGGAGAGGGAGGAGTCAGGGAAAGCACTGAAATTTCTGCCTTGGGAAACTCTATATGGGTAAAAACATGCACTTCTCTAAAATAGGAAGTCCAGAAGGTTTGGGGATGGCACACGGTTCAGTTTGGGCCATGTTACGTGTGGTATGACTGTGGAATATCCAGGTGGAGAAATCTAATGGATAGCCTAGTCTAGAGCCTAGGAGAGCCACTTGGGTTATCATAAACTTGAGAACAACTGAGATATTGGGATGTTTGGGTTTACTCAAGACTAACATTGGTGAGAGAGGAACTGGCTTGCAGCACCTGACCACCACCTGCCCCCAACTCTTCTCACTACTCTTGTTTAAATCTGTCTCCAGGATGAAATCAAGTCCCTGGGTGCTATATCTGGGTCTATCATTCTGATGCTTCCTGAATCAGATTTTTCTAGTTCATTCACTCCACACATTTAGATCCCTTGAGATTATGCTGGGAGGATCCTCTGGCAGCAGTATAACTCTACAATTTCTTCTCCATGTTTATCGGAAGTGGCAAGAAATTGCTGAATATGGCAGTGATAATGGTGGGCTGCTACTATCTTAGCTGCCTCCACCCTTCTCAAGTATTGCACCTCTTTTCATTCTGCCCTGTTCTGTACTTGTTGGATTCATATTGCAGTGGAGATTGAGTCCCGCATCAGCTACTATTGTAAAGGAGTCTTGCTGGTTAGAGAGGGTTAGGTACAGCCTGCCTAGCGCATTGAGATTGACTTTGATTATTCTTTCCTGCTTCTAACACCAGCTTTTTTCTCCCATTTTACCTAATACTGTCAATCTGTTCTAGGGTGACCAGTTCCACCACCCCCCCCCGCCCCATTATGGCTCTCCCAGAGCAAGATTCTTATATTTTGATGAAATTACATTTCATCAAAACTACCCATCCTTGTTTCATTTTCTTATATTTTTTCTCCCTGCTTTCCAGACAGCTCTCTAATAGGACAAAATTCTCATGACTATATCTGGATCCAGCAGCAGCAGCTCAGGTGGGAAGAGAAGAACAAAACAGTTCTTGAGAGGTGCCAAGGCAGTAGGTACAAAAGCAGTGCCATGAATTAAGTCTAAAGGTCAAGCAAAGGGCAGAAACAGAGAAATGAATAGCAAGGTTAATAGTTGGAAGAATTAAGAGCAGGGTGGACCAGAATTAAATAGAAAATGTGTGGTGATGATCTGAGACCAACCTCTGCCAGCTTCTATCAGGAGGAAGATTTGAGGATTGGAAGAAATCTAATCGGAGCTGGTATCTGCCATCCCAGATGGCTCAGGCACAGCTACTTGCAGCTAATGTGATGGCTCTTAAAACATAAGCCAGGCTCAGGAAGGGGTCAAAAGCTGCTTAGCACAGTAATTCAAGGGTAATTTTTCTGCAAGGAGCAAGGTCAAAGACACATTAAAGGGAAGACTTTGCTTTTCTTAGGTGAGGTCAAAGTGGGAGAAGAATACCACTCACTTTAGTGTTTTTGCTTCTAAGATAACTAATAAGGAAACTAGTTCAGAACAGGGAACTGAAACTAGAGCACTCATCATTTCCATTTCTACAACTAGAGAAAAACCTTGATTATCATTTTATTAAACTAGTAGAGTTTGCGAGACATAAGAAGCAAAGAAGGAGCAGACTCTTCTTTCAATTGGGCAGGGTAATTTTCACAGGGAGGAAGGTAGGAGATGCAGATTGGAAGGCTTAAAAGAGGGGGGTGCAAGAGATTATTCAAGAAGGACAGATTTTTTTTTTCTGAAGACATAGGTCTCCTTTCCTTAGGCGATAAAAAGGAACAGCAAGATAGGAAGAGCCATAAACTGGGGTCCTCCGACATCATGCTGGCTGAGAGATCTACATGATCTTTCAGCAAAAGAATTGAGGATATATCAACTGTAGCCCAGTTATACCTGGAAAAACGGGTAGAGTAGGAAGTGCTCTGTACAACTCCAGGGGGTGCCAAACACATGGAGTTTAATATGGATGGTTCCTTGTAGGGTTTGGTAACATGGCACAATTGAGTAAGGTAGACTATTTGCTTCCTGTTCAGTGTGTGGAGTGAGGTGAACACCTGTTGGTTTTGTCTTCCCAGCAATGTTTTTCCTTCTTTTGATAAAGAATGTTGGTTTTCCTTTGGGGTCTCTCCCTCCTCCCACTTCACCCCTCTGACTCTTGATTCCATGAAGTTCTCATGAGAACTTCAGGGGCTCAACTAGTCAAACTCTCTTTAGAATCTGAACTGTGAGTAGAATTATACAAGGTCAGAAATTGTTGAAGCAGATGTATTTTTGATGGCAGCAACCTGAGAAGATTGTTTATCACTTTCAGGGCCACTCCTAGCTCTTTGTGATATTTAGAAAAGGCAAACAACTAAAGAAATGGAAGCATCTCTGAGCCCCCCCAAAAAAAGTCACTCTTTCTCTAGGCAAACACAACCATACAGAGAGGCAAGCCTTGATGAGCAGAGAGCAGGTTAAATCCACTCTAATTTGCCTGCCCGGCTGGGTGCCCCAATTACTTTTAACCTCTCATATCCCTGGACTAGTTCTGATTTCTGTTCTTCCTGAAGCCTAGTTGTGCAGATTTTCTGTCTATTCTGTAACTACACATACCCTTTAACTTAAGTTAGCCAGAAGAGGTTTCTATTGCTCACAATCAAAGAATCCTGTGGGACACATGAGGCAATATAACAGACACAAGGTTGAAGTTGCTGCAGCCCCCATTGTGAATTACTCAGCTAAGGCAGCACTGGATAATAGTAGTGTTAAGGGATATTTATGGGACATTAGTGTCCAAGGCAATAACAGAGGTACAGAAGATTATAAAAGTTAATTCCCTAATTTTTTCTCATAAATTAACACACACACACACACACACACACACACACACACACACACACAGACACATACATCTCTTAAAGGCAAAAGAGGAGGGACCCAGGCAACACCTGGCCTTCTGTACCTGTTGAGGGGGCAGTAGGTAAAAAGGTACTGTGCCAGGTGGTTTGTGTCAGTCCAGATGATCTCAAAGTTTCCAAGATCCCTTGTTCTAGAATATAAAAGTATTTTCACCACGAGATAGTTCCAATGGATTAATGGGTTTCTTTTTCTCCCATGATCTCCTTGTACTATATCATGGCATTTGAAAGCTCAATCTATATTAAGTCAGCAAATATTTTTCTTTTATAATATTTGTCTACTTCTAACACCCCTTCTTCCCTTTCTCTCTCCTCCCCACCCATACTCAATGTAAGAGGAAGAATGACATGTAGTGCATGGCTTCGGAGATGATAAACTCTAGATTTGAATACCAATTTGCACTTTACTGGCTATATGACACTAGGAAAATAATTTACCCTTCTGAGTATGTTTTTCCTAATCTGTTATGGGCAGGATATCTGCAGCAGATAGTCATTGTTTTTTTGTTTGTTTGTTTTGCCACTTAGCATTTACTCCTTTTTCTTCTGTAACAGGGACCCAATTTCCTTCTGACACACAGGTCTGGTGATTTTCGAGGGTAGGATGCTTTAATGCCACATCTTTTATCTCTGAGGTGTGCATGTGACCTGAGCTTGCCCTGTTATTAATAGGCATTGTGTCTCCCAGTAGAGTGACTAATTCATGGGCAAACATGTGGCCGAATCTATGCCAGTGAAAAAAATCTGGCCCAGGACCTGAATTGAAATCATTGAGAAAGAGGTTTTTTATTTCCTCCTAGATTTAAGTCTGGAGTTGCTGGGAATGAATAAATTGAGGAACTTGAGGAACCTGTCTCAGAGTGATCCCAATCAGGGTAAAGGAAAGCTGAGAGGGAGAGAGACCAAGTCCCGATGACAGCGTTTGAGCTGTTAAATCCCAAAGGGCCTGAACCCTGAAACCCCTGGATTTTTTTTAGTTATATAAATCAACATTCCTTTCCCCAACACAAACACCTTTTTTCCCCTCACTTTCTTTCTCTCTTTCCTTTTCTCTCTCTCTCTTTCTTTCTTTCTTTCTTTCTTTCTTTCTTTCTTTCTTTCTTTCTTTCTTTCTTTCTTTCTCTCTCTCTCTCTCTCTCTCTCTCTCTCTCTCTCTCTCTCTCTCTTTCTTTTTCTTGTCTTTTCTTTTCTTTTCTTTTCTTTTCTTTTCTTTTCTTTTCTTTTCTTTTCTTTTCTTTTCTTTTCTTTTCTTTCTCCTTTCTCTTTTTTTAGCCTATTAGAGTTATGTTTTTCAGATACTTGTACTTGAGAGAGTACTGGGAGATATGATACCATTTATCTGTAAAGATTTTGATAAGGGTTAGAATTAAAATCTGAACAATGTCTGGATATAGTGGAAGACCAGTAAACAGTGGCCTTGATTATATTCATTGTTCTTATTGTTGGTGGTATTTTCACAGGTGCCCCAGGTTCCTTATCACCTTTTTTCCTTTCCTCAACCAAGCTTTCCCAAGAGACTAACAGCAGGTATTTCTAGTGCTAAGACAGAACCTAGGAGAGGAGACCGGAGGCCCTTGCCTGAAAGGTAACTTCCTGTCCCTTCTGCTGTCTCAGGGCTAACCTATGCACAGCAGAGGGCAGAGCTCAGAAACTGCTGATGAGAATTTGCTCTCTCGACACTGTCTTCCTGAGGGACCACCTGAAGTATACACCTTATGTCCCTCTCCTAGCCAGACCCCCTTATCACATCCTGGACTGAGGATATAATTGAACATTAAAGGAGCAACATGCTAATTCTATGCAAATGAATGTCTATTTTGAATCAACAGCTTGGGCATCTTTTCTAAGAGGGCTGAGGCAGCAGGAATCCAAAGGGAGAATGGAAAGGGGAGGGGTGTCTTTTGGAAGTGTCACAGAGCTTACTGGGGCTCCCAGCAGAGCAGAGGAACCTCCTGCCCACAACCCCTAATGCTACTTGATCTGCTCATTAGGAGTATGAAACATGGGGAGTCCAAAAAGGAAAAAAGAAAAAAATAAAACAAAACTCAACAATGAATAAACTAACAGATGGAGACTTAATTCAATTTGCATCCAATCCGCCCTGGTACCAAGGACTTTGTCTATGTAACAATGCAGACTTGGTATGGGGAAGTGTCCCCTCTACAGAAAGCCTGATGAGGAGGAGCCTAGGTCCCCTCCCCAACCCTGCCCCTATCTCTTTATGGAAACCAGATGGGTATTCTTGTTTTAAAGCTCCTCTCCCTTGGGATGATCCTGAATTCATTCTCTGATCCATAGTGCAAGGTTCTTAGAGGAAATGAGGCTGGCATTGTGGTGAGGGAGGGACTGTGACTAGCAGCAGCAGAGGGGAATGAAAAGCCATGTTGGAGCTGAGGAACAAAGTCAGGGTGAGCCCCTGTCCCCTCCCCCATCACACACACAGAATTAATCAGAAAGCAAGAGAATTGGGCAGCTGGCATTCAAGTAGAGGTCTTCCTGGCTCCAAGGCTGCATCCTTTCTACTATACATCTTGCATCCATAGTTGAGAGTCCAAGCCTTGTTCTGCCTCTCCCTAGCTGTTATGATCATCATCATCAGAAGACTTTGTATCTCTCAGGATTGAGAGTCTTCATTTGACAAGTGGGAATAACAGCTAAATGACCTCACCACAGTTGCTGTGAAGCATATGCCAAGTGTGTGACTGCGGAGGCTTCGCGCAATCTTTGTGGTTCTGTCCAGGTTCTCATATTCGTGACGATCATCGTTAGGGTCCAGAACGTCACTCACCTCCTTCCCTCTAGGGAACTGACAGATGGGGTATGTGCACAAAGAACAATAATAAAATGGTGGGGGGGGGCACAGTGGAAAGTACCACTTTATTACACAAAATGACAGTGCCAAACTCTGGCAAAAACTCATAGAAGACTGTGGTTTAGGTCAAATTCTGAAACTAAAATTTAGGACACAAATCATATTTACCATGGCCTACAGGGAGAATGGGAAAGAGAGACACTGAACTGGCCTCATCTGATCAGCCACAGTGCAGAGGGTGTAGGCCTGCCTCAGCTTCCCAGGCACAAAAAGGATCAGGGAGAACCAGAGTAGTCAAGCCTGGTTCCAGATGGACCCAGCTGTGTGTAGAGGAGGAAAAACCTTTTCCCTCTTTCCTCTTAGATTCTGTGGCTGGGCCTGAGAAATCAGCTGACGTAAGACAGATTAACAAGAGAAAAGCATACAATTTCTATTTAATATTTATGAGCAAATGGAGCCATCATAGGGAAAATTAAGACCCAAAGAAATGGTTTGGACTTAGAGCTTATATACCTTTTTAATAAAGAATGAAAAATTGTAAAGATGTGACAAGACAAAAAAAAGGACATAGGGATTAAAGCTTGCATGGGTGGTAAATTGTGGGGTGGTGAACAAGAAATACATGGGGCAAACTAATGGAAGATAACTTATTTTAGAAAGTTTATTTGCACAAATTCTTTTTGGTGTTGCCCCCCATTCTCTGGTAGTCATACTAATGTCCTCTCCTTGGCACAAGGAGGGCAATTTTCTCATGGAAATTATATTACCTGCTTTTAGGTGAAAAAAGGGAAGTCAGAGAGCTCTTCTTGCATCTGCTGTTTCTTATGTGCCTTCAGCTCAAAATAATTGGTATGCCAAGATGGCATATTTGGGGGTAGCATATTCTGAATCCCTTCATGTGCCTCATCTGGGGACAAAGAAAGAGCCCTCTGCCTCTGTACAAAAGAAATAAAAAAGAAAGAGACCATGTGAAAAATAGAAGTGAAAAAGTATCTTGCTTTGAAGGTCCAGGATTTGCATCCCTGGTAAGTGTGCCCATTACCACATTAGATTTGACCTATCTATTTCCCACCTGAAGTTTTTATTGAGGATAGGTGGTTCTTCTGGCTTTTCTTCTTCTCTCTGTGCTACAGAGGGCAAATGACAGGCATGAAACCTTCTTGCCTCAGCAATATTTGACCCTGAACCAGAGAATTTGGCCCTGAGAGTCTTAATCGTCCTGAGATTCAAAAGCCTCAACTCAGCCTCAAAGAAGGCCCAGGTGCTATTGGAAATATCTACAGGAACAACTCAAAGTCTCCTTTGCCAGAAATGTGAGGAATAAGAAGGACAGGGAGGGCACAGGGGAGGAAGTTAGGCCTGGGAATTCAGGTCCACCTGCCAAGTGTCCGATAAATCAGTGTTGCTCAAGTTGAAAGGCTGGCCTATTGGACAACTTCCTTTGTCATTTCTTTCAGTGGATAGAAAATGAGTATTGATTCTGTTCTTGGTTCTATGCTGTACTCCTTTAAATGAGTATAATTGGGTTTTCTCAATTTAATGGGTGACATTCAGGCATTTAAGAGCAACTGCATCTTTTCAAAACTTGGCCTTTGAACTGGAAGCCTGGGGAAGTGAGTGTGAGAGTGTCCTGGGGACATTACGAACAGGGAGAGAGGAGCATCAGGATGGTGTTGAACTGGTCTTCTGCATTCTGGAAGGACAGGCTTTGAATCTGAGTTGTCTTAGAACTGACTTAAAATTAGGTTTGCCAGGATGCTAAAGAATGTTTCCAGTGGATCCTTAGAAAATGCTAACCATTATTGGGCACCAAAAAGGTGAAGACTGCTTGGCAGAATCTCTCAGTGAAATAATCCCAGTGAAGGGTGAAAGGGTATTTTACACTTACTATTACAGGTACAAAATTCCTTTTAACCTCTTAGAGTATTGTAAAAATTCTTCAGAATTTTGTATTTCCCCCATAATGTCTATTTATTTTATTATAAAGATAATGTTTTTAATTAGTCATCATTCAGCTAAGCTGGTAGATGAGGAAGTGCAACATGTTGATGCTATAGCTTGGAGACCCCATGCCCTACCCACTGTGGTATGTTATTTTGAGGAGCATAATATTCAGATGCATAGACTTCTTGATTCTAAGCTTTATGGTGGTCACTACAGCAGCATAATTGCTTCTTGCCTAGATCATCCTGTCTCTGGGGATGAGAAAATAGTTTGTGTATCCCTACATCTCAAACATCCCTGAATTCTGGAAACTTGTCCCTTTGGGTATTTCAGAGGCATTGCATCTGGTGTCCCACATCCAAGCAGGATCACCTCTCTTTCAATTCATACAGACAGGGTCCCATACATTGAGAGGGCTCCAAGATGGTGAGCTCACAGTGGATTTTGATGATGTGGCCACTTCTCTGCTAAGCTATGAATGCCACCCAGTAAGCCAGTGGTGAGGGACATGTATAAGAGAAAGCAGAGCATGGGGCTGATAAAAATATATTATCTTTTGTTTCTCAAACTGTGTGTACTAAATGGATATTTATTACAAATTTCCATAGTCACAAGTAGAAAAAGAAGGGGGAGAAATAAGTGGAAAGTAATTGAAAATACTGACTTCAATATTGAAAATTGCATCTGGGTATTCTCCCCATTGCCCGCTGCTGCCCTCCCCCCAATCCCCACACCCACTTAGAAAGAGAGACAGAGAGAACTACTTAGGGGGCTAGGATAAGAGTAAAGAAAAAGAGGTTAACTTTGAAGCCCTAATCTCTTCTGTCTCTCCACAAGTTAATAAAAATGCCCCAACTGTTTCTTCATGTTATGCTCTGGAACTGGTGGCAATAAGATTATTGAGCTGTGTCCTCACTAGGATCTGCTGTACAGGAGGAAGTGGGGTGAATGTGCCCCCTAAATATACATATTAGACCAAGCTGAGTCATGTTTGGGGTCCCCAAGGCCCTTAAGATTAGGAGGGCAGCCTGTCTGCCTGCCATGAAACAGAGTCTCCAGGTACACTTGCTTTGTGAGGTTGTCATATCTGGGAGTGATTTCCACTCTTTCTATCATCTCCAGTCCTGCCTGGCCAGCTGAGAGCCCCTCTGTGCTGCTCCTGTGCAGATAGCATTTATTTCCATTGCACGGGGCTGGGAAATCTGGCATAATGAGATATAGATCTGTTTGGCCTGCACTGCAGGGAACAACAAGTATAGGAGGTATTCTGGTTGGAGGCCATATGGTCACCTGGATAGTAACCCTACTTTTAAGCTCCAAAGCCAGTCTCAGATGCTGTGGTAGAGCTTCATCTTCTTCCTTAGGTTCTGACACTGAATCCTTTCCAAGTATGATGGGCAGTGTGACAAGATGAGAAGAATACAGTATTTGGCTGCAGAGGCCTGTATATAATTCACACAGAAGTAGGTGGTGGGCCTAAACCTCTTAGAATGTTAAGAATAATAATTACACACACATCTGGAATGTTTGTGGCCATGTCCAGGTAATGTCAGGGCAAGGAACAGAGCCTTAGGGAAGAGTTAAGGAATGGAACTCAATTTCTAGTTGTGGTAGTTCTTTCTTATGTACCTATTTCCTCTAGGTACATAATCAGTGTGTCTCCAAGATAGCTGATCCTGTGTAGCTGAGGAGAGCCTAGTCCCCTCCTCTGTGAAAATCTGTGTCCCCCTTACCCCAGAGAATTAGGGGTTTCTCCACCTCCAGCATCAGCACTTACTCTATTTTGCTTTTATCACACTGATTCCAATCACTTGTTTACTCATCTGTTTCCATCAAAAGACTGAGCTTCATGAAGGCAAGACCGAGTTGTACTGATTAGCTGAAAATAGTAGAAAGTTAATGAATATTGGTAAATGAAAGAATAGGCAAGTCTCAAAGAAGCAGATTGTGATGGTCTGAGGATTTCATGTTTCATCTTCGGCTTTCTGGGTACTTGGTTCTCCCTACATTTTCACAGCTCTTCCTCTGTAAGAAAGAATGTGAATTTGACAGGTCAGTACATGCTAAGCAATAGAAAGTCCACTGGTATTATTGTAACGATTCTTATATTTCTGTAGGGTTCTTTACATTTTCAAATCACTTTCACATTCATGATTTAATTAGATTCCTATTAAGAATTCAGCAAGCAAGCAAGCAAACAAACAAACAAAAACAAAAGGAAGTTGAGATTCAGAGAAAAGTCAAAGGTCTCATTCAAGACCCTGTAAGTAATTGACAATATGACCTGAATTAGAATGCTGATTTTTGGCTTCTGTCCAGATTCTCTTGAGGGGACTCCATGATATCAATTACCAAACAACACCTTTAACAGACTGTAGGGAACCACTCACCAGGTGTGCAGTAGCAGCCACTTTGCTCATCCACTAGTCATAAGTATCTTCTGCATAATTCCCTGGGCCATGCATTGTGCTAAGTGCTGAGAATATAAAAAGAAGTATGACACAATCTTGTCTTCAGGGAGCTTAGGGTCCAGTAGAGGAGGCAAATACATAGATTAGACTTGAAGGGTGGGAGGTCTAAATGATGTCTAACAACAGCATAGTAGAAAAGGAGGGGAAAGGAAATTGATGTATTGGGATTTGCATTTCTAAAGGTGGAAGAGTTATGTGATAATATGATCTAGAGCGTGACCATAGGAGGGTTGGTTGAAGTTGATGTAGATGAATATTATTGGAGTTGATAATGTCAAGGAATTTTGAATCTCAGACTTTGGATGAATAGTTAGTATAGTTATGAAACAGATGGTGACAGGGGGTGAGGAGCAAAAGAAAGTTTTGAGCCAGCTAATAAAATTTGTAATGAATGAGGGGAGTGAAAGGAAGATGGAGGATAATAGTGACAAAGATGAATAAAAAAGTTAGAGTTTGGAGAACCAGATTACATAACTTTCAAAGAAAGAAGCCTTTTTGCAAGAGGGTGCAAAAAGAGAGTTGGAAGGACGCCACTGGATTGAATTGGTGTTATGAACTGAATGTTTTTATCACCCCAAATTCATACATTGAAGCCCTAACTTCCAACATAATGGTAGTAGGAGGTGAAGCCTTTGGAAGGTAATTAGGTTTAAATAAGGTCATGAGAGCATACCCCCCTAATGGGATTAGAGTCTTCATAAGAAGAAGAAGAGAAACAAGAGCTCTCTCTCTCCACACACACGTGCCGAGGAAAGGCGATTTGAGCACACAGCAAGAAGACAGCTGTCTGTAACTCAGGAAGAGGGTTCTCATCAGAAGCCAAATCTGCTGGCACCTTGATCTTGGACTTCTAGATCTCCAGAACTCAGAAATAAAAGTCTGTTGTTTAAGCCACCCAGTCTATGATATTTTGTTATAGCAGCCTTAGCTGACTAAGCAATTGGTATATCTAGTCTGTTGTATTTATTCAGGACTGGCTAAGGAAATCACAATGGCTTAACACAGCGCAGGTTTATTTCTCACTCATGTTACCTATCCAGCACTGGTCAGGAGGGGGAGAGGGAGCTCTGCTCCACATGAGCATTGGAGAACCCAGGTTGATAGAAATCCCTACATGTTGACCTGTATCATCTGGAACATGCTACTTCTACAGTCACCATCACAGGAGAAGAGATGTCCTGAGAGTTGTGCACTAATGCTT
Organism: Eidolon dupreanum; assembly: GCA_028627145.1. NCBI lineage: Eukaryota > Metazoa > Chordata > Mammalia > Chiroptera > Pteropodidae > Eidolon > Eidolon dupreanum. Next base: position 67,683,347 of record CM053510.1, on the reverse strand, counting down.
AAATGTCCTGCATCACTTCCACCCATAGTCCATTGGCCTATCCCAGTCTATGACCACACTTACCTACAAGAGGGCTGGAGAAGTAGAGGAGCAAGTAAATATTCTGTGAGCAATACAGGTCAAAGGTGTTCCTGTAGCAGACTCCACAGACTGGTTTCATTCATTTATTCAATAAATATTTGAGTGCCCATTTGTTTCAAACAATGTGCTGGGTGCTAAGTTTATAACAATGAGGAAAAGTGGCTGTTGTTCCTGCCTAGGGAGTTTTGGGTCAACTTTGATGCCTTCTTGTTCTTCTTGCTGCTGACTCTGTGTCCTCTTTGACTACCTTCTTCCTAATTATACCCTCAGCCATGACTCCTGTTAAGATCTCCTGCCTCCTATCATAGACCCTACTTCTTAGATTAAAACCTCTCCCAGACCACCATGTTACACTGGGCAGAATAGGTATAATTCTGGTTCTATAAGCCACACTTTTTTCCGGTTTTTCAGTTTCAAGCAGGTGGGAATGCATAGTTCAAGGTCATTAGGTTTCTGTGGATGATGGATGGGACTTAAACCCACTCCAGTCAGACGTGTCCCAGGACACTGACCAGAGTAGGAGCATCTCCCGTTTTGCTCAGATGCTTAGTTTGGAGTGGTGGGTGGGATCTGATGAACTAGAAGTGGCTACGTTTCAGGCTTGCTGCCTCTAGAAGCATAATACTATTCCATAGGCCATAATTGAAAATCTATTAACTCTGGAAACCAGTATTGCACATAAACCTCTCCAGCCCTGGCTATCTTACAATGAGCACTCCCTCCCCGTTATTCCTATAAATCACCAGAGATAGGCTGAGAACCGATCAATGAGAAAAAAATATGCCACAGCATTAGATTTCATCATATACAACTCTAACTATTACTATTCTGTCCTGTGGTATGAGGAATCATGAGAAATAATAGTCTTACTCTTCTCCAATGATAAGTTTATGATGCAGTGTTACCTACACTCTATTTCTTCCTTAGAACCATCAGTTAATTTTGGATACTTTCAACTACTCAGTCACTTCCCGAAATTAGCAAGCCCCCCATGCTCAGCCCAACAGAATCTTAATGGGAGGTTTAAATAATGATATGCTTTCCTAGTTTTAGCATCTTTCTAATGCTTGATTCAGAACAAGTTTCTGTCTCATCAGACTCCTCCCTTTGACCTTTTCCCAGGCTTCTTTCGGCTCCATATTTCTAGGAAATGATCTAATACTCAGCCTCAGTCTGCCTCTTCTCAAGATTGGTCAGGATAAGCAAGCTTAAGGTCAGGATGATTTCACAGTTACCATCTTTCTCTTGTTTCAGCATCCTGTTTCCTTGCTTTGGAGAAGTACTTTCTGAGCTCTAAGTCCTTTGAAAACAAAATGATGGAATAAAGTTCTTTGAGCAAACAAACCTGCTGAGATGTCTCTGGGAAAAATCCAGTATCTGAGTGACTACAGAGTGGTTTCAGCTGTGCAGATGAGTTAGTGGAAGGCTAGATGGCCCAGGGTATGGAGATGGTGCAAGAACAACATGGAGCCAAGTGCTTAGTGTCTCTGAGCTAATCAGCAAATATTTGCTGAGCATCTTTGATGTGCAAAATATTATGCTGAATGCTATTTTAAACTTTAACCTTATTTTTGTATGAAACTCAGGTTTCCTGCGAGGAAAGCAAGAAATTCTACCCAAGATCCAGAGTGTTTTTCCCTTGGTCATTCTCAGGTATGTTTTAAATAGGTTCACAGGGAAGGCAAAATGTCCTCTGGAATCATTCATTCATTTGTTCATATTAATTAAATATAATTAATTAGTATCATATGTAAGGCAGTGCTTAGGATGATTTGAAGTATATAAATATGACAAAAACATAGTCCCAGACCTCAGGTATTTGTAATCTTGTATGAAAGGTAAGACTCTGGGCAGTTACCTCACAAATGAAGGCAGTATGAGATAAACACCTTATGATTGGTAGAAAAGAAGCCTTTATATGGAAGAAGTAGAGGAGAGAGCTCTTTAGATGGCCTGGTTTCTGTGGCTTTTGCACAAACCAGAACCCCATTGCCACCTTCCAATCCTACTAAAGTTAGAGTTTGAACCATGAGGCACATTAACACAAATACAAATGACTGGACAGATGGAAAAGTGCTCAGAGGCTCCTAGCATCTGCCATCTTCTGAGATTTCCTACTTCACATAGCATCTAGGGCTGAAGAGATAACCGTCAGTTACAATGAGTCTCTGTCCTCAAACAGAACTGATTGGTGGAGGTGAGGGCTGTGGAACCAAGCTGATCCTGCATGCCTCTTTCCCCAGGTTTCTTGGTCTTGGGCCTGAGAAAGTAGAGAGTCTCTCTTTTTGTGGTTACTATTAGACATGTATTTCTGGAGCTGTCAGTAGCCATATTTTCCATGACTAGACCAGAGAAAGTAGGGGAGTAAGTAGGCTTGAAGAAGGAAAGAAATAAAATGAAGCAGAGGCCAGGAAACAGTAATTCAAAAGGTAGAGAAAGTCCTGAAAGAATTTGAACCCCTGGTTATACTAATTCCTAAGCCCAAGTTGAATTCATGCTTTTGGGTTTTAGGAGACATCCTTATGTTCTTACAATAAATCCTCTATTTTGCTTCAAACAATTTAAGTTGGGTGGTGTGTCTATCGCTTGTGTTACATAATGTTAAATTGATTGAAGCACACTAAGATGTATGCAGAATTTACAAAATAATTATCTGAAAATGCATTAGGACCACTCTCAAAATCCCTTACCCACAATGAGCGAATCAGATATTGACAAATTGTTGAAAATCAAGAGAGGATTTTAAAAGAGAATGCCTCTGAGATGAGCATTGCTCAGAGTTTCCCTTCCCCCTTAAAGGGAAGAATGAAAGTACTTTTCCTGCACCTCAAATCACAGAGAAGCACCACTTAAGTGTCTAATATTGTCCCCAGCAGTTAGGGGGATCCAGGAAGCTGGCGTTTGACGTCTGCCCATGAAAACTTCAAAGGTAAGAAGGCCTAAAAGCCAGTTGTTTTTGTTGTGAAGCTAAGGAGAGTTGCTATTGCACTGGAGCTGGACATACTTGGGGTTTTTTAAGGTCAAATTGTCAAGAGTGTCTTCTATGGACTGTATAGGCACTGGTAGGAGGGAGAACAGACATGAATCCATTTTAAATCTTGCCCAAGGGGGTTGCAGTGGAAATCCAGTCTGGAGAATCTTTGTGGAGTGGGCAATCAGAAAACCAGGGCCTGGGCAATGGCAGAGCCTGAGTCACGGGAAATGCTGTCAGTTGTTCCCAGTGGGGCCTCTGACAAGACATGAAAGCACCCATGAGAAGGAAGACAGTTTTAGACATTTTCTAGACCAAGAGACCTTGAAGCCATTTTACTATGGTACATGTCGAAAGGAAACTGTCTTGCTCTTCTCACCTCCTCTCCCTTCCCATCACTCCAACTCCAGAGGGGTCAGAAGCAGTTGAGCAGAGGGGTGGGGTTTGAGAAAGAAAGAGGAAGTTACAGCACACCCAGCCTGTTACTGCTGTGGCAGGAGTCGACTGAAGTTGAGGCAGTGGGGAGAAGGGCTATCCTTACTGACAGAGACCATGTCATGTGTTCAGCAGTTCCTCTTCATTTTTCTTCCTTCATGGGCATACTTCTCAGCCCCCTGAAGTTAGGAGAGACAATATGATTAGTTTGGAGAAGGAAATGTGATTGAAAGTGATGTGTGTTCTATCCAGACTGAGGCAACAGAAAGGACCGGTGTGTGTCTGTAGGCCCTCTCTTTCCCTATGGCACATGGAACCATAAAACCAAAGTGGCCTGGATCACAGAGTCACCACATGGAGGACAGCTCCTGGGAGAGTATCCCGACCTCCAGTGTACTCTGAATGTGTCAGAAGTAAAATTTATGCATTAACCACTGAGCTTTTAGGGTTGTTTGTTATCACAGCAGAAACATATAATATCCTGGTTACTATATCTTCTTGTAAAGATTGATGTGTTGATTATTTTATTGAACTGGATGCTAAATTATTGAATCTAGATACTATGTTTATGACTAAAAAAGTGACTTAATTTTTCTAAGAATGAGCCAAAAATTCAGAGATTTTTACCTAGTGTTGAGGGAAAGAACTAGCCATAAAACAAGTTTAAAGGGATAGTGGCAAGCAAACACAAATTTTCCTTTTGTATGTATTTCATTGGTCCTGTTCATTCAACATAGTACCAGGAATAATAGTCCTTGCCTCATGGAGTTGCTATAAATTGCAAACAACTTGGCATACATTAGGTGCTTAATAAAAGCCAGTTTCTTTCTAGGGGAAAGAATGCAAAAAAGTGAAATGTAGGTAAGAAATATACAACAGGGAATGTAGGATATAGATGAAAAATTTCACCAACTTTACTCTTCTACCCAAGTCAAGACATCCCTCCAGGTGTCTAATCCCTTTTAGAGATGCTGAAAAAATATTGAGGTTTAGAAAAACTTATGAAGTTTAGAAAAAGAAGACTTTCTTAGAGATTCCAAAAAGGAAGAGATCCATAGAAACAGAATCACCTCTGGCTAGGCAATCTTAAGCAAAACATTCAAACTCTCCAGCCTCAGTTGTATCATCTACACTAGATAACCCATCAAGCCCCCTGCAGCTCTAACCTCCATTCCAGGAAGAGTAATTCATGGGGCCAAGTGTCCAGCCCATGCTGTATATACTTAGGTACATGAGATCAACTCATTTTGGAGGGGAAGCTGGACTGGAGCAATCTATGGCTTCAGACTCTGCCCACCCAGGCCCGGTAACCATCTTAGTCCTCAAGCCCAAACCATTTGCTTATAAAGCCCTAAGAAAAGAGCATTTTCCTATAGTCTGTTTAGCACAGGCCTGCAACCTCCCCAGGCCTGGTCATATAGTGGGCTCAGGCTCCAAGCTGTGCATGAGAATATAAAACAATATTCTTCCCGTAAAACATTAGGACAAGTTGCCCACTGTAGCCAGCCCCCTGGCCTTGTAAGGCAAGAACTAGCTGCAGCAGTCAGATCTGGGGCCAGGGGCTCCGCCTCTTCACCCAGACTAGCCATGTTCAAAATGGACTCAGCTGTGGACTGTTTGCTGCAACTACAAAGGGAAGATTCTATTTCAGTCCTGAGATGTGTGTGTATTTCTCATTGACTCCTTTTCAAAGCCAAATCAATACAAGGCCAACCAGGAGATTTCCAGGGATATAATGCATGGGGCTGGGAGGGAGCTGGGAGGCCTCTGCTATGTGATCAGCAGAGCAGAGCCCTCTGGAAGGCCCTGATCTTGGCTGATGTTTGTGCTCACAACACAGGGGATGAGAGTAGAGATGTTAGACAGTTCAGTTCTGGTCTCATCACAGCCTCCCTGTAACAGGAATTCTCTTGAGAGCTTTGGCTTGCTGCTGTTGGGGTAGGTGGGGGAGGTTCATGGGTATGAGTGGTGTGGAGGAGAGGTCTGGGGCTTCCTAGTTCACACACCTTGGGGATGATTCTGCCTGGAGGGCACTGTTCAGGACAGGATTTCCTATTGGCTTCTATTGACACATTTCCAAAGGACTTCTACCTAGCACAATGGTAGAGGGGGACTTTTAATCAGGATCAGCCTTACGTAGGTGAAGTGGGCTGTACTCATCTCCTCTAATTTCAGGAACCACCCACCAGCTCTGTGGCTAATTCCAGACTCCCAATTGGTGCCCATCTCATGGGGACTTGTGACTTAGACAAGGAAGCCTTCAGCCATAGGATCTTGTGTGTGTGTGTGGGGGGGGGCGGCGGAGATAAATGGGAAAGAGGTCTTAGAGAGGAGTTTGAAGCCCATGTTCTTGTTGTGAGTCCTCCCAAGTTACTTTCCCCCTGCTCCCTCCTTTGTTCCCTTGCTCCCTTATCAGAGGGTTCTGGCAATAGACTGAGGAGGCTAGGGTGGGCCACTTTTCCCTCTGCCCCCTAGTCCCTCTGCTACTAAGGCAGAAGGAGGAGGGCCCCCAGCTCACATACACTGGTTCTACTGCTGTGACCGGTCAGAGCCCCTTTTCTCAAGGGAAACAAGGTCAGGAACCTCTCTGGGTCCTCCAATGTCCCCTCCCAGGGCAAATTTTACCAGAGTCGATTTGTTATTAATGATGTTCTAAAAGCAGCAAGTTTGTGGCCAGGGGAAATCAATTGGTCAGAAATGTGACAAAAGGGGAAATACTCTACAGCATATGAATGTCTGAATTATTGATGCCTTCAGTTTGAGGCTTTCAGACACCAACGCTTAGCTGATGAGCAACAAAGTGCACTCTCTTCCCACACTCCCCACTCTGCTTGCTCTGCCTCGTTTGGAACCCATGGAAGATTTGTCCTGAAAACAGGTGTGACCCAGAGGCCCAAGCCAGGGAGGCATCTGGACAAAGGGAGGATGGAATGAGAGTGACTTGATGAGTTGGCCAGCTTTCTTAGGCCCCTACTCTGGGTCTGAGGGAACCACTTTGTGATTTGCATCTCTGCATCTCTTCAGACCCTGAGAGACCCTCTGATTGCCACTTCTGCTGCTGCTCCAGTAGGCCACAGCCACCTGCAGAGTCTGCTTTCTTCTTCCTTTCTCAAGGGGCTTGAAATTTCTGGAGCATCACCTGATCTTTACATGGGGAAAGAAGAAAAATTCCTCAGCTACAAAAAAAAAGCAAATCTTGTTCCTTTTAATCTAGAAACCATATCTCCTCAATTCAAACTTTAAGATTCAGAGCTAATATATGAAGCTAATAATTCCTGAAGGATATATAAATCCAATTCTGATGTCTGCTGTGGTCTGAGAATCATTTGCCCATGGGTTCCAAGAACAACAAGGTCCCTGAGAGTCATCCCCCACCCTGTTCCCTTCTCTTGCTTTTTAAGTCTTTCTTTTTCACCAGCTATCGCTGTTGCTCATAGCTCTGTAAATAATCTCATTGCCATGTAAACGCTGACTCCTTCTAAGAGGATCTGGTAAATCCTGATTATGAATTCGTGTCCCTACTTTTAACTGGTTTGCTCACCCCCCTGCCTGTCCCTGCTGGGTGGAAATGCATATAGGAAGCTCAGTTACAGGCTGACAAGTTTAGCAAATGAATGAATACATTTCCTGTCCACAGGATAGAATTTCACTTAGAAATAGTCCTGGCCAGTGCATCAGGTCCACATCCCATTTCAGGACATTTCAAGGGAGCAACAGGAACAGCTGTTGCGCAGATGAACTGCTACTTGCTGTCAGCACCTTTCTTCAGCAACCTAACCCTTTCCCTGCCAGGTCATTGCTTTGGGACATGTTTCTAGCTATCTCATAAGCAGCAAATATGAAAGGCATTTGATTTCTGAGCAACTGCTAGAATGAATGAATTCCTCGTTCAGGCTCAGTGCTCAGTCCTTTAGCATCTCTTGATTTACTTTCCATGAAGGGTGATCATAAAGAGGCTGGGCCACAGGATCAGAGGGAGAAGCATATAGGCCCACTGAGAAATGACCCAGTGGGCAGGAACTACTACAGAAACTGAGGGAGGGGCTAAAGAAAGGCTGAGAGGTGAGGGAGAAACCGCAGTCTCTGCATAGTATCTCTAACCAAAGGGAAGGTCTTTGCAGGCTCAGGTCTTAGCAAACAGAGTTAGGAGTCTGCAGACTTGCCTGATCTCTGCCCTGCTGCTCTCCTTGCCTGCCAAGTCCGGCTGCTTCTCTGGGCCTTCTGGGAATGGCAGGACTCTCTCTTCGTCACTTCTGGCTTCCTTTCAATAAAGCAAGAAGCAAAGAGATCCACAAGTACTAGTTTCTACCAGACTTGTGCCTAAATAGTCTACCTTATCTCAGAGCTAACTCTTGAGTCTTTTTCAAACTGGCTTGGCGCAGTTTCTCCATGATGCTAAAGTAAATGGAAAGAGAACAAAGTCAACTAAAGGCAGTGTTTAGATTATTCTAGGCAGGAGCACTGTTGCCTGCACAAAGCCATGTTTCTACTAGCAACGACCAAAGCCAAGACTGTATCCTACCTGTAGCATGATCTGCTGGCTTCTTGCTCCTCTTATGGCCTCTTTCCCCAGACTGTGTTGGTCCTCCCATCCCAGAATCAATCACAGTCTCACATCACCTTCCTTCCACACTGGTGATTTCCTGCTAGGGCAGCTGCTGCATGGTCGGGTCTCAGATGCCCCTGGGGATGTTTGTGTTGCTGTAAACAATATTGCAATTTGTCTGTAAACTGCCAAAGTGGCAGCTTTTCTGACACCTCGCATCATGCCTCTCACTGCAGTAGCAGTAGTGAAAAAGTACATGGCCTCGCCCAGGTCCCACCTGCCACACTGGGACTAGGACACTTCTTTAACTGCTATGGCAGAAGCTATCTTTGCTGGTGGGTGCCTGGCACAACCACACACAAATCCTGCCCAATAAATGTGCTTTTGTGACAGATTCCGGATGGTCAGACAGGCTGGCACACAAATCCACTCTCAATAGAAGCAAAAAGGAGGCTTGGGCTCCAGGAGGGTGGTGTAGAAGAAAGCAACATTAGCTTCTTCAGAAGAAGGAAACGTAATGCAGCCTAACTGCCCCTCAATCTGACTCCCACGCTGCTGTGCTACCTGCTGACACAATGTGACTTTGGGTAAGGTTCCTAGCATCTTGGAAATCTGTTTTTCTCACTGTGAACCAAGAATAATAAACCCCACCTCATATTCTTGTGACAATTAAAGATAATGTGTCTAGTACATAATGGATTTTCAATAAATGTTAATTTACTTTTCCGTCCCTCCCAACCTGATGTGGTGATTCTAAGTGGGCTAACGTTACTCAATCAATACTCCTCCCTCCAATCAGAAGCCTTTTATATCCACTATGTCTTCAAACTACCATTAGAAGTCAACTCACTAACCATATGCTAGTACTTGATTGACGACTATTTTATTTCTTATAGGTGGCTTTTGAGCCTCTGCTTGAATACCTCTAGGGACAGTGATCTCATTAGCTCCTAAGATAGCCCATTATTTTTAGATAGAGCTGCTTGTTTGAAAGTTATTTTGATGAAGCTGCAAACCATTTACCTGTAACTTTTCACTGGTGGCATCAGTTCCCCTTCTGGAACCACCCGGACTAATTCAATTCTGACCCATCCCCTACTTAGCACTGTGAGACTCACATGGAAAGCCTATACCCTGCCCATGAAAAGTTCACAGGTCAAGACGACAGAGGGAAGAGGCTGGAACCTTGCTGCCTTAGTGTGTATCTTATTTGTGTATGTGGGGGTTCAATCTAGTGCCTTCTCAGTAAAATCCAACTTCCAGCAAGGCTTCTCCATCACAAGGCTCCCTCAGAATCTGGAGAAGAGGTGGGTTGGTCCACTCGCACTGAGCTCCTGAGGCTGGTGTGGGGGATACAGTGAACCCAGATGACCTAGAAATTGTAAAAAGTGCCTGCATTGCATAGGGCTTACCCTCCTGCCTGTGGGGCTGAGTGGAGGGTGCCAGGAGCCTTGGCACAGGATGGCCCTGTGGCAGCAGCCAGGTAGGTCCTGCTTCCTCTGTGGTGGCTAGCCTCTCTGCTACCCCTGCCAACATGGCCAGCCTGCAGCTCCCAGAATCATTTTATGGAAGTGGAATTTATTTTGAGATGCAACCAGGCCTGTGCTTCATGCACACCAGCCAAGTGCTTGGCAACGGGGTCCTCTCTGCTGTGGGCAGCTTCTTGTTTTGAGTCCCTTAAAAAGGAGAGAGCTTGGGTGGGTGGCTTGGGGTGAGGTATGGTCATGTCTGAACTCCAAGAGCCTGAGTTTTTCCCGGGAGTGAGGCAGAGCCGTGGAAGGGAAATGGGAGGAGAGCTCTGCTGTAACTGGGACTACCACTGAGGAGTGAGGTGGCAGGTCCTGAAAGGAGGCAAGAGGAGGTTGGCAGGATCCGGGCTAAGAAGCAGCATCCACGCACACATATCAGCCCTGGACCAGAAGGCAGTGCGGCCAGTTTGAGGGAGGTTAGGATAGCTGGTGTGGTGACTCTGCAATGCAACCAGCTCTGAAGAACAACACCTGTGACCATGACCATCAGGAGGCTGTGGCTGCTCAGAAGTGGGCCTGGCTGTTGCACGGGTTCTTCAGGCCTCTGGCAGCTCTGCAATCCTGGAACATACTTCAGCACCTCACCTATTGCTTCACCACCCCCTGTCCCCCCCAGTGGCTGGCAGGGGCTGGTAGTCAGCCCTATGGAAACAGTCTGTTTAATGTGACGTTTCCCCTGGCAGCCGTCTGCTGCGAAGCCTTACCAGCCTCCTAGGTGCAGGGGCGGGTTCCTTCATGGCCCAGAAATGTCAGTTCTCTTCCACTGGGGTTTCCTCACCCCACCCCCTTTCTATTTTGGAGAGTTTGTGTCTCTAGTGGGGCATCTCCTCCTTCTCTCTGAGATTGGAGTCATTCTCTGTTGCAGGCCTGTGTCTCAGGCTTGTCTTCCAGAAGCTTCCCAAGAAGCCTCTTCTTGTTTTGGTCTCTGCATGAGAAGAGGGAACAGTGGTGTGGTCTGAAAAATCAAGGCCCCTCTTGTCACAAATGTATTTCCTTAGGCCTGCCATACTCAGTTGCCGAAATTTCCCTAACTGCAGTCATTTTGTTGCTAGGAATGATTTTTTCTTCAAAAAGACCCTGTCAAAATGCAAATGTTAGCAGAGAAGGGTAACACTTTAACTGATTACCATCCATTATCACTTTAGTGCAGTTTATCAGCTTCCCAACTGTGAACAAGGCCTGGGGGGGGGGGGGGGATGGAGAGAGAGAGAGAGAGAGAGAGAGAGAGAGAGAGAGAGAGAGAGAGAGAAACACAGGACAGGGAAGGTTTGTCACAGGGAAGGGTTTGGGAGAGGCTGTGAAAGAGGACCCCTGGGCAGGATGATGGACCGGAGGGACCTGGGGAACAATGAGGGAGACTATGGGCACCAGACAAGCAAGAGGCAGGGAGCCCAGCATGATCCATCACGATGCTGCCATGGGGTTGTTTCCCATGTCCTAATGTCGCCTCATTTTCAGGAAGGGGCCTCCTTGGATAAAGAAAGTCACTTCCTTATTATAAATGGAAAAGAAAGAGTTCTGTGGATTATTTGAAAATCATTACATTTAGTTTTGCCATACATTCTTTTCCTTCCTATTTGCTACTTAAGCTAATATTAGTATTAACCCACATACCCTGAAGACACAGTGATGTCAGGAGGGAGAGGAAGAGCAGACACACTAAGTGACAGGAAAAGTCAGACTGAAATTAAAACTACACTGCAGGTAATTCTCAAAGAGGGCCACCCACACAGGACAACAGAGTGACTGCAGCTTCGGACACCTTTTTCTGCCCAGCTCCAGTGGGGACTGCGGCACAAGATTTTTCTCTTCTTGTTTCTAACAGCCATAGCAGATAGGTATTTTGTGTTTGTTTATTTTGCAAAAAGAAAGAAAGAAAGAAAGAAAGAAAGAAAGAAAGAAAGAAAGAAAGAAAGAAAGAAAGAAAGAAAGAACTTTGCTTTATAATAATAATGTCTTTCTAGGAAAAGCAGACCTTAAACACCCAAGGCCTGCTTCAGACAGTGCTGGGTGTGGAGGTGGAAAGTAGGCCAGGGGCTGATTTAAGAGCATGGAAAAGAGAGATGGCCTTACATGTGAGAATGAGAAGGGTCTGAAGTTCTGGAGGACAATCCAGAGGAAGAAGGTAAGGAGTCATAATGGACAAAGGGGACAGAGGACAGCAAGAGGGCCTAAGGCTGCAATGCAAAGAAATGTGGAACTGCCTTGCAAGGAGTCTGGAGGCAAGCTGGTGGAGGGCTTGAATAGTGATGCTCATATCCTTTCTGAATATTTTTGGAGGAGGGGTTGCTGCTCAGTAACACCCTTCTTTATCACTATCAAACTTTCAGTAAAGTCTGACACACACAGAAGCATAGTGTAAATGGAGAATGTGTCTATAAGTCCTATGCAGGAGCTAAACCCCACATCTTAGTTGATGTGTCATGAGAAGGAGCAATGAGTGTGGGCCACAGGTTGGCCATAGACTGAAATGCAGAAGAAATACTGCTTTGAACCTGAGGTAGCCAAGAGAACATAAGCCATCTGAGGGCTTGAAAAAATCTTGGATGACTTGACTTCCACAGAGTGAAGAGGTGAGGGGCCCAAACCAATTCTAAAGTGCCAAGGGGATCCCACAGACATCTGGGATAGTGTGACAGGATAATATTTCAGGATATTGGTTGATGTGTTTTTCCCAAGCATTTCTTGGATCTCACTCTTTTCCCTTGTGGGAGATGGCAAGCAAGGCCCTTGAGGGTGTCCTAATAAATTCAAAAGCCAATTATTGTGTGTGTGTGTGTGTGTGTGTGTGTGTGTGTGTGTGTGTGTGTTTCAAAAACCCATTCCTCAAAGCAAGACAGAGAAAAAGCATGACAAAATCAGAAGATTTGGAACAATATACAGTCCATCAGAGCCAATGTATCCCCATCCCTTAGAGTCTGGATGCATCCAGGTGGGGGAGAGGCAGGGCAGAGAGTCTGGGAAGCCTGAGGGGTAGTTCCTGGTGAGTGCCCGAGAAAGGAGGGTACTCCAAGCTCCAGGCCGAGGCCAGAGGTGCAGAGGTGCAGTAACAGAAAGTCCTGGTGAATGTGGGTATCTGAGGGTAGAGTAACTTGTGTCCCTTTCCTAGGGGGAAGAAAGTAGCAATTTCCAGAGTTCCAGGGTGCCTAGCCAAGCATGGGAACAAAAGAACCTTCTGCGTGGAGTGTCCAGGCACATGAGAAGTAGCTTTCCAGAGTCCCCATAAAGTATGAGGTTATGGTGTGCAGCTAAGAGCTATGGACATGTGGCTCAGAAAAGACCACAAACCTGGAAAGGCTCTGTGTCTGAGAAGAGGAAGATCCAGCAATGACCAGAACTGTAGCCCAGGCGGGACAAGGATGTGTGGGTGGATGCCAGTGTGGCTAGAGAGAAGACACCCAGGATGGACTCACCTCCTCTGGCCTCCATTCCACACAAGAGCACCAGGTAGCCCCTTCCCGAATTAGATGCAGCCTCCAAAAAAGTGGGAGCCTTAGAATTCGCTGAAGTTAACTTCCTGACACAAAATGAGAACTCAACATTGAAATTCACTTTAATTACAGAAAAAGTAGTTACATTTCCTATAGAAATGAGTCTGTGAGTCTACGGCCATGCCACGCTGAACAAGCCTGATCCCGTCTGATCTTGGAAGCTAAGCATGGTTGGGCCTGGTTAGTACTTGGATGGGAGACCACCTAGGAAGACCAGGTACTAAAGGCGCAAAAATTAAACAAAAGAAATAAAGGATTGTAAGCTGACAAGGTCCTTGCAATCTGTGAGGTCAACCAAGGGTTGCCTCGCAAAAAATAAATAAATAAATACATACATAAATAAGAAATGAGTCTGTGAACTATGGCTCTTATCCATAACATTTCGCTTGGAGAGTTTTGGGTCTTGGCTCAGCTGTGGGACGCCAGTGAAGGCTTAGGGATAGTTTTGGAGGTCGTAGGACTGCCATAGGGGATAAGATTTCTCTGGTTGTCTTTCCCAAAGGGGAGGAGAACAGAGTGAGGGCAGGGAGTGCTTCCCAGGGTTCACTTCAAAGCAGTGTGCTTGGACTCCAGAGGAGAGACAAGCCTTCTCTTTCCTCTCGCACAGAAACTTGCTGTTTCAAACTTATCTCAGCCAAAAGGATGAAACTGATACAATCCAGACACTGGGATTGTTGTACCAGCACAGTGAGTGCCTGACGGCCCCCAGCTGGACTGGGGGAGGGGAAGTGACTCACCAGCAGTGAAAATGGCCAAACACAAACAATGACTGGGCAGTCAGAGCCACCCACAGGTCAGCAGAGAGAAGCGCTGTCAATGAGCCCAGAATATTCCCACAACAAACACCCTAAAGTTGGGGTGTAAAATGCAGGTCACCCCACTTGGCAGGCAGGCAGCCCCCACACATTGGCAGTGGGAGAGGGGACATGAGGACATCTGAGCTTGCTTGATGTCCCTGTGTTGACGTTTACAACATGGGTCACTGCTTTGGCAAGCAGCCCACTCTTCTCCACCCTCTCTTCTTGAACGTAGAAAGGTTTTTCTCTAGACTCAAAGGAAGTAGGATCCCCGCCTTTTACTACCTGCTTTTTGCTTCACTGAATTCTTTTTTGTACCTTTTCCTTTTAGTGAGTGAGTGCCATTTATTCAGCAAGAATTAACCACTTTATAGTCTTACATTGTCCCTTGGCTTCTCTTGTTTTCCTTTGTCTGCCCTTGAGTTTCTTGGATTTGGTTGCCTCAGCACAAGGCTGGAGTGAGATTTTCACAAGGTGTTTCTTGGGATGGCTCTTAGGATTTAAGGTGACAGGGATAAAGTGTTTTAACATCTGCACCCCAACTAGAAAATTCACTTCAACCTCCCAATGCAGGAGGGTGGATAGATGGCTCAAGCTTTGTACCAAACTAAAAGGAATACCGCCCCACCCCAAGAGTTCCCAGCCCCCAGAGGTCAGCCATTAATCACCTTCTAGAAGCCTGTTGCAGGGTTTGTAATGGAAATGACTTCGTTGTCATGGTAACCCTGGCTGGCCTGGCCAGGGGCTGCTCTAGGTCTGCCTTACTGTTCTGAGTTTCAGGTTTATTTACAAGCTGCTGGCTGGAGTTAGGTGGGTCTTAAGAGCATCTCCTTGAGATCAGGGGCCTGAGGGAAAGGCTGAGAATAATGTGGGCCTAAACTAGTCCTTATTCAAAAATATGGTTCCAGATCTGGCCCGCCCATTGGCAGAAGATGAGCCTTATCACTACACTCTAAGATCCTGTCCACTGATTGGCTGTGCACATCAGAATTGTACGTTTGGAAAAAGCTGGGATTTGAAGCAGACACCTAGGTTAGGGGAAAGTAACTAAAACTCTCTGATCTTCAGCTTCTGCCTCTGTAAGCAGGGTCACAACACCTAGTTCACAGTGTAATTGTTAGAATTCAGTAAGATAAGTATATAATGCAAACATTTTTGATAAAAGGGGTAGACAGTGAATATCTTAGGTTTTATAGGTCAGGCCCTATGACCTCTGTTGCAACTAGTCAACTCGGCCCTTCTAGTACAAAAGCAGCCAGAGCCCATAGTAACTAAAGAGGGTAGCCATGTTCCAACAAGACTTCAGAGTCTGCTGGGATTCAGGTGGCCCTTGTTCTGTAATCCGATATGACCATGCACTCTAGGCAGGAGCTGTATACAAATGAATGCTTTACATCATGCCATCATGGAGAAGGGACACCAGCATCAGGCAGCAGTGTGGTGACACAGCCAAGTGCAAGGTGAGAAGTTCAAACTGGCTTCAGTCAGTCTGCCACAGGCTCTTCTGGGCTGTTGGCATCTCCAGGGAGGTGTGCAAACGGCCCAGCAACCTGTGTGCTGAGCAGTGATTTATCAATGCTCTTAACCAAGGCCTTTCTCAAAGAGGTTTCCTGGGAGTGAGGGGAGAGTATGGGGATACCTAATGCACCCAGAACACTCGGATTTATGTCAGCTCCGGGCATTGGGGTTTACCTATACCCTCCAGTGGCAAAGGGGATTTAGAGCCCTATTTTTAATTCTATGTTTACTGGTTCCAAACGACCAGCAGGTAGGGATACGCCAAACATGCTCTGCCTGAAGGGCTCTCCACATTGTGAGGCCTCAGCAGGACTAAGCAATCAGTTCACTTCCTGGCGAGATAGGGGCCCAGGGTCCTTAGAGCCAGAAGGCTGTGAGCTGAGGTACATCTGTCCTTTTAGAGTGGTGGCTCACAGCAGGCTGGCCAGGGCAGTAACCTGCTTTCAGAACTCAGACCTTTGACGTTCCTGAGGACTGGGGGCTGACCAGCTGGATCGGGGATCATGAGGAAGGGAGAGGTTAGTGCTGGTCTAGATGAGCCTCAGTGTGACCATAGGAAGGACTTTCCCTCTCAGGCCTCAGTTTATCTCTGTGTGAAATCAGTTCTTCTCCCCTGCCCTGTCAGCCCTCTGTGAGGCCGAGTAGGTGCAGAGAGAAGGCTGGCTGAGGGATCTGTGGGAACAGGCGGTGCACGACTCCAAGAGAGTTCTATTTATGTGGTTTATTCTAATGACACCGTGTTTTCTCCCGAGAAGCTCTGAGAGCTGAGCAGCTGTTCTTTCACTCTCACCCCTGTGGCGTCGCTGTGAGGGGGAGTATTTCTAGTTCTCACTGACAGCTTTCTGTGCTGTGAGAGGCTGTAGTCAGCTCCTTAATACCAATGTCTTACATGTGCATGGTACTTCACAGTTTATAAAGCAACTTCACAGACGTCCTCTGATTTATCTCCATAACAACCCTTAGAGGTTGGCTTAGCTGACTGGTCTAGCCTGGAGGCAGAGATGAGGAAACCGCCTATTAGGTTAGATGATTTAACTCTGCGCCATGTTCACGCCACCAGTAGGGGGCAGAGCTAGAATCGGGATCAGTACTCACCCGCCTCACTCGGCTGCCCCAACCTCTGTGCCTTTGCCTTGTTAAAACCTCTTGGGAAACCTGCTCTCAAAAAAATATACATATATTGTTCTGGTCTACATCTAGCTTTTCACTGTAATAAAAGTATCAAGGAATAATTTGTTTTAGAGGGTCGGTGGGAAGTAATTAAACAAAAAAAAGATAAAGAGAGTTTTTGTTCTGGAGAGTTGCCTTCTGTCCCCAGAGCTGAGCCTCTTGTCATCATTACTGGCTTAAAATAAATTCCATTTTCAAATGTGACTTTTCCCCTTAAGCCTTCCACAAACCTAAGCCAGACAGGTTTGAGGGAAAGTGTGGGCTATTTTTTTACCACAGTCTTGGGTTCTCCCTACTCATTATTGGAGAGAGAGAGAAAAAAAAAAAGACAGTTGAAAATCCTGAGGAATTTTCTCTGGTTGTGAATTTGCATCCAGCTGTCTGCATGCATCCACACCCACCAGCGTGCCTGCTGTTCTCCTGTTGGGCCCTGAGTTCAAAAGTTTTCCTCTTTGACAGGCTTGCTCAGCTTGCCACGTCCAAATAAAAGTAGCAGTGATAACCTAACAGTGCCCTAGTCCTTAGTACCCTAGGGTTTCCCCAGGCTTTGGAAACCCATACCCAGGTGTGCAGGAAGGGAGCCCTGGCCCCATAGTCATAGCCTCTAAAGGGGTCCATTTCCGTAATGCCTGCTCTGGCCTTCTACCCTTTGGTAATTTGTCTTCTCTAGGTCCCACTTGACTGATAGCCAGGACGTGAGCCATTGAGATAAAAATAGAAGTGATAGCAGGAAGGCAAACCCATAACCCTGAGCCAAGCCTGCATGACAGCAAAAGGCCTCTCTGAAGGAAGTGAAAACACAGAGGAAATCTTTGCAAATACCATCCTTTCCCACTCCACTTCATCCCTTTCCCCTTCCTCTCTCTTTTTTTCTCTTTTTACCATTTTTCCCCTTCTTCCCCTTTCCCCCATAATGCCTACCCTTCCTTGCTGAACAGAGGGAGCTTACATCACAGACCCTTAAAAATATTCTCATCTATAACTAATAAGGTTTGTGTCAGTTTTAACTCCAGGTTAAATTCTGTTAGAGCAAACAGTGAATTCCAAGAAACTGCCTAAATAATTTTGTTGTGTTGGAAGTTTTTGGTAGGAAATGTTGCTAGAGAAAAAAAATGTGACTGAATCTTGGATACCCTTGAGGCCACAGAAGTGTTTTTACTGTAAGGGCATTTGACATAATGTTGTGTTAAAGGGATATCCTAGGTGATGGCGTTGACACTTACTCTGACACACAGAGCCTCACCTGCCACCCCCACTGGACTCCTTCCAAGTGCTCACAGATGCCGCAGTTCAGTACTGGCCAGGTGTTCCTCATAGCTGTGTGTTCCGCTGGATTTAATTATCCACCAAGGATGTCTTGAGGACTTCTTATATGATTAGCACATGGCTGGGTACTGCAAAGAATTTCCCAAACATAAGATAAGATTCCTGCCCTCATGGTGTTTACAGTCTAGATGAGGGAGATACACCTAGAACACACACAACCATATTGAATAGAACAAGGTTTTACTTAGTGAAGTGCTAAACCGTGGACTGCAAATGCAATCCTCAGTCTGTCTGCTGGAATCCATCCTTCAAGGCACAGGTGAATATTACACAAAGTTTTCCCCTCCAGCCCCACCATCCCAAAGGCTCATCGTCCCTTTGCATATATTGTACAAGTTCTACTGCAGAAATTATCATGCGTTGTGCATTGGTTATTTTCATCTCTGTCTCTATAAATGCTTGGAGCTCAAAAGCTCCATTTTGCAAAGGACCTGGTTAGGTACCTGCACACAGTCAGTTTTCAAGAAGTTTTAAAAATGTTTATTGGATGTATAATATGAGCTAAGGATTGGTGCTAGAGAAGTATTGGCTGGCTACTCTTCCATATGAAACTCTTTGACATGGCTATGCCATACTTCATTCCTTTTTCAAGGTACATAAGAAAAGAAAATTCTCCAGAAGACTGGATGTGAAATCACAGCATACTCATCTTAGGAATTCCCATATGGAAGGAAATTAGAACCCTCAGGGTCACTTTTCTATGCATAACTTTGGGTTCAGGAAATCTAGTTTGAAGCCGTTGGAGGGGCAAGAGCCCCCACTAGGCTCTTCTCAGCTTCATCTTTGAGAGAATTGATGTCTGCATTTTAATTCAGTCCAACATGTCATTAACCCCCCCAGATACCCTTCCCACTAAGACAAGACCCATGATGAGGTGGGAGGAGGAGAAAGAACTCTCTTTGAGGGTCCTGTCCTTTGCTCAGGGCAAAATGATCTATTAGAGACTGACAAATCAATAAAGGCAATTTAAGCCCCTTTCTTGGAGTTCGTGTGACTTACAGGAAGGCAATGGTGTAGCGCCTGGGTGGTGCCATGGGCCCCTTGCTCCTTCCCCTCTCCACAATTATAGCAAATTTGCCTAATGCACTAAAAGCCAATGAATCATGTCGACTGGTGATGGGATGAGGAAGGTGAGAGAGAAGACGTCGGATGCTGGCAGATGCCCTGCTAACCTTGGTTTTAATTAGGTTTGAGTGAATAACAAACAAAACAATCCTTCATTTGCGACAACCAACTGTGGGGGGGGGGGGAAGGCCCATGGCTGGTTGTCACAAATGAGCAATATCTTAAGTCTCCAGGGAAGTCAATATGGTTTCTCCCCCATGGATCACATCACTTGAAAGAGTTGGGGCTCTACGCAACCACTGGTGAATTTAGACTCATTTTTACCAACTGGGGCCCAGGTTTTACACCTCTTAAGTGTTCTGCTTGTTCCTTGCAATGGGATGGGAGCCCTACGGTGATTGGACTCATTAGCATTAATCACAAAGAGGAAGTCGCAGCATTTCTCTCTTTCATGCTAAGAATAGAATTTTAATAGTCTTAAATTTTAATCAGAAATTCTACAAAATAACTGGCCTGTATTGATCTAAACTGCCAAGGTCAAGAAAGATAAGATAAGATTTAAGGATAGTTTCAGATTCAAGAAGAAGAAGAAACATCATGACAACTGAATGTAACCCATGATCCTAAATTTTCTTTACTATACAGAGCACTACTGGAATACTGAAAGAATTTTAATAAAGTCTGTAAACTATCTAATAGTATTGTTACAATGGAAACTTCCTAATTTTGATTATTGTAGTATGTTAATATGAGAGAATGTCCTTATTTTTAGAAAATACACACTGAAGAGATAAAGTGGAATCATATCTGCAACTTACACTCAAATGGTTGATAAAAAAAAATCTATTGTCTATATCTATCTATCCATCATCTATCTATCTATCTATCTATCCATCCATCTATATCTATCATCTATTGAAAGCAAATGTGGTAAAATGTCACTATGTGTGGAATATGGATGAAGAGTAGATGGCAATTCTTTGTACTAATTTTGCATCTTTTCCATTTAATTATCCACCAAGGATTCCTTGAGGACTTCCTGTATGATTAGCAGATGGCTGGGTACTGTGAAGAATTCCCCAAACATAAGACAAGATTCATGCCCTCATGGTATTTACAGTTTAAATGAGGGAGATGCACCTAGTACCACATTGAATAGAATAAGGCTTTACCTAGTGAAGTGCTAAACTGTGTGGACTGCAAATAATGACAAAGTAAAAAGCTTAAAAAAATCCAATCAACAAAGATATTGCTAACTATGGCCAGTATGTTTCAGGCCCCTTTCTCTTCTCTTCTTCCCAAACCATCCTCTCCATCCAAATTGTGGCCAGGTTTGTGATTGGAATCTCTAAATATATAGAAAATTGTGAGACCCCATTGATTTCTCTAGATGAAGAGGTTTCTTACATGATGAGGTTATATAAATAAATTTGTACAAAGAACCAATAAAAAAATAAAAGGATTGGGCCAGATAATCACCAAGATCCTTCATAGCTCCAACATTCTTTGATCTTCTGAGTTCATGAGGTAGGAGGAAAACCATGGTCACAGTCTTGGGCCTTTAAAACAACTTAAAACAACCCTCATGCTTTGCTTATGCTGCTTATATTCACTAAGACCACATGTGGCAGGGAAAGTATCTTTTCTACATAGTGCCATGGGGAGGGCTTCCCTTGCTCTGGAAGCCCAAGGCAACCATATTCCTCCACTGATTTCAGACAGCTTATCCCAGCTGCTTCTCCCAGGATATTCCCTGCTTAGTTCTTCTGACCTAATTGATTTTTTCAGAGTTCTCAAGACTAAGGGTGTGAGAACACTCTCAGTTAAGATGCAAATGATTTGCACCGATACTCAATGTATCTATATACCTAAAGATGTACGCATACATTTTTCCAACACCAATCTCTAAAATTATAATTCTGGAACAACTTTAGAAATTTGTTCTACATTATAAAATATTTTTTTAAAAATATTAAAAACTGTCATCAGTTCCGAGTTTTTCTGGACTTATAGACCAAACTATCTGCCAAGAGTGTCTGTGTCACCTTCATAGATTCTAAGTAAGGTGGCTTGTGGCACTTCTGGACATAACCCGAGGGCTGCTTAGCCCCAAGTCCCTAGCTGAGAGATGATTCTCCTTCTTAGAGGCAGGACCTTGGTTGGGAAAAGAGAACTGGCTCTAATAGGTGGTAAACGCTTTAGTGTACATTAGGTTTTGACTATGGCTGACATTGCTAGCTGACATCCCAAAAATCCATTCTCCTCTTCTTGATTATCAGAATCCCAATTTTTTGCTTATGAGTGAAAATACTCACCTGTCCAGACTCTCCTGAAGCTGGGGATGGAGGGGAGGGTCATAGGCTCTAGTGTTGGTAGGTAGTAGGTAGGATGTGCAGAGAAATTTTAGAGAGAGTTGTTTGTCCTGATAAAAAATAGTCGCAGCTCCTTTGCCCTGGAAAGTGTCTGTGCAGCCTGGATCATAGAGCAGCCATTCTCAGAGCCAGGAGGCTAAGAGCCATAATAATGTTGGGGCAGCAGGAGTCTAGAAGGAACCCGGCTTCTTGGCTGCTTCCTGCACTGCCTCTGAACATTTCATTATATGAGAAAAATGAACTCCTTGTGGTGGGGTTTTTACTATATGCCCCTGAATGCATTCCCCAACAGAGACTCCAATATACCCCACCTTACCCCGGGTCCTTATGATTTTCAATGGCTCTGACTTCACAGGCAGGGCCACTCATCTTCTCATCAGGGTGTCACTGTCTCCAGTCTACACTGTGTAATTCAGGGATGGGTTCATAGCTTAAGCCAGAACAATCTGAATAAATCAAGATTTTTGTACCCAAAAGACAGACTTTCTTTACATGTGGATTTGGAGTTATGATGGTACAAATTCTAGAATTGCAGCAGCCATGTGGTTGTTGTGAGGAGAATGAAGCTAACATTTGAGAGCATAAATCCCAACTGAGAGATGGAGGGACTGGGTTCTTCTAACATAACTGAAGCCCCTATATCAAACTGTGTCGAAAGCTAGCCCTAACCTTGGACTTTCTCATTATATAAGCCAATAAATTCCCTTCTTCCTAAAGCTAGTTGGGGTTTCCTTAGACCAAGTAGTACTAAGGAGCCCTAATTGATTCAGAGACTCCCTGAGGGTGTAAGCTGACTGAGGGGAGTTCCTGGCAGCAGCCCTCTTGAGTGCTTAGAAAGGGCCTCATGAAAGATGACCTGGAGGGTGCTTTTTAGGAACATGCAGCTTAGTCTAAGGCAAATTTGAGCCCTGTCAGTATCATTCTTAATGATACTGACACATTTTGATCTTTGGGTCCAATGAGAACAGTTTTGTCAACTCTGAAAATGAGACCTGTCTTGGAGAAAAACAGGGTTCTGTTTTGTTTAACTGGGGAAAGGGTGATGCAGGCTAATGAAACATCCTGTGGTGAGTTATTTCTTCATCTTTCAGGAAACACAATCACCAGGGACAACACTTACTTTCATAAAATTTCCTCTGACACCATCTTGATTCCACAAATTACTGTCAACCAGAGCTGTAAAGAGTTATTTTTAAACTAAATCTACTTGGCAAGCCATAGAATGGGCTTTCAGATTGTGGATCATAAATGGTTCCAGAACTTTCCAAGGGAAATATCTGGCACTTTGTATGTAGTTTCAACACAGAGGAAATAGGAAGGGCCCTGCCTAGAGCAGTAGACAGACTGCAGGGCTCAGAGGACAAAGGAAAAACCCATGTCCTGTGGATTCAGATCTTGACTTAACATCTGGAATGAGCCAATTTGAGAGAGCATGATATATTCGCTGTAAGAAAGATGAGGATCACATCCATGGCAAGGTGTGCTGGGCAGGCTCTAATATACTGCAACATGTCCCTTCTTTTTATAAGCCATCACCTGAAAATAAAATGTACTTCAGAGGTTACTTTGTCTCTCTTCTGAGCCTATGTTCATTGTCTCCCAGGTCAGCTATAAGCCCCAGTAGTCCATACATCCCCGTAGTGTTATGGTTTTTATCACTTCATTTGGCCTTTGGGGAGAGCAGAGATGGCTGCCTCAAGCAGAGAAGGTGAGACCATCCTGCCCGCCTTTCCAGCATGGCTTCTGGATTCAGTCCAGGACTATCCATCTTCTCCAGGACCCAAGTAGAGAAGGCTTGGCTTCCCGAATTATCTACCTGGCCTTCCTTCTCCCATGTCTTTCTTAGACTTTACATGTCCCCATCCTCTACTAGGTCTCCTACCTTTCCACTTGTCACCAAAGGGCCAGCCAATGAGAGAAGAAAGGGCTCCAACACGTTGGTACCAAACATGAACCAACAAGCAGTCTAAGAGTTCATGCAGTTCAACCTCAAACCAAGCCCTGTTCTCTTTCTTTCCATCACTTCCCCTCTTCCCTTCTTCTCCATGCTTCTCAGACTTTTTTATTTAAAGACAAACATGTCGTTCAATTTATCTAGGTGTCATATAAAACTGAGTGGTGAGGGCTCCTGCAGAGCTGACTTACCCTTAGGGATGTGCTGTGGGGCCCTCAAAGAGAACCTCACCTTCACAGCAGCCCAGCATAGTGAGCGTGGTAGCCCCACTTCATGGATCAGGAACTGGGGTGAGACATTTTCCTGGGCCACCCAGCTTGTGACAGAGCTGGGATGACTCTGAATCCGCATTTCCAGTGCTCTCTCTCTTCAACCAGCCTGAGTTTCCTCAGAAACTGTGTTGCCAAAGCAATCAGGCCTTTGTGGGCATGTGGCAGTATCAGTGGGATGAAGAACATTGCCCAGAGTTTCTCTCATGTGAGTCTTTTGCACCTAACAATTATGAAGGCGGCTTCGGGGGCAAGGTGACATTGTGTTTTTCCTCCTTCTCCCCCTAACTCCCTTCTCTTAAATAGTAAAAAAAAAAAAAAAAAGAGTTTTAGCACCTTTATCTCTGACCTGGGTCACAGCTGGAGAAGGACACAAGTGGAACAGAGTCCTTATGGCTCTGTAAACCTCTGGCTGCATTCCTGGGGTTGAGTCATGTCTCTGCTTCGGGAAGGTGTCATTAATTTGGTGCAAGAAATGAACAAATACAAGTATAGTATGGCATAAAGCTCCCTGAAGAAACTGAGAACTTTCTGGGTTGTATCCACAAGCGTGGGCTGAAAGCAAAGATTACAGAAGGTGTTGATGGGCCTGGAGCTTAAAAACATTCCTTTGGAGTAATTAAGAGGCAGCTTAGCACCTCACTGGGCTATATGTACTTTTGCTAAAAGTGCCTTTACTTGCATCAGGAAGGCTTTTTTCTTTAAATGTGTTTTTTGAATTATAATATATTTGTGTGAGTGAGACCAGGGTTGGGCTCAACCCCTGGGGTCATTGTCTCAGGAGTATGGATGGAGCTAAGTGGGTGTCAGGAAAAATTGTTTTTTAAAAATTGTTTTTGGAATTTTATGTCCTGGAGATGGCAGGATATGACATAGCATGATAAAGATGGTGATGCCTTTGTTTTTTCATCCAAGAATGCAGGAGGTAAAAGCAGCACCTCCCAGATAGGATTCAGATCCTAATCTACAGGTTAGTGGGGGACATCCAGGAAATGCCTCCTTCTGAGGGGTGGCCCAGGAGAGTGTTTCTACATAATGTTTCTGTGACTTATGTCTAACTGCACAGAGGAAGCGTGGCCACAGCTGCAAACCAGAGGGCCTGGTACTGATCAGGGGTAGTGGGACACTAGTTTTTGTTTTATTTTAATTTTTTTTTTAATTTATATTAAAAATTTTTAAAGAAAAATCTTATATATTTAAGGTATATAATTAGATTTTTAAATGAAATTTATTCAGTGACATTGGTTAATAAAATTATATAGATTTCAAGTGTATAATTCAATAATACAAATGTGATGTTTTGATATACATGTACATTGTGAAATGATTACCACAATCAAGCTAATCAATACAGCTATCATCTCACAGTTACCATTTTGTGTGTGTGTGGTGATAACACTTAAGATTTACAAATCTCGGCAAATTTCAAGTATATAATAGAGTATTTTTAACTAAAGTAACATTGCTATATATTAGGTTTCCAGACCACATGCATTCTACACACTTTGAAACTTTGTTGACCTCTTTGACCAATATCTCCTCATTTCCTCCTTCCTCCTCCCCGGTAACTACTACTCTACTCTCTGCATCTATGAATTTGACTCTTTTAAGTTCAAAATATAAGCAAGATCATATTGTATTTGTCTTTCTGTGTCTGGCTTATTTCTCTTAGCATTATGTCCTCCAGGTTCATTCGTGATGATGCAAGGGACAGGATTTCTTTCTTTTCAAAGGTTGAATAATGTATGTATGTATGTATGTATGTATGTATGTATGTATGTATGTATAAAATTTTTTGATTCATTTATCCATCAAGTGCATCCATAGCTTGGCTATTGTGAATAATGCTGCAATAAACATGGGAGTGCAGATATCTCTTTGAGATCCTGATTTCATTTCGTTTGGATATATGCCCAGAAGTGGGATTGCTGGATCACAGGTGACATGGGATGGTGATAAACCAACCCAGTCAGAACCTTTCTTTTGCTGGATGTGTTCTAGGAGCACTGAGATTGGATACACACCCCAGCTTAGGCCCTGTTCTGAAGCACCCCACCCTATGACAGTTCTAGATTTCCTGAGGTAGCTGCACATCCTGGCACTGATGTACTGAACTGCAGAGGAGCTGTGGGGCTCAAGCAGTATTTTATGGTGTCCTGGGATCCCTGACAAACTGGCTTTCAGTAAAGCCTCATTCTGGAAGGGAGCGGCATGACTCCTTCCCATAGTTTTAGGAGAAGGAAGACTCCACATTCTATCAAGAATAAAGGAAAAATGACTGGTCATTTCTAGACTGGAGCCTCTTATCTGCTGACCCAAGATTCTCGAAGACTACTTTCTTCTCTCTTATCCCCCAATCTCTTTCTCTAATTAGTTCCCTCACCTCTCCATTTTCTGACTTTGTATAGTACAGCAGCTAGAAAGGCTTTTACATCTTCTAAGGGAGCCACCTACAAATTATTCCTTTCCCTTGAATGGCTCTGGAAGGTTCCTGAGGCCCATGTCACAGAGCAAACCTTCCAGATGCCTACCGGTAGGCTTCCTATAAGAACCCACCTGGGGTACTATTGGGCTGAGCAGATAAGTCAGTGTGCAAATTGCCTCAGGCCTGAGGCTCATTCATTTGCCCCCTTGGGCCCTGCTAGTTCAAGAGCCACCATTCTGAGCAGTAATAGCAGAGCAGAACCAAGGGTGGATGCTGGAGTTAGAGGGACATCCAGAGTTAGCACTTCACTCCAGCTGCCTGCCTGCCAACCCAGTCCCGGGCTCTGAGGTGTGGCGTGCATGCTGCCTTTCCCTCACTCATCAGGCAGAGCTGGCCACTTTCCAAATAGTCTCAGCTCTGGAATCTAAATCCTTGTCCTCCCCTTTCTCTCATGTGCCTCAGAGGTCTCTGATCAAAGTGAGAAGAGAACTTAATGGGTTTCCCAGAAGCACAGTTGTGTAGAAAGGCTAGGAGACATGGTTAGCTTATCTGTTACCAATTTAAACCTAGAAGTTTGTAGAAATGGCTGAGCTGAAGAATTGACCCCCAAATTCCTGGCCTTTTGCCAATAATAGGAGGCTTACAAAGAATGGAGCTACAGCCTATGACTTGGATTATTATTCTCTGGGAGAATTGGCCCCATTGTTCATGGGCTCATTATGTCCGAGGTTTTTCTCCTAGCTCCAAAAATCCTACAAGAGTCCACACCTATCTGTTAAGCATGAGATATGCTGAAAGGTTTACCCAGACCCTGTGTCTGAGGCAGTGTTTTATTATCCTCCCGCACACCAGCAGAGGGTGGCATGTACACTCTGGGTGAATATGGGGTGAAATAGAAGATGTTCATAAAAGATCTGGGAATCTTTAAGTGATGAAGAGCATGGGGTTGAAAACCAGACAGATCTGTGTTCCAGTCTTGGCACCTGATGATGTTGGGCGAGTTACTTAACCATATTGAGTCCCAGCTTCCTTATTTGCTAAGTAGCAGCAATATCATCTACCTTCAGGACTTTTGTCGTGAAGAATAAGTGAGCTAGTTCAAGTAAAATGCTTAGCACCGTGGTTGCCACAAAATTAAGACTCAAAAAAATATAGCTAGTATTAATTAGTTTTTAAAAGAAACCTGAATTTTAAAAGCAGGTTTTGAATTCCCAAGTATTTTATTATAAAGGGTTTACTTATCTACTTGTAACAGAAAAATTTTCCCCCCTCCCCTGAAGGGAGTATAGAAAGAAGGTGCACTTTCTTGCGCCCCAGTCCCACCCGCCTTCATATGTCCACACTAGAATATCTGCTGGAATTCCAGTTCCTCATATATTACAAAGACTTCAGACTGGAAGAAGCCTTTAATTTTATGTCCCTTATATTTCTAAATGGTTCTTAACCATTTCTACAACATCGTCTTTACTGTCTCGCTTAGTATATATGCAATATTGAAAATGAACTAATTCATGTTTGTGAATTGGAAGAATTAATATTGTTAAAATGTCCATACTACCCAAAGCAATCTACAGATTCAATGCAATTCCTATAAAACTGCCTGTGGCATTTTTCACAGAAATAGAAAAAAAATCCTAAAATTTGTGTGGAACCATAAAGATTCTGAATAGCCTAAGCAATCTGGAGAAAGAAGAACAAAGTTGGAGGCATCACATATCCTGATTTCCAACTATATTACAGAGCTCTACTAATTAAAACAGTATGGGATTGGCATTAAAATAAAAACAGATAGAGAGATCAATGGAACAAGATAAAGAACCCAGAAACAAACTCATGCATATATGGTCAATTAATTTTTGACAAAGAAGCTAAAAATGTACAATAGGGAAAGGATAATCTTTTCAATAAATGTATTGGGAAAACTGGACTGCCACATGCAAAAGAATAAAACTGGACCCCTACTTGACAATATACACAAAAATCAATTCAAAATGAATTAAAGACTTGAGCATAAGACTTGAAACCATGTAACTCCTAGAAGAAAATATAGGGGGTAAGCTCCTTGACATTCATCTTGGCATGATTTTTTGGGGGTGCAGGGATTTGATACCAAAAGCAAAGGCAAGTAAAGTAAAAATAAATAAGTGGGAATACATTGAACTAAAAATCCTTCTGTTCAACAATATGAAAAAGAAATCATCAACAAGATGAAAAAGCAACCTATAGAATGAGAGAAAATATTTGTAAACCATTCATGTAATAAAGAGTTAATATCTTAAATACACAAGGAACTCATACAACTCAATAGCACAAAAACAACCCAATTGAAAAATGGACAAGGGACCTGAATAGATATTTTCCCAAAGAAGACATACAATGGCAACAGGTGCATGAAAAGCTACTCAACACCACTAATCAGAGAAATGTAAATCAAAATCACAATGAGTTATCACCTCGCACTTGTTAGGATGGCTATTATTAACAAAACATGAGCTAACAAATGCTGGTGAGAATGTGGAGAAAAGAGAGCCCTTATACACCATTGGTAGAAATATAAACTGGTACAGCCAGTATGAAAAACATTATGAAGGGTCCTCAAGAATTAAAAATAAAACTATCATATACTCCAGCAATCTCGCTTCTGGGTATATATCTAAAGAAAATGAAAACAGGCTCTCAAAGAGATATTTGCACCCTCATGTTCATTACAGAATTATTTACAATAGGCAAGCAATGAAACAACCTAAGTGTCTGTCAATGGATAATGGATAAAGATGTGATGTATATACAATGCAATATTAGTCAGCCTTAATAAAGAAGAAAATCCCATCCTTTGAGACAACATGGATGAATCTGGAGGGCATTATACTAAGTGAAATAATCCAGAACGAGAAAGACAAGTACTGTTTATTATCACCACATGTACAATATTAAAAAAAAATAGTGGAACTTAGAAATGGAGTGTAGAAAAGTAGTTTTAGGGGCTGGGTAGGTGTAGAAGAAATTTGAGAGTAGTTGATAAAACTGTACAAACTTTCAGTTCTAATATAAGGTCTGAGGATCTAATACATAACATGGTAATTACAGTTAATAACATTGTATTGTACAATTGAAATTTGCTAAGAGTAGAACTTAAATGTTCTTATCCCCCATTAAAAAGGGCAAATATGTGAGGTAATGAATGTGTTAACTAACTTAATGGGGGCAATTTTTTCATAATATATACATATATCAAACATTATCTTTACACTTTAAATATCTTATAATTTTATTTGTCAATTATACCTCAATAAGGCTAAAAAGAAAAAATAAAAGAAAACTCTTTATATAAGGCCATTTGTGGGTTTTTAAACCTATCTGCAGATTTTTTTTTGCAGGAAGGAGGTATCAGAGTAGGGGTTTATATCATAGTGATCCAAATAGTTTCAAATCGTACATCAAGCTCTCCCTTTCTTAAAATATCCTTCAGACATCTCAGCATGGGAATTTCCTTCACCACCCTACCATATATCTTACTCAGAGTTGACCCCAGATTGACAGAGTCAGGCTGACACCTCCCTAGACTCTTCGATTGGAGATATATAGGTTCTTCTCATCTCCTACAGAACAGTTTTGCTTCTTTCTGCTGCTTAGATTCTTGCCAATACACTAAGGTCGTCGTCTTCTACCTAAAGCTTATAATTGAGGTGTTCTCCTAAGCAGGGGACTTTCCACCAAAGAGGCAGAGTGCTGTCAGCTGTTGATTCCTTTTTTATCCTGGTCATGCAATGGGAAAATGCAAGTTTCGTGCATATGTCTAATGAGATAGGATGCTTGCCTTAATTTAGGGGTTAAGAAGATGAAGGACAAGTAAGAGTTATTTTGATACTTGACCGGAGTGTTTACTGTTTTTCTTTACTTCTCAAACTCTGTACAGATTTCCCAAGAGCCGTGTTGTGCCTACCAGGCTGCCCTCCACCCCCTAAAATATGTCAACTGTTTGGAAGTAGAAAGGCCATTAAGGTCATTAGCAAATGGACTTGAAGGACCAGTGTGGCTGGACTGTAGAGAGTGAGAATGATAGAGATGAGGATAAACCTGGAGAAAGATACAGGTATATCAACCCCTCTCCAGAAAAGTGATTTCATTTCAAAAAGCTCTTAAGATAACCTTTTCCATGGCTGTCTAGCTATCATTTCCATCTCAGTTCTGCTCCCTGGGGCTGTCCAGAAAGACAATTACAGCTGAATGGCTCTCCTCTAACCCTCTCCCTGGCAGGTGAGATTCTCAATGATAACAAGATTAAAAAAAAAAAAAAAAAGTGAAATGCAGTCCTCCAAATAATGTGCTAGCCAGCATCTTCCTTCTTTGTCCCCCATCCCAGTACCCCTCATTCAATGTGAAAACTCACAGAAATGACACAGCCTCTGATGACCCTTTCTTTCTGCACACTTTGTTCCATTTGGATCAGAGCCCCTGGGCAGGAGCAGGAGCCCAACCAGAACCACTTGGCCTCTGCTGGATGCTTGGGGTCCCCAGCAGCTTTAATTACCCTTAGACTTCTCTCCTTGCAAGCTTCGCAAGGTGTCTTAAACTTCCTTGTTTCTGAAAACTGGGCCCCAGCCTACACTGAGCCTTGTGTGAGTTAGAAAGAGATACCCCTTGGTGCCCATGCAGTTTGGCCAGAGGAGCCTGGGCTGGAGTTCAGTGCTTCCCTGACCAAGTACCTTTGTTCAGGTTGCAAACTGTACAATTGAACAAGTCTGCTCTGTTTATAACAGGCCTATAAAGGCCATCAGGAACAAAAAGGCATAGCCTCACCGATGAGGAAACTCAAGCTCAAGTTGGCCCTGAGCTGAATTAGTGCCTGTGATTCTCGGCTCATGGTTTAGGCAGATTCGAACATACCACCTTACATGAGAAACCTAGTTTAGCCTGACAGGATGCAAAGGGCCAGAAAGATATACACTTGAACGTTGCCTCTTACTAGCCATGTGAACTCGGGCTTTCCAAAGCTGGATTTTTCATCTATAAAATGAGGATAAAAATTATCATCCCGCAGGGCTATTGGCAGGGTTAAACGAGAGACTGGGTATATGTTAGCCTGCCTAAAGGTGGAATACAACCCATATTAGTTGGCCCAGGGTGCAGGGACCAAATCTGGGAGGGTGATGAGGTTTGTGTTGAAGTGCAGGGATAGGGAGGAGGCAAGAGTTGAGTACCAGTGGATGCTTCTCTTTCTGGTGACTCAC
Source organism: Eidolon dupreanum (assembly GCA_028627145.1). Classification (NCBI taxonomy): domain Eukaryota; kingdom Metazoa; phylum Chordata; class Mammalia; order Chiroptera; family Pteropodidae; genus Eidolon; species Eidolon dupreanum. The sequence continues at coordinate 67,652,167 of CM053510.1, read as the reverse complement.
AGCCTGGTGACTAGCAAGGCTGGGAGGCAACAATCTTGGTGGGGAGGAAGGCCCCAATCATTCCAAATGGTTGACATATTTTAGGGGGGTGGAGGGCAGCCTGGTAGGCACGACATGGCTCCTGGGAAATCTGTTACAGAGTTTGAGAAATAAAGAAAAACAGGAAACACTCTGACCAAGTATCAAAATAAGATTTCTTATAGAGTAATCACTCCCTTATCAGCAAGGGATACATTCTAAGACCCCCCCACCCCTATCCCAGTGGATGTCTGAAACCACAGCTGGTACTGAACCCTATGTAACCTGTTTATTCCTATATGTCTATACCTATGATAAAGTTTAATTTATAAATTAGGTACAGTAAGAGATGAACAATAATAACTAATAATAAAATTGGACAATTATAGCAATATACTATAATTAATTTGTATGGATGTGGTAGCCATTATTTAGTAAAATAAGAGTTACTTGAACACAAACACTATGATACTGTGACAGTCAATCTGATAACTGAGGTGGCTTACTACTAAGTGACTAACGAGCAGGGAGTGTATACAGGTTGGATATGCTGGACAGCAGGATGATTCACATCCTGGGAGGGACAGCGTGAGATGGCGAGTAGATTTTATCATGCTACTCAGAATGGCGCACAATTTAAAATTTATGAATTATTTATTTCTGTAATTTTCCATTTAATATTTGTGTACCATAGTTGACCGTGGATAACTGAAACCTTGGAAAGTGAAACCGCAGATAAGAGGGAGACTAATCTAGTGTGAGAATTTGAGGATGGGTGCTGGCAGAGGGTTGACTGCAGTAGGAATGGAGCTTCCAGGGCAGACATTTCTCCACCAGCCTAGGTGTGAAGGAACAGCTGGTGAACAGAGACAGAGGACAGTCAGTTAAGACACTTTCTTGTCACACCATCTAAAGTTTCATGTTCTCAGTGAGGCAGAAGTTTGATTTCTCCTGTCCCAGGGACCCTGATTTTGGGCTTTGAAGAACTGGGTGAGTTTCTCTAGTCACTCGTGTGGCTTGTGCAGGAAGTCAGATTTGTGCCTCTTTATTCATTTGTTAAAAACAGGTATATTAAACACTTATTTTATTCCAGGCACCATGTTACACACTGAAGTTACAAATATAAATAAGATATAAGGCAAATCCCCATTAGGTTTTAATACATACTAATATTAAACATATACTAATGTGTATATATTTATGAATGTGTTTGTGATGTCAATTTTTGTGAGTTTATGCATGTAAGTGGCTGTGTTAGTGTATGTGTTTTCATGTATGTAGCCATATAAGTCAGTCTGTGTATGCATGCGTGTTTATGAGTGTATATGTTTAAGTATATGTAATTATGTTTATAAATCTGCAAGGTTAAGTGTTTCTGTGTGTATCCTCTTCTCCAAAAACTAAGAAAGTATAGAGAGAAATCACTTTAATGAGTCTGAGGTTTACGTATATAGAAAGGGGTAGTTATTGTTGGAGAGTATTTTACCCCTGTGATTCTTGGAGCTTGGAGCTGATGCTGCCTCATCACATCATACTCACCTCATGCAAGGTAGAGTGAGGACCTAAAGAGCCAGGTAGACAAAAGGGACCCACCACAGTTCAAGGCAAGCAGGAAGCCAGGGCCCAGGAGGGCGAAACCAGAGTGAAGTAATTTGCCAAAATCCAGGGGCTAGAACTAGCAAAAGGTTAGAACTACCAGGAAGAGCTAAGAGCTTGGCAGTCGTCAGAGATCTAGCAGAGTTAGAAGACTAGAAATGGACAAGAAAATATCTGATACCCAGGTGCCCTGGCAAACTGGGCTGTGCTTCCCCTAGCCACCAGAGCACAAGCTAACTTTTAGACAAAGGCTGTCTCAGGCAGAGCCCCACTAAAATTTCCTGCAGGGTGGCAACCAGTCAGTGCCTGGCTTGGGAATCAGTAAGAGATCAGTGTCTGAAGGTAATACCGATGCCTCCAATGGAGACTGAGACTGTGAGGTAGAATACGGAAAAGGGGCTGAGAAGACCCAGAAGGCTCAGATCAGGAACAGGGGCGGGGCCAGACAGGACACTAAGCTTATCCACAAATATATAATTTTTGTTTATAGTTGTCTTTTGCATGATTGGTCATTTAGATGGGCTTCTTTAAAATGTATGCTCATGTAATATTTTTATTATGCAGTTACTCATGAGAGAAAAAGGAAAAAGGGAGTATCTGAATGCTTCTAATTCATTTGCTTAATGGAGCACTCAGAGTAGGAGAGAGAAAGCTCTCCAATCATTTATTTCAGCATCAGAGATATATCGGAGAGTTCCTGACAGTGACCTCCAGCCACTCTGGGCAGAGAGTGACTGTTTTTATCTTGGTGCCAGACATGCCTGAAAGCCATGCTGTCTTCTGGAAGTGCAGATAACAGTGTCGATAGGAAGAGCAGAGCTGAGGGAAACAGAGCTGAGGGAAACGGCAGAAGAGCTCTCTCCAATCCTGTCAGGGCTTGGAAGAGAATTCAGTCTTACTTCTCACAGTATTCCAGCTTGTTGCTTTCTTGGCTGTGGGAGGGATTTTAGATGTTAATTCCAATTTCTTCTGCCTATAGCTGGATTTCCTTTCAACCATAGGCTGGTGAATTGTGTCGGCTTGCACAATTGCTTGCATTTGTTCCCAGCACAGGGCCTGGGGCGAACGGGGCAGGGGCTATTGAGATAGGCTCCAACGGGACAATATTTCTTCTCTGGCTTACTTGGCTTGATTTCTAGACTGTGAGTTCACATTTGATAACCAAATGAAAGATAGTAGCATGTTAGTCGGTGAGAGCACTGGCTGTAGAGTCAGGCTAACCAGGGTTCAAAAACTGATCCCCTAGTGGGTGGGACCTTGGACAAGTTACTAGGAATCCTAGCTGCTGGTATGATGAGAGGTAATACAGCATAGTGGTAAAGAGGGTAGACTCTAGAGATGTTCCAATGTGTACTTGCTATGTTACCTTGGACAAGTTATTTATCTCTGGGTCTCAGTTTCCTCACCCATGAAATGGAAATTAAAATAGTACCTACCTCATAAGATTATAATAAGGACTGAGTGAATTAATATATATTAATATATATTATGCTATGTTAACATGTTATATGTGTTATATACATATATGTTATATAATATGTCAAAATAATACATATCAATGTAATATATTAATATAACATATAATAATATACATGATCTATAGTAATAGCTTGGACTGATGCATGGCACACTAAGTATCTAATATTATTAACTTGACTCTATCTATAAAATGGAGATTTTTGGAATTATGTACTTCACTGAATTGTTACGAAGATAGAGGCAGTGCTCATAAGTGTTTTGCCTAATACCTGACAAACAGTAAGCTCTCGATAAATATATGCAGTTGTGCTAATGAAATCAGTCTGGATGCCAGTGTCAGGGCCTAGACAGCAAGGGGATCCTAGTGATTCTAGAGAGACAAGCTGGTCCGCCTATCGCCTCTCCTGATGGGGAGAAGGCCTGAGAGAGCTGAGCCTAGTGACATCATGACAGCTGTTACAGAGCTGCATCTGATCTCCTTAGCTGACTCCAGGCCCGGCTGAGCATCGCTTCCCTTATCGACCCAGGAAGGCGGCAGACTGAGGGGGCTGTTCTTCATGAAAGAAAAATGCCTGTGCCTCTGAATTCCCACCGGGTGTGAGACAGAGGAGGAGTGGGCAAAAATGGGCACTAGGCCAGGAGAGTAGGAGTGAGTGTGTGGGAGGAGCCAAGAGATGGCTGAGCTCCCACCGCTGGAGACAAACACACCCTGTCTGGAGGTTTGCGGGGTGCTGGATCCCTGCCTGGCGCTCGTAACAGCAGTGTGAGTGTGCACGTCCTCATCTAGAGAAGACTCACTTTTAGAAAGGGCCCCTGCAGAGCCCGATGCCAAGAGAAGTGCCCCTCTAGGTCCTGGTGTTGAAAGTCTGGGCTGCGACCTGCTGAGGCAAAGAGCTTCCTTGCTTATTCTCCTGATAAAGAATGTGCAGACCTGACTGGAGGATACCTGGAAGCCATACTTTGACTTTGCGAAGGGACCCCTAAACCCAGGGGCCCCAGCCTGGCTAAGGAGCCAGGAGAACTCTGGTTTCAGCAGTCCTCCCAGGCCCGCACTTCCCGCATTACCTAAGATCTATTTTTATTCTACAGTGCCTCGTCTAGGAGCAAAATCAGCTCTTACTGCTCGAATAGCTAGTCACATTTCAGTATTGTGCAGTTTAATTGCTTAGCAAATGATAATAATGAGCTACCATTTAGCGAGCACATACATGAGCCAGACTGTCACTGAGTGCTTTCTGCAGCGGGCTCTGCACTCAGATTGCTTGACTCTATTGCTGACTAACTACATAACCTCAGGTGAATTTACTTAACTGCTAAAGCCTCCACCCTTGTTAAATGGGGAACACCCCACTGTGAGGGATGTTGTCCTGAGAACAAATGAGATATACATGGGTGGTAGACGTAGCACTGGGCCTCCTGGATCCCCTTTCAAGGCAGAACCAGTGGCCCATCTATGGGGAATCTGGCCAGCAGTCAGCCTCCACTTGTCAGTGCCTTCGGGGTCTGCCCTAGCTGCTCAGAGCTGCTTTGGCTGAGGTCCTGCCCTTCCTGAGGAAGCCATGGAGGCCTCAGCACAACACATGTGCTCCGGACGGTGAGAGAGAAACCCTGGGAAGACCCTGGAGCCTGCCAAATCCATAGAAGTTTTAGAGGCCCAGTACTGGGTTATCTCCTTCAAAGGGAAAGACAAATGATTGAATCTTAAACCTCCTGTCATGATAATGAATGAAAAATACCTGGTGAGCCTCTTCAGATTCTGGAAGCAGCATACTCTAAACCTAGGGACACTGCCTGGCCCATATACTAGATGACACAAAAGGCTGCCAGCTTTGTGGGCTCTGCAGCTGGTCTGGGATGCAGTGCAAGCAGTCTTACCACTTGGGCTACACAGTCCAGCAAACACTTCAGTGATGCGAAAAGATGCCACATGGGGTTTGTGGCAAGTCCCAGTGGGAGAATCACAACTCAGGCTTCAGAGTTCTAAAGCAAGGCTATGGAATCTGCAGCATGAATAAATTTAATGGGGGATAAAATTGAGTTTGCATCAGTCCTTTAACCTGACACGTAAGGTTCTCTCTAGTCTGGCTTCTCTCTGCTTCCCAACCTCATTTCTCATCTCTCACTTTGCTCCTTATACTTCACTCATACCCAAATGCTTTTAATTCTTTCAATGCATCATGAAAGTTCTTACCTCCAAGTGTTTTGCATTCCCCACCATAAACACTCACCGCCCCCAATTCATCAGCCTATTTCTTGTCCTTCTGATCCCAGTTTAGATATTACCTTCTCTAGGAAGTCTTCCTTGACCCCAAGCCTCGGTTAGGTTCCTGTCTACGTATTCCCATCCCTGCCCTCTCCACATTACATATTCCAATGATTGCTGGCTCATCTCTCCATCTCTTCTGCTAGACTAAGCTCTGTAGAGGCAGAGGCCACATCTGACTTTTTGACTTGTATGCCCAGAGCTAACAGAGTATCTGTCATGTAGTAGTTACTCAATGTTTTTGAGTAACAGACAATGACTTAGAGCATGGGGTTCATGGATTTCTGAGGCTGGCTTTGTATCCTACACGCGAGGGTCTCCTGCCTCCCTTGTCTGATGGGAACAATGGGGCAGTCCTGTCTTCCACAGCCATGCTTGAGGTGCACGGCTTGGAGCCCTGTACTTCTCTGCACAGGTCCTCTGATACTACCATTTTAGTAGCAAATAAGATGCAGTCATTTAAGGACGCATCTATTTTACTAGTGTTTACGGTACAGTACGAATGCAGATTATCTGATTATGAGTACCAGGTTTTACCATTTTCAGTTAACCTAGCACTAATTTAAAGCAGTCATCTGTCATTCATTTCTCCCTCTTTCTAGTCAGGAGATCACTCTAGGCAAGACCCTTGGAGTCTGTGCTCAATCTTACCCATCCACTATTCATTCCCCCACTATTACACATTTTGCCTGCTCAAACAGAGATGTAGTTCTTTCTTTCACTTTCCCAGGACCTTACACATATGGATGTGTGTAGTGGGAAGAGGTGTTTTCTGAGTCCTGTGCAAACATCCTTGGCTTTGTGTTGAAACTGCCACCTGCAAAGCCACTGAAATATACTTCACAGTATCCACTTGATTTTGCCCCCAAGCCTTGTCCCACTAGAATCTTATGTGTTCTGGGCCCCAAGTGCTCTCATGAATTCCTCTGAACCGAGCCTCTAATCTTGGTTTGCTGTGGGGCACACTTATTTAGACAGTTTGATTTCTTCCTCCTCCATCGGCCAACCATATAACCTTAGTAATATAATTAAGCCTTTCTATACCCTACTCTTCTTGTTTATAAAGTGAGCTTAATAATGACACTCGTCTTGTGGGCCCTAAATGAAGAAATACAGGTAAAAGGCCTGACATATAGTAAACTTTCAATAAATGTCACTTGTGCCATACTGAGGTCTTCCTATCTCTTCCCTTTTCATGAAATGCAAGTTTCATACTCAACTCTTCCACTTACTGGCTCTGTGACGTTGGGTAAGTCTCTTAACTTTTCTGATCTCTATTTTTCTCATGAGTATGAGAGGCACAAACACACCACTTTCGAGGGTTTTTGTGGGATGAGAGATGATTGACTATGTAAAAATACTTTCTGTACGTAGCTACCATGTGAATGGCACTCAGATGTTGGCAAAGGATCCAGGAAGTACTGTAGTCTTCACAACAGTTCCTGTCAACATCAGAGTCTGGCTTTATGGCATATAGCTCACATCTGCCACACACATCAGCATACCAAACTTTCATTCTTTTCCTGTTAGCTTCCCTGAGTTTACTTCCATGAATCTACTTCCATTTTTTTCTTACAATATTAATTTATTTAACACTTCCTGCCCCACCCCTGCCAATATGTACATGTGCATATACACGCATACACCCAGGTCTGGGGGTCTCCAACGTATGCAGAGATTGGGGGAAGGAGGTTTGAGAGGTCTTTCTGAGAATTTGTGATCTTTGTTGGCCACCTGATGGGGTGGTAGCACTCATATCATCATAATTTTATTCACTGATGGAATTTTGGATCTTCAAAATCAGTAATGAAACTATATTAGAGTGGAGGAAACAAGCTTATAGAAGGAAAAGGTTTATCTGAGATCATACACTTGGGTTTTCATAGATCTGGGTACTTTTCTTAGGTTGGGTTCCTCAGAAGCAGTTCTTGAGGATTCTTTTGCAAGTGATTTATTAAGGAAGGGATTCAGGAGAAACAAAAGGAAATGAGGGAAGCATGACAGTGAAGACAGAAAAACCAATAAGTATATGATTTCAGGCAGAGTCCCTAAATGGTGGCTTCAGTCTGATCATGTAGGGTATCTCTGGGGTATACATAATGCCTCAAAGTTCATCAGGACAGGAGAAAAAGATCTAAGTATATACTGGCCAGTCAATAGCTAAGGTCAACATGAGTCTCAAGAACTCATGGAGGGTCATAGGGGGCCTAACCTGTCAGGCACACTGGCTATCTGCACCTGGGCACACAGCCACAAGGCAGTCCTCCAAGGAGAGTCAGAAATGGTAGCCTTAAGCAAAAGTCACATAAAGAAGCTGGGGACAAGTGTATGGAAATGATAAGAAGGATCCCTGGGCATCTAAGTAAGCACTGACAGTGTTTGCCTTAAGACTCATTCCCTTTCTGGGTATTTTTCTTTCTTTCTCATAGTTTCTGGCATATAAGCAAGTACTCTAAAAATGGTGTCCTCTCCTTCATTATTGGAATATGTGTAAATTGGTTTAACCACTTTGGGAAACAGTTTGGCATTTTCTTCTAAATTTGAATAGCTTTTACCCCAGCAATTCCCCACCTCCTTAGAAACTCTTTATCATGTATGAGAAGTCATGTACAAAAGTGTTCACAGCACAATAGCCGTAAATTGGAAACCAACCACGTGCCTATCAACTGTACCATACCTACATAAATTGCATTAGATCCACATGGTGGAATACTGTAGAGCAATAAAAATAAACTGCAACTTTAAGCAAATGCATGTATGAATCTCAAATAAATGGTGAACGTAAGGAACTACAAAAGCATATGTGATTCCATTTATATCAGTTAAAACAATAGGAAAAACTAAACAATAATATTTAGGGTTGTGTGTGTAGAAAGTGAAGCTCTAAAACTAAACAAGGGAGTGACTAACACAAAAGTTAGGATAGTTAGCGGTTATCTTTGGAAGGTGGGAGGCAGAGGGAGAAGTTATTGAGAGGAGGAAAGTCAGGGTTCCTAGGGGACTGATCACATTCTCTTTTTTTTTTTTTTTTTTTGACCTGGGGAGTGGTTATAACAAAATTTACTTTGCAATAAATCATCAAGACGTGTGTCCATTTTGTATATTTTTTCTGAATGTGCAGTATATTTCATAACCAAAAAAAGATTTAAAAATCTAGGAACTATTTTTTAAAAAAGTTTTAATTTCATTTTTCCTTCTGCTCTTTTTTCATTTTTTTACTGTAGCAAAATATACAATAATATAAAATTTTACATTTCAACAATTTTTAAGTGTATAACTCAGTGGCATTAAGTACGTTCATAGTGTTGTGCAACCATTACCACCATCCATCTCTAGAACTTTTTCATAACCCCCAATAGAAACTCTGTGCCCATTAAGCCATAAATCCCCATTTCCTCCTCTTTTCAGCTCTGGTAATGTATTTTACTTTCTGTCTCTATAAATTTGTCTATTTTAGGAACCTCATGTAAGTGGAATTATACAATATTTGTCTTTTTGTGTCTGCATTAATTCACTTAGCATAATTTTTTCAAGGTTCTTCCAAGGTTCATCAGAATTTCATTCCTTTTTATAGCTTAATAATACTCCACTGTATGCATACATCACATTTTGTTTATCCCTATTAACAGATATGTGGATTGTTTCCATCTTTTGTCTACTGTGAATAATGCTGCTGTGAACATGGGTGTACAAATATCTGTTTGAGTCCCTGCTTGCATTTCTTTTGGGTATGTGCCGAGGTGTAGAATTACTGGACCCCCTTCTGCTTTTAAGCCAAAAGGATGAATCTCTCCTCTTCACATGAATTTTTGTATGAATTCTAGCCACTGGGAGGACTAAATATTGGAGGGCTGGGTGAGGCAATAAAGTGAGAGAAGTTCCCAGCTTCAGTCACAAATGACTGAGGCAAGAGCTGATGGAGGCCAGGATTCTTGCGTTCTGTGCCAGTTCCACTCACCATGACCTAGCATGCCCTTCCCACCCCTTTGCTCAGTAACCCCACTATTCCAAGAGAACAATAACTTCCTTGATGGCGGGGAAGAGAATAAACAAGGACAAGTGGGAGATATCAGAGACCTTGAAAAGGCATCTTAGTGTAAATGAAAAAACAAGGTGGAGTAAGAAATGAAAAACATGTACTGTGGTCCTCCCTGGCTAGATGGGGATAAGGACAGGAGGGAGACAAGGAGGCCAGGAGACAAGGGAAAGGGCAAGAGGAGAGGGAGGGGGGAAGGTGTAGAGGGATGGCAGATGGAGGAAGTAAAGACAGTGGAAACTGTAGAAGTGGAAGAAGAGGATGAAGAGAAAGAAGGCAGTGGGGAAGACAGAATATTTTCCAGAGGGGAAGGGGCTGGAGCTGGCCTCCCTGGGCAGCAACCTCTGGAGTTGCCTCTGGATGCCAGAGGAAAATTACAGCCCATCACTCTCAGTGACTGGCATGCTACTTTATGGGGCCTAAAAGCAGAAACACAGCAGTACTGACAGAAACAGGCATATTTAAATCAGTGAAACAGAACAGTTCTCAGCCTGATCCTCCTAAAGCACATTCCCACCTAATATATTATTGACAATACTGACTTTTATCAAGACATTCTGGCCTACTGTGTAATAAATGTGTATCGTCTACTCTTTATCGCCATTACCTCATTAAAATAATTGTCTTAATTTCATTGTTAAAGTGATTAATAGGGCAAATGTTAAAGGAAATTAATACTCAAAAGGAAGAATAACTGTAGCCGAAAAATAGCTCCTCTGAATTGGTCTGGTGGTAAAGTTAGGGATTTTGTAGTTAATGAGGCTTAGAGAGTTAAATATAGAATAGTCCAGGAGAGTGGCCAAGTGTGAGAGATGGAAAGCAAAGTGAGAGGGGTGGAGCCGCAGGGAGAGAGAATGAGAAGCAGAGAGGAGGAGAAGAGAGAGTGCTTCATACATCCATGCCCACTCAGTGAGAGCTCTTTGAGGAGGCCAATCCTCCAGGCCTCTTGGACCCCCCAGTCCCCAGTATAGTACCTGCCACTCACATGGCCCTAAGGCCTCAGAACTCAGCTCTGACCAACGCTCCATGTGAATTGCTGGCAAGGGAAGATGTAGGGGTTTTTGCCAGCTGGGGTCATGGTCTGAGGCTAGACTATTTTATTAATTTATTTTTTTTCACATTTTATTTTTAAAATAATTTTTAATTTTTCAATTACAGTTGACATAGTCATTAGAAATTTACATAACTTACAAAGTGTTCACCCAAATAAATCTATGCCCATCTGACACCATACATAATTATTACAATATTATTGACTATATTCCTTATGCTATACTTTACATCCCATGACTATTTTGTAACTACCAGTTTGTACTTCTTAGTCCTTTCCTCCTTTTTCACCCATACCCCCAAGGCCCCTCTCATATGGCAACCACCAAAATGTTCTCTGTGTCTATGAGTTCGTTTCTGTTTTATTTGTTTGTTTTGTTCTTTAGATTCCACATATAAGTGAAATTCTATAGCATTTGTCTCTCTGTGTCTGACTTACGCTACTCAGCACAGTAACTTCTAGGTCCATCATGTTGTTGCAGATGGCAATATTCCTTTTTTTTAAAATGGCTGAGTAATATTCTACCGTATGTGTATATACCACCTCTTCTATATCCATTCATCCACTAATGGACACCAAGAATTGACTACTCCATATCTTGACTACTGTAAGTAATGCTATAATGAACACATGGATTCACATTTTCCTTCTAAGTAGTGTTTTGAGATTGCTGGGAACTGCTTTGTCTCTTGTTATAGACTTCACCCATAGCCTTTGTTTTAAAGTCTGTTTTGACTGGTGTAAGTATTGCTACCCCAGATTTTTTGTTTGTTTCCATTTTCATGGTGGACTATTTCAAATAGAGCCAGAAACAGCCAGGAAGTAGCTACTGTCACACTCACTCCTCTCAGAGTTGGCTGAGGGAAACATCATCTCTTTCCTTTCCTCCTGTGTCCTGCCATGCTCTTTCCACCCAGAGTCCCTGTCATCCTTAGAGCTCCTGCTCTGCTGACCAGTTGGCTGAACTTCCAGTGCAGAATTGAGACAATAAAACATAATGTACCTAGGGGGCTGTTCTAAATTGGCTTTTCCATCCCCAGAGGTGATCTGAGGTTGGGAAGTTGTAGTTCTCTTTGACAATTTCCTCACTTGTTCATTCAATCGTTCATCTCATGTTTATTAAGTTCCTGTGATTTAGCAGGTTCTATTTTAAAAGCCAGACTTATAGAGATAGAAAGACTTGGCCCTTTAACTCATAGAGTTTCCAGTATAAATATAGTAACACTCCAGTATTCAGCTGTTAATATATATATATTTTTATCTTCTGAAAGTTCTCATAGGCTCTTAACCAATGAAAACTTCTCAAAAGACCTTTCTGTGTACCTTGGCTGATTGGTACACTGTAAAAACCCTTAGCTCATGACCTGCACTGTGTGCTATGGACTCAGTTTTTGACATTCTTCCAGCCTTTTATTTTGTATCTCTGAAAGCAACTGTGAAACTTAATGGCCAGCCAAAGGTGTACAGTGATGGAGGGGGTTCTGCTGCAGAGAAATAAGAGCATAACTGCAGGATGTTAAAATGTGAGCTCTGATGCCATTCAAGATACCTTCTAGGAAATGATCGAAGGAGCAGAGAATAAAGATATGCAAGCAACTGGGAGTATAGAAGATCTCTGACATTCTAAAGGACATCATAAATGACAGTGCAGCCTGGGGAGAGTGGCCTATGGTTGTGTGTGCTGGAAGAATCTCTGGTCTAAGGCACAGGACATGAAGAGAATGGAAGGGCTATGTATCCCTGGAAATCATCAAAGAGACAATGCCAGAAGGGCCCTCACAATGCTGCTGCCTAGGTAGCCCATGCTCTGAAATTGATCTCTAGCCAAAATCTGCTGTGCAGGACTGACCTAGGGGTAAGCTTTTGCAAGCGGGAGAGTTCAATGACTACCTCAGCCTCATTTATAATATTCTTAGACTTTTAAAAATAACTACTATGTTTGCATAGGTTACTTACTTATAAAGTCAGTATAGCAACATCAATAATACAAAGTATTTTATTAAGTAGGTATATCAGTAATACAAAGTATTCTATTAAATATTTCCTGAAAAATACGTATCTGGAGGTAATCAAATATATGAAAAATTATGTGAAAAAAGTCTCTAATGTGTTTTATATGTTGAAATTCTATCAGTTCAGGAATATATATTTATTTATTATTGAAAGATTAAAATGGTACAATGATTCATGATCATTTGAAAGCTGTTAATTTTTTTTTGTACAAAAACATTATTCAGAACCTTCAAAGAGTTAGATAAAAAGGAAATAGGAAGTGCACTAGCTAGATAACGTTAGGAAGAACTTTATCTCCTTTTAGACATGAAAATATTTGTAAAAATTTCAATAATAATATAAGCCAAATAGTTCTTGTCTTTTGTAGAATTGTTTGGTGTATTAGCATTTCTAACACTAAATGAAATAACTTAGTGTTTCATTTGTAAATTCCATTTAGACCACTGGTCTTTCCTATTTGCAAATGTTTCATGTTTCGAATTTTAAATTAAGAGTAATATGTCAATCTCAAGATCTTGTGAAAAAAAAACTCAAAAACCACGTGCTACATTATCCATGATAAACAATCTTCTGTCAAGACATAATTTTAAAAAAATAAGTATGAAAGAAAAAAGGTATTGGAAATAAGCAAAGCATATCCTAAATATCCTGCTCTCCCACTGACCTCAGTTGGAAATGAGTATCCATCCAAGTTCAGTGACTTCGGCAGGATTGCACAGCTGATAGTCCCGAACTACAATGCCAAAATTCTGAAATTTAACTACTAAAATTTTGAAATATATAATTGTAAAAATAATTATTTTTGGTAATATCTCAGGTTTATTCCTGAATTCTGGTAGTCCGTTTTATGATGATGTTATTTGGCTTTGGCTCCATATTGATTTTAACATTTGGTGTTTGGCCAAAAGATGAATTCAGTTAGTATACACCCATCCAGAGTGATAGATGCTGTAATAGACATGGTAATACCATGGAAGGAGTCATGCCTGAGTGTTTGGGAGAATCAGCGAAGGCTTCACACAGAAGCCAAAATGGAGACTGGGAGGATGAATTCGAAGTTTGCTCAGATGATGAGAGCAAGATGTGGTTAGGCATTCTAAAGGAAGAGGAAACAGTAAAAAAAATATCTTGGAAGCCTTTTGACTGGATAAAGTAAGTATTCTTTGCTTTTGCCGAAGGAGTATACGGAGGCTCAGAGAGGTGAAGTGACTGCAATCTTTAGCTTTGAAAGTCTCCCAGCCTCATGAGAACAGGCATGAAAATTACCCTATCCCTGTGCTCCAAAGTCTCTCAGTGCCTCAGTGGGGCGAGGGCCTGCCTTGGGATGGGGAAGTTGCTGAGGGTGTCAGGACTTGCCTGAGGCCTGATTCCTTCCAGGCTCAGGGCCCATGACCTTACTCCTAACCTGTGGCCTTATTTCTAACATCACCAAGAGCCATCCTCCCCAAGGGTGCCATTTTCTCATTACAGAAAGGCTGGGGCAGAGATATCTCTGGCACCAAACAGAGCCCTGTCTTCCTTTGTGTCCCAGTGGGTCACTTTGCAAACCTCTCCTCTAATGGGCTGATTCTCTTCAAACAGATGCTTTTCTTTTTCTTTCGTTTTTCTTTCTTCCCTTTCGTCTTTTCTAGGGAAAGCTGCTGCCTAGCAGGCTATTGTGTTTGGAAATGAGCCTCCTGGGCTGGTGAATAAATTGCATTTTATCCCTCCCTGTCACTTTTGGTTGGCGGAGCACCCGGAGATGAAAGCTGAGACTTCAAAAGCACTTCTTTTGACACAGGGCGGCATTTCTCAATTGCAAGCCCAGTGCCTTACAGCACTGGCAGAAGCCACACTTCGCCTATCCTTGGAGGATCTTCTCAGCCTCCTGTGTAGGGCACCTGGAGGTAATTGTCTTTATCAACTCAGTAAAAAGGGCAGGGTACCATTCTTAGCAAAGCATCGCTAGTGGCAGATGGCTCTGTGCTCTTTGGAGGGAGAAGCCAGTCCCCTGTCTGGAGTATCTAAACTGTCGGATACTTATTGTAACATTAAACCATATACGGAAACATTGGGCACCCAACGCCATTCATTTGGGGAATGATAGGATTCTGACACAGCGTTTCCCTGCATGGAGGATTGTATTTCCCGTCCTCCTTTGCTCTAGCCCAGCATTTACCTCTGCGCCCCGGGCTGAGCACTCTCTGATATTAAGACTCATGATCTGCTTTCTTCAGTCTCAGATGGGCATGAATCAGATCAAGGTCCAAGATCTGGGAAATGAATTGCCCACAGAACCAGCACATACCCAGGCTCTCAAGGGCAAACTTGTCTCTGTCATTCCTGTTTGAGAGGGCTGAGTGAGCTGTGGGAACTCTGAGGAGCAAGCTGGCTTCCAGAATGGGCAACATTCTCACAATATGTTCAGAATCCCACAAAGCCACCAGAATCTCTATCTTCAGGTTGGCTTCCACTCGTCTCAGGAGCAGCCTATGCATGATAAAATCCTTGATGACTATTTCTGTTTAGCAGAGTGCTGAGTTCAGGGGTAAAAATTGTTGTACCTGGAAAACAATAAGTGCTCAAGTTCAGCATGTGATCTTGCAGTCAGAAAATTCAGGGATAAAATTTTGGTTCTGTCACATACGAGCAGAAGATTGGCAGGCAGTACAGTGGCCCGACCTCAGTCTCCATATCCATACAACAAGGAAAATAAGGACACCTTCTCAATTCTTCTGTTGTTAAGATTGAATGGAATCACCTATGTAAAGTACCTAGCACTTGTTTATGATCAATAAATGGTTATTTGTATTGCTCACCGGCTCACGAACTTGAGAGGGGGTATAATTTAATAGAAAGGGCATAAATTTTGGAGACAGAGGGACTGAGCTTAAATTCCACTTCAGCCTCTTGGTAGTTACGTGATCCTGGGCAAGTTAATTACTACAAGAAGAATCATCACCAGCTACCATTTATTAAGTGCTTATTATGTGCCAAGTGCTTCACCTATGGTACCATCTCATTATTTCTTGCAAGAAGTTACGTCATCTGATCAAGGTTTTTCTGCTAGAAGAAGCAGAGATGAGATTTAAAGTTATCTCTTAGTCTATGCTTCTAACCATGGCACGACCTCACCATACAGTTTCTTGTCACTTGTCTAAGCCTCAATTTCTTCATATGTAAGATGGGGTTGACAATGCCTAGCTCAGGTTTAAAAAGAGAATTAAAGAAGATAACACATGTAAGACTCCCCTCAAACAGGAATCTTTCTACTATTAATAACTTCAGGAGGCAACATTTAATATTAACAATTCCGAGTTGCAGTCATAGACTCTGGGGGTGGAAATTGATTTGACAGGATCATCTCCTTCTAACCTACTTCAACCCTGATAGTCAGAAGTGAGGCAGCTGGTAGGCCTGGCCTGAACTGGCTGATTTCTGGGAGAGGCAAAGACAGAGTGGTCTAGAAGATGATGATATCTAAACAGGACTTGAGGATTATATTAAAGAAATTTATGGAGCTGAACAGATCAGGTGCCAAGTCTTCCAGATTTTGTATGTCCCCACAAAACTCACTGTGGTTGGAGAGGACACATGCTGCATTTGCAGTGAAGCTATGACTTTTCTGCCCCTGCCTGTCCTCACCCAGCTCTGACTCTTGCACACCCACCGACTGTGGAGCTAACATTGTCTGGGACACCCCTCAGCTGTCCTTTCTGTAGGAGCCTTTCCTGGACTAGAACCGTGGCTTCTGTTTTGTAGATAGGAAAAGAAGCTCCTTGGAGAAGAGACCTGAGGGGGTGTTGGGGCTCCTTATTGATTGAGCAGAAGGTTGAAGACAAAGGAGAGATCCTCAACACTGGCCCTGATTTAACCTTTCATCTTCCTGGGGAGGATTGGACACTTGTCCAGCCTCGGTCCCCTGGGGTTCACAGGGGCAGCAGAAGCTATGTGAAACCTAGATTTGTCATACATCACCACATGTGATAATTTCATAGAGGTGGAAAGAAAAAAAAAAACCCTGAATACTGATGGCTGTGCAGCTGCGAGAAGTAAAGTTTCCAGAATTGCAATGAGCAGCCTTGTGCTGGAGTTTTATGTCATTTGCTTTCAATTCCATTTACAGTTATTTCTTGTTTTTATATCATGTTTTATTGAAATCTATTTTTTACTTTAATGCTTTAGGCTCAGTCATGGATCTTTTCTCTTCCCATCTTTTGCCTTCTAAGCACACAAAGGTTCATTTTATGCAAACCCCATAGAAAAGAGTTTTGAAGTATCATGGGGTTTTTTGTCCCTTTCTGTATATCTTGAATATAAGTATTTATTTTTCTGAAAGCAGGCTGAGGACACAGCCCGTGTAATTTGGGTTGTAGTTCAGAATCTACAGGTGACTTGCCTGCTTGGGCCAGGGTTGCTTCTCTCTGGCCTTTGTAACTCTCTGGGGATCTCAGCCTTGTACTGTGCTTACCATGGGTTCCATCCTCATGGTCAGCTGAGTGACTCACCAACAGACTAGGTATGCCCCTACTTTGAACTGCAGGTTCTTTAAGTAGAAAGAGAGAAGAAACATAAGTCTGGTCTTTGGGCCCGGAGGCAAACCAGAGCATGTCTGAAAATGCACATGAAACAAGGATCAGAGTCTTTTCCATTTCTGCTGCTCCCACCCCTGACACTCATGGCCTCTACCTGAGAGGTTGTCAGAGCCTCCCACTGAGATGCCTGCCTCCATCGGCTCTTCCATCATTGGAAGGTATTCCTAAATGTCACAGTCATTGAGCAACTCCCAGCTCCGCCATACCTGACATCCTCAGCATGGATCTCAGGATGTGCTAACAGCCTCGGTGCCAGTCAGGCCAGGCTCTTCACTGCACTGGTCCTTGCTGGGTTCATTGCCAGCTACACTAGGTTGGCCAGTTGTCCTCACCACACAGAAGGACTTTCCTTTCAGGTCTGCTTCTCCAGGACAAGCTCAAGCCCCATCTTCCTCCAAGAAGCTTTCCTGGCCCACTCTGGCCGCTGATGCCCACTCTAAACTGACTATTTGGACACATTATTCAATGGCTTGTGTTGATATTAACCATGTTTAGAGCATCTTGTCTCTTGATGAAGTTTGCATAAGAAGGCTGTAAATAGAATCCTAGCGTAAATCCATTATATACTGTTTGGTCTGCATAATCTTAGGCAACTCACTCTCTCTGTGTCTCACTTTCCTCATCCATAAACTGGAGCTCATAACAGTGCCTAATTCATAAGGGTGTTGTGAAAATTAAATGAGTTAATATTTGTAGAGTGTTTAGAACAATGTTTGGCACATAGTAAATACTATATAAATATAAGTTTTTATTGTTATTAGTTCCAAATAACAGAATGAATTAGAATCAGAGAGCTTTCCAAAGCTCCCGTGGGCTTGAAGCAGTGAAATGACTCTCCATCGTGCTTCTCTTTGCACTCCCCCTCCTACCATGGGCCAAGATATTGGACAGTGGGAACAGCATCAATGAGGGAAAACTGTAAGCAGAACTTTGTAAATGTGCAGTTACCAACACTCCCTTTGTGCTGAGAGCCAGCAGAAGCTAGAACCGCCCACTCAGCTGGGCTTGACCTCCCTTTTCTCACAATGAAAGGGTCTATCAAGCTACAGGCACTGGGAGTTTTCCTTCCGGCACTGACCGGGTGAGCGTCAGCCTGGGGCTTATGAGCAATTTAACAAAAGAGAAAGTGATGGAAGGATGCCTGAGCTTAGGTCACTCCACTCGTAGGGGTTAAATCAGACTCTAGAGAAAAGTGAAGATGGATCACTTATGAGAATATCTCCTTCACCCTCGGCCCCAAACCTCCCAACTTTTCACACCCAGCTCAAAAGAGAAAATGCGCAAGAGCTGCCTGCTCATATCCCTCTCATCATTCTGTTCAGCAGTGTTTCTCAGCCTTGGCCACACATTAGAATCATCTGGGGAGGTTTTAAAGATCCTGGTTCCCAGGCAGCACCCAGACAAGTGAAATCAGAATCCTTGGGAGTGGAACCTGACATCCTAAAACATTTTTAAAGCTCTCAGGTTGTTCTAAAGTGCAGTTAAGTTTGAAAACCACTCTATTTGGAGCTCATTTATTCACGTGATTCTAATTCTTAGATGACTCAAGACTGTTCTTAGATGACTCAAGACTGCATTGCCAGCCCCACATGTTCACCCTCTCTCTGTCCCAAGCTCCTCGTTGCTTAAGTGTCTCCTCTCTTGCATGACTGGTTGATGTGCATAGAACGTTACAAGTTCCGAACACTTGTTTCTTCCCTCCCAATTCCCCTCTCATCACTTTAAGCTTTTCCATCCCTTGTCTTCAGACCTTGGTGCAGAACTTAGCTAATCCACACTCCCCTTTCCTCACCTTCATAGTGCATATGCATTTCTTTTGTGCCACATTTAACTGGTGCTTATGCGGCTTTATAAAAATATCATTTATTATGAGCTTCTTGAGGGTAGAAGGGAATACATATTCTATTTTTAGTTAGTTTGTATATCTTCCTCGAGTTAATGTTGACTACCAGTCAATGTAGTTGCCCAAAGATAGAGGAAGGAGCATGCTGGCCAAGGGTGGTTTAGACAGAGCCAAGGAGGGGCCTCTGGGGCTGTAGGGTCTCTACCGGTACTTTCAATCTGCCATGGGGAAAGACAAGTCTCTATACTATTTTGATAAACAAGGACCCTCCCTTTCTTTCCTATCTGAGAGGGGTAAGTATTAAAGGAACTTTGGAAGTGTGTACTTGGGAAGCTCTGTGGATATTGCTGGCAAAAGGGGAACTCTCATAATAGCAGCCACCACTCAGTGAGTACTCAACTTTGTGTTTGGTGCTTTACATACAATGTTCACAATAATATATTATTACTTAACTGTTTCTGAAAGGTTATTTGCCTAAGGTAAATGGCAGAGCTCCAGAGGACTATGCAGTTTTTAGTAAGCCAAGTATGTTCCAATGCCAACTTCACATAGAAAGAAGAGAACAAACAGGTGTCTTTGTCCTCACTCTCAATCAGCCTTCTTCCTCATTATTTAATGACAGTGGCCTAGGCAAAGTTTTGCCAACTGCCCTGGTGTTGTCTGCATCACTATCTTTTTAAGAGGAACACAAAGTCACACTCTTAAGTAGCTTTGGAAAAATATAAATCAAAGATAAAATCTATTTTTATGTGCATATACAGTTGACTCTTGAACAATGTAGGCATTAGGCGCACCGACCCGCCCCCCACACACACAGTTGAAAATTCACATGTGGCTTTTGACTACCCACAAACTTAATTACAGCTGTCCCTCATCATCCAGTATCCTCAGGGGACTGGTTTCAGAACCCTCACAGATACCAAAATCTAAGGATGCTCAAGTGCCTTGTATAAATAGCCTAGAACAATGCACACTGTCGGCCCTCAGCATCAACGAATTCCCAACTGCCGATAGAAAATATTGTTATGGATCCAAGTTTGGTGGAATCCATAGAAGTATAACCTGAGGATACAGAAGGCTGACTGTATATTCATTGAATAAAATCCACATAAGTGAATCCATGAAGTTCAAACCCATTCTGTTCAATGGCCATCTCTGTAGTGGTATCATCATCATCATCATCATCATCATCATCATCATCATCATCATTGTCTGATAAGGACTGATTGGTTGCAAGGAGAAACTAACTCAAGCTAGTTTAAGAAAAACAAATGAGATGTTAGGCTACAGGGTTACTTTGTGATAGACAGAAGGAATATACCTGGACCTCATAAAGGGGCTGGGTGCTCTTCTTCCATCTCTGTGTCTCTCTGCTTGTCTCCCAATGTCTCTTCTTAGACCTGCAGACCTGTTTTCTGTGCTCCCCAGTAAACACTGTACAATATGGCTGTCCAGAATACTTGAGTTTGCGTGTTGTAGTCCTGCCACCCAGAAAGCTTAATTTTGCTCGACCTTATTTTTAAATTTGTAGAGAAGAGCTTCTGGCTGGCCCACATTAGGTCTTAGGCCTCCTGATGGCATCCTTTCCCTACCATGTTGGTTGGTGGGTTTTGGAGTGGGACACACTCATGTCTCTGGATAGGAAGTAAGTTATAGAGAAAAAAGATATGATTATGAACTAGAATGTTGCCCCAACAAGTAATTATAATAGAAAAAACTATATTTTATTGATACAGATACTAGTTTAAGGGTTTTATATTTTTCTCTCATCCTCACAACAATCATTCAAGGTAGGTTTTATTATTCCCATATTTCAAATTTTCCAGAGAAGGAAATTAGAAATTAGCAAACCCTGAAACACATTTTATGGTAGATTCAAGCACTTTTGGAAACTTTTCTTTTAGAGATACAATTTGGCTGTGTGTCAGGTATGTTTATTCTACAGTGTTTGCTCCTAGAGGTAATGTATGCTTGTGTGTGTGTGTGTGTGTGTGTGTGTGTGTGTGTGTATACATGCACACACACACACACACACACACACACACACACACCTCCGTGCATCTGTACACACTTTTTCCATGGCTCTGTGTGCCCTGAAATTCTGAGAATGCTCATTTTTTGGCAGATAGATAATGTTCAGCTGGAGGCTGCTAGCCTGAGTCAGCCTGGAGCCAGAGGCCTGGCAGGAGTGGACAAAGATGCTCTTTATCCACTAGGAATGCAGTGACCTCACTATGGCTTTCGTCTGCTGCCTTGGGTTTGTGTTAAGCAGAAGAGAGAGATATTGGGGGTTGGGCCTTAGGGACTGCCCGTTCACATACTCCTCCATTCTCCTTTTCTTCTCATCATCTGTAGATGGGAGAAAGGGGCTCTGCTTTCATTGCAACAAGCTTAAAATGAAGCTTGAGCTGGAGCTGAGGGTCCAGCAGATAGTGGAGTAGGGACACCCAGAGCAGAAAGATTAAGGGCTCAAGAATGAGTAGACCTGCTTTCTGCCTGGCTCCCCCTAGCTGGCTGTGAGATTCTTTTCGAATCACATCACTACTTTAAATTTCAGTTTTTTTCATCAGTAATGTGAAGGGCCAAATGACCTTTAGTGAGACACCTTGGAAAGTTAACACTCTTACTTATAACTGTTCTTGTCCTTTAGGGAAAACCATGGCTTAGAGTGAGTAAGCAGGGGGGCATGGTGGTCTTCTTCAGGTACGCGTAAGATGCAGGTACAAAGAATGACATCCTATGTATGACTTTGGACTAGAGATGGAAGGGTTTAGGTAGGCCGTGGGTGAGATCAGGTTTTTTTTAATATGAAGAATTTGGAAGTTACAGACTACCTGTGTTACTAACTTTTATCTATGGGTCTCAGCTTCTTCAGCCATAAGAGGAAATTGCTCAACTAAGATGGTTTCTAAGGATTCTCAGTTCTGACATGCTCCAGATGATCCAAGTAGCCTGAGGACTCCTTTAGAAATAGTTCCCCCACTTCTGCTATATATTTGCCTTGAACACACTCATTTTCTAGTCTATAATGGTCCAATTAGTATGGCAAGAAAAAGAACATTTGTGTTCTGTTGTGTGCATGTATGGGGGGTAGAAAGAGAAAGAAAGAGGGGATGGGGGCTGAGGGGTGTTGAGGAGGAGGAAAGAGAGAGAGAGAGAGAGAGAGAGAGAGAGAGAGAGAGAGAGAGAGAGAGAGAGAGAGAGAGAGAGAAATGCTGGATGCTGAGGGAGAAGACGTGAGAATGAGTTTTCAGGGCCTCCAGGAATCTGTCATGCATTAATTGGTTCTCATAAACCAAAGCCATCAACCCTTCCACAGAAAACACACGTCTGGGTAATAAACCAGAAATGATGGTCTGAATTGTTTAAAGCCTTCATATTTCAGGCCACAATCACCCCATTTGACCCCAGAGTTTGACGCAGATGTTGGCTTCAAGAACAGCAGCCAGTTCCCTGCTGAGAATCCGTGCCAGCTGGGGACACAGGCCTAGGGGCTGGTGTTCACATTTGCCCCTCCTTCTGTTGGTGTAATTGTACTGCCAGTTGTTTCTCATCTTAATCCTACTTCATGCTGGTAATTTTTAAAGTGTCAGATCTTTTGACAAAGAATCAAAGGTAGATTGCATTAGCTGAAAATGTCTGAGGCATATTTATAAGGGGTGGCTCCTTTTCATGAGAGTAGTTACTGTTCAGGCAGTACCTCACAAGTAGCATGAAAACATAGTTTATTTTACTGGGGTACCTTTTCTTTATAATTTGCAAATGGTATTTTATTGGGACACTCAAAAGGATTAGTTGAGAAGAATTGAACTCTCACATTTGAAAATAAACTGTACATAGATACAAAGTTTCAATGCAGCTAACTACAAAGAATATTCAGCTATAATGGTCCTATAGGGCTGGTATTAGCTACCAACATCTCTTTCTAAGGATGAGTGTGGGGGAAAAAAGAGGCAGTGACTGTCCCTGACTTGGCCTGACCTCGAGCCTCTTGCTACCTGATTTTGAGTCTATCATCCCATCATTGTCTCTGGATCTCAGTCTGGCATCCACCAGACAGACCTCTTTGGGGCATTAGGGATGATACCAGATTGTGGGCATTCCTCTGTGTCTGTCTGCAGCTGTTCAATATTGAATATATAGAAAATAAGTAGATTGGCCAAAGAGAATCCATCAATCATACTACTTTCTTCTTTCATCTTCAATTTCCATTCCTAATTGTTAATATGTAGACCTCCACACCACAAGCTCCTTAGAAGGGATAGCTCTCAAATGTAAAGGTCTCTGAAAAATTATGTTGGCTTAGAACATCTTTGGTGGTATAAGGGTTTTTGTGATCTCCCAAGGTCTTGGTTAGGCTCTGTCTACCTTCTGAGCTTAATTATATATATGAAAGATTTCCCATTTTATTCAAAGCCCCTTCCTCAATGGTTGTTTTATTTGTTTACTTTTGAACCAATTTTATCTTCTTTTTTCCCTCTTTCTCCCTTTCCATCTCCCCTATCTCTCTCTCTCTCTCTCTCTCTCTCTCTCTCTCTCTCTCTCTCTCTCTCTCTCACACACACACACACACACACACACACACACACACACACACACACACAAATACTCCAGAGAGATTCAAACTTCTAGTTATAAAATAAATAAGTCACGAGGATGTGATATACAGCATAGGGAATATAGTAAATAACATTGTAATAAGTTTGTATAGTGACAGCTGGGTACTAGATTTAACGTGTGGTGATCACTTCATAAGGTATATAAATGTCAAATCACAGTGTTGTACACCTGCAACTAATATAATATCGTGTGTCAACTATAACTTAATAACAAATAAGAAAATATGCCCCTTATGGCAAATTCCACTTTACCAACACTTTACTATTTATTTTTTCTTAGTTTCAATTGTATAAAGGAACTTACCATGAAATGCTGTGCAACCCTACCTCACTTATTTATAAAGCTAACAGTCTGGGCAAGACTACTTTATAAATACCAAATTTAAAATTTTCTTGGGTTTGTTGAGACAGTTATTCAGGTTCAAGTTGCTTATTTCTGACTCTCTCCTAGTGCTCTCAGAAGCATCCTAACCCCCCTGCCCCCAATCAAGGAAGTCTGGACAATTGAAACATTATAGATGAGGCTGAGTTTACACAAGACAATGAGAGCTCTTAGCTGTTGTGATTATCCTCTCATCACCTCCACTGGCCCCCGGCTTTCTCCACTGTGGCATCTGAGAGGACTCTCATCTCTGTTCTTCATTGTCTTGCAGCTGTGACCAGCCTCTCCCCTAACCAGTTATGCCTCTTCAGGAGCTTAATTGATTAATAGCTCTATTTGGAACCTAGCAGGTCACTTCAGCAAGTGGACCCATTTTCCCCATTGATACCATATTTCAGTTCTTTCTTTCTTTCTTTCTTTCTTTCTTTCTTTCTTTCTTTCTTTCTTTCTTTCTTTCTTTCTTTCTTTCTTTCTTCCGTATGAATGAGGATGTCTCATGAATGAAGGAGGCCAGTGTGGGTTTAGAGAATGCTAATATGGCAATAAGTCGGAATATGAGTGACAGAGCATGGACCAATAATAGAAAAATATCTGGGGCATTCCTTGGGAACCAGAAACCTAAAAGCCAGACAAGAAAGGAAAGAAGAAATGAAGTGAGAAGCCATATTAGAAAAAAAATTACAGGAAAATATTGATTCAACTCAGGGTAAAAACTTCCTTGAGCAGGTAGAAAAACTGACATTGTCTGGTACCTGGAAAAGAGGTTTTGCTCTGACTACCCCTTGTCTTGGGTAAAGGAAGGAGGTTCTATCACCCTAGAGGGTCAGGGGTGCTTCTGCGACTGGGGCTTTTGCCTAGTACCCTTTGGAAATAGCTTCGCTTCCTAAATTATGGATGTGAGAAACACTTATTGAGAGAACATCTGACTGTGGGCATGAAGTAAGGGAATGGTGGTGGATAAATTAAAAGCAGTTGCATGTCTATTTGGATAAGATGAGTAAAGCTAGATTCTGAATCTCTCATACCTACTTACAATTTTCTTATTAATGCATTCTGGAAATCCTCACTATAATAAAGTTATTTCAAGTCAGCTTGTAGGTTTCCTCTTCTGGGAAGTCTTTTTTGATCTCCCTCTCCCACTGTATTTTTTTTTTTAATTTTCTCTTCTTTATTTCTATAACTAGGGTAACCAGATTTCCCAATTTTCCCAGAATGGTCCCTGTTTGTCCTGTTGCCCTGACATTGTCATTAGTGGTGCACCCCTTCATTATCCTAACTATGCTGCTTTGAACAATAAATTGTATGTCACGCTATCATAACACCGAACTCTGTATCATAGTGCTCATTGATCTGTATCTGATTTATCTAAATTCTTTATTAGGCTACAATGTCTTTGAGTGCAGATACCTTGGCTGTCTTGTTCACTATTAGATCCTCAATACCTACTACAGAGGAGGGCATGCTTTGGTGTCAAAAATGTTTATTAGATAGATAAATTAATGCCCATAATCCATCTCAGATTCCCATGGGTCACCTAGCTGGAAATGCTTCATGCACTGTTATGAGCAAGATAGAAATCACACAGAGAATAAAGAAATTGATTAGTCATAAACTGTCCTCATCCCCACTGTCAGATACACTGATTTATATACCTTTTGGCAGAGTCTAGTTCCCTCTGCCATCTGGGTGTGGTCTACATAGGCAGCCCAGGTTACTCTCTTGTGTACAGTCACTGTTGTATTCCAAGGCTACTGTGAGCTATTGTCCACAGGAATTATTCTCTGGAATTGATGCTGTCCTAACTGGCCAGCAGCCTGAGAACAAACAGAGAGGATGGATGGCAGCAGGAGCACTGATGACAGCCTCCAGCTTTGCCACTCAGTGGCTTTGTGATTTTGGTCAAAGCCCTTTGCCTCTCTGGCCTTGCAAGAGAAAGGCCTTCCAATGGTAACTGTCTTGATTCAGTGACTATCCTAGGATTCACTAGTAAACCCAGGGCTATGAACTAGGATTATGATAGAATGGACTGCTTGTGAGCAACTCTGTGAAGAGTGTGAGATTGCTTTTGGAGTTTTCAACTTTCACTTTTTCCCCCAGCTCAGTCCACCTAGTGCTCAGTGCTCAAGCCCCTGAAACAGCCTCATAGCCCTGTCTGATAGGGCTTCTTGCTCAGCAAGGCTTTTTCCAGGGATCTCCACTCTTCCCTCAAAACCCCAGTAATTAATCCCAAGGCATCAACTCTCCTGCCTCTTCAAGGGCCTGGCTAATATGGGGATTATTTAGGAATGCACAATCCCAGGTAACCAGCCAGACGTTTAGCCAGGATGGTCCAGAGCAGGGCAACTGGGGCAAGTTCTGAACTGTGACTGAGAAAGATTGCAAATGATATACCAGAGATTTGAAGTAAAGCCATAAACAGGAAAGTGGTGTCATGAGCCAGAAATATTTGGTATAGTTTGGGAAATACACGAGTGACGTGTTTTTATGGGGCTGTATATAGGAGGCCCAGCTGCTAATAAGAATTAGAACATTAATAGCTAATAAGGATTCATATGGTACCATGGTTGGAGTTATTTGAAATTTAACAGGATTCCTGGATATGCAATACCTTCTCTCAGAGGACAAATTCTCCAATGATAGAATTTCACACAGTGTGGCAAGCCCTGAGCAGGAGATATTTGGAGCCACTAAAATTGGACCATAAAACCCAGCTGTCTCTACCTGTCTCTAAAGTTAGAGTTAATAAGTCAAACTAGGATTGAAGAGAAAGATTGAATGAGATGAGTTGAAGGTTTCATAGCTTTTTCACCTTACAATGTCACTTGAAAGCTGAGGACGACAAACTGGCAGTTGTGAAAGAAGAAGGCCTAGGTCTCTAATTCTAAAAATCTCCCCAGTAGCAGAGAGCGGTGGGCACATGCCCAGGGGTTCTGGAGGCAAGACTTGAACCAGTTCCTTGAAAAATCAGAGGTTCTGGTGGGACCTGCCCTCCTACCTAGGGGCCGATGTGCTGTTCCTCAGATGACATGGAACAGAGAACATTTGGCTGGGGGCTCCTTGTGTGAGAGGGACCCCTGGGTCTCAAATAGTTGCTTTATATGCACCTCAGAAACAACACAGTCACTAGGAACCTACCGAGGAAAGCCAGGGGTACTCAGATAGCTACCAGCTCCTTCCCTGCTGCCTCTCAAGTTTAAGAATCTCCCTGACAGTTTGGCAATACTTTAGGTAATAGCAGCAGAGCTAATTTGTTAATCTGCCAGAACTGCATCCAACATCCTTTTGTGCACTGACACTAGAGTAATAGGAAGATACTAGTTTGGCCACTGTTTGCCTGCTGAAACTAAGCTAGAATGTTCTCTGCACAATTCATTTGAGCATGAGATGGAAGAAAGCTTAATATCATAAGTAAAGCACTAGGCAGAAATTGGCAGTAAATGTCTTTTTTAGGTCTTAGAGATAGACTCTACCTCACTCATAAAGCCCAATTTGGTATTACTTAATGGTGTAAGCACTTTTCTCTGAAGCTATGTCCACTGAATGATTTTTGATGCCCCTTACCTTCCCCAGCCCCTGCCTGCTGAGATGGTCCAGCATCCTCTTGCTATTTTATGCCTCCCCAGCCAACGGTTCCCACTTGCACCGATCCCCTCATCCCATACTCACAGGACCCCATACCCTCCCCCAGGGCTTATTCTAGCAGAAAAGGCCGGAGGCACCCACGCACCAGGATGACCAAGACTGGGGATTTTGAGCACACTGACCACTGATATCAGGGAATGGAGGCTCTGGAGTGAGTTCAGAAAGGAACTGATAGCCTGGATCAGAAAGGTGTGGGCTGAAGGAATTGGCCTCTATTCTTCCAGAATTGGGAATGGCTCTGGTGAAACTGCTTCTCAACAGAGGAGCCTCAGCCCTAAATGAGCTGCTCAGGAGCCACTTCCAAGGCAACTTCCTTACACTCACATCTGGTACCTCCTGGCTCCCTGGCTTCTATCTCTACACAACACGTCTCATCCTCAAGTCCTCTGTATGTGGCTTTGGCTTCTCACAGCATGGCACTCAGGCTGGTCTCCATGAGGGAAGATTCAAAAATGAGCATTCAAAGAGTTATAAGGGAAGCTGCAAAACTTCTGTGACCAAGCTCAAGTCCCCTAGTTTACTTTTGCTCCATTGTAGCAATCAAGGACATCAGTGAGTCCAGTCAGGTCCAAGGAGGAAAGAATATAGATTTTACCTTTGTATATACACACAGGGAAGGAAAGCATTGGTGAAGCCCATTTTGGTGGAAACTGCTCCAGTCTCCACATCACTCAGATAGGATTAAGGCTCTGAGTTTCACTTGTTGCTTCTTGCTCATGGTAACCAACACATCCACACATGTCCAAAGATGCATACCCCACTCCCAAATACACATCTTATAGTAGGTAAATCTATGTATTGTGGGTGCATACTTCACAGGTTTAATGAATGCTCACAAATTTAAATTTTCTTTATATGCTGAAAAATATATTTCAAAATATCCTAGAGCACTTTTGTGTTAGCTCGATGGACCGAGATTGGAGTGTTATCCTGGGTCTGTGGCTCATACTCTGAAAACCAAAAGACTAGGTCACCCAATGATATGGCTCCAGCCTCCAAATTGTCAATGGCCTTCCTGGTGCCCAGAAATCTTCAGGTCTCAGGTGAGGATGTAGTCACCAGTTTCTGCTGCAGGTGAAAGGGTAGGAATGAGGAGGAGGAAATTTCGAGTTGTAAGGTGAAGGATGGGAAAGAGGACATTAAGTTGGTTTATGACTCTGGGTGGCAATGTGCTTCCACCTTCATCTCCCTTTTTGGGTTACCCTTTCCTTGGTCATACTGAGATATAAAAACAAACAACTATGCAAACAAGTCAGAGATCATGTCCTGTAAGCACGTACCAGCTAAAGGCCTACACACGAGTCACAGCCTTCCTGCCAACATAACTTTTGAATTTTTTTCTTCTAGAAGAATGCCAGTCTTTGTTCTGACCTTGAGTTAGTTATATAGCTTCCTTGTAATAACTTGGCCTTGCAAGGCACTGTGCCTAATTACCCCTAATTCAGTCCATTTCTCCCCACCCCTTTTCCCTAACTGTAGTAGTTGGAGAAAAGCAAGTCAACCACAGTGAAGCGCTCATTTGAGTCATTATTTCTTCAATGCCTGGTTCCCCTGCTAGACTGCAAGCTCCATGAAGGCAGTGACTTTGTCTGTTTTGTTCATTGTTATGAAACAGTGCATAGCAAAAACGGTATCTGGCACATGGTAGCACTTGTTAAATTGTTCTTGAATGAATGGGTGAATGCATTTATTCAACACCATGCATTCAGCAGCTTTCATATGCCAGGCATTGTGCTTGGTGCCAGGTATCCACCAATGTATGGTCCCTGCCCTCCAAGAGCTCAGATCACATCTGTGTGAATTCATTGATACTTCCATGCACTGATCATAAATTTTCTGACCATATGGGGACCATCTCTCCTGTACAACAGCCCAGATGGTGGCTTCACCAGGCAGGATTATTTAGGGGTGATCTTCTCCTAACCTTCTTTCTTCCCAGCTCTCACTTAATTACCCAGCATGCCTCATAAATAAAGGGGAGAGGGATTGCCTTAGACCAGCAAGCATAAATGTTTTCTAAATGGCACTGTTCCTGCAGCTTCTGAGAATCTAATAAACATTCCTAGCCCTGGATTTATCACACCACAATAATCCCGCTTAGCCAGCTGGTGAGACTCATAGTTCTGACTCTTTCCTTAGCACACTCTTCTCCCTCACTGCATGCAGGGAGCTGAAGGTGAAAGGTGGCAGAGCCTCAGGGACAATGACTTAGGCCAGCTTCCAGCAGACTGATGCTCTCAACCAACTTAGAGTACTTCTGTCTTTTCCCATTACATAGACTCCCAATGCATTTCTAGCCAACCTGCCCCTCGGCATTCCTCTAAGGAGTTCTGTGGCAGCAGGGCAGGCCTCGGTGGGAATGAGGGGGCCATGCACAGCCCTGCTGCTCTCATCTGCGTATTTGTCCCTGCAAAGCCTCTTTAAGTGAACCCAGCCCAAGCGTGTCCATGCTGGGGGTATTCAGAGGTCGCTACAGGCATCAGCAGACAGCTCGAGGATACTTTAAGCACCTCCTGCCCACCTGGTTTGCAGCATTTCTGGTTCCAAGACCCTCCCACACTTGTTTTGGTTCTCTAATTCAGATTCTCTACCTTGGTATTAATAGCCTGGTTTTGAACCAGCTTTCCCAGTAGGCCTGAGAACTTTAGTTCATCATGACTCTTTTTGTCTATGATTTAGCTTCAGACATTGAAATCACAAATAAGAGAACCTGTAAGACAGACACAGAAGCACCCTCTTGCACTGCTGCCTCCCTGATAGGAGAACCTTGGACTTTCTAGAGACTGGTTGCTGTGACATTGGGGGCAAGTTGCCACCAGTCCTGAAATACACATCTTGTTATCTGTGTGAGCAAATGAGTACCATACAAATATATCTAACTCACACTGCTTCAGCCTTAAGGCTTGGTTTTATATAGTGCCGAGTTAAAAAGAAAAACAAATCTAACTCTAAAAGCTATGAAAAAGCAGTGTAATTCTTTTCCCCTAAAGGTTCTTGAAGAGATGGCAAAGAAGAACATATATCACATTACACAGAGAAAAGCATTCTAAAATTTCTGTTTACTAATCTGTCTCTACAAGGTCTTGCAATATTCAGCAGCAGAGTTACAGTATATAGTTATGCAGGTTGTGCACTGCACAACTCTAGGGGGCACCATTCTTATGCATAGCCATAACTTACTTATTATTGATTGATTGATTGATTGATTGCATCATTTTTCTGGCAGACAATACTAACGTGTCTTGAAGAAGGGATGGCTTTTTTCATTTTTTTATATCCCTCTTTTCCAGTTCTTTCCCACTAATCTGCTGGCACTCCTCTTCGCTTCCTCCATTTCTTTAACTCAGTGCATCCTCTCAGCCCCAACCCTAGATCTTTTCTTTGGAGTGCAGTCCATGCCCTCCCTGGGCCGTGAGTTTAACCTCAGCCCCCTCCAGGTCTTGGCTGTCCTCTGTTGTCACCCTTAGATGGGAGCAAATCTGTGGAAACCAAGACGCGCCCTTACAAAATGACATTGTTATCTCCCTCACCAGAGAAAGCCCAGCAACTGAGGTTGTCAAGAAGATCTAGGAATCTGAAGGGGACACAAGAAGAAACCTACTCCTATAACAGGAGACCATTTGCTCCCGCTCTCTGCCATCCCTCCAATCCAACCCTTACAGCCAGCATATCTGGCAGTTCTACAAGGGCTCCATCCATGGACACGTTTCTAGGGCTTCTCTCTCATCCTCGCAGATCACCTCTAAACAGTCTCACATAATCTCTGTGCAGTGATTTTCTTTCTATTTTCATGAACTTAAGTCTCTTCCTCGGCAGCTGAAGACATAGCCTCTAGTTCAGACCCATAGTGAGGAAGGGATATGACACTTATTTACCCCCCACTGTCCTCTGAGCAAGTTTTCTACATCAGTCATCTCCTCTCCAGACAATATTTCCCCAAGTGTGGGCTGAGGAGAGAAGGAAGGACCCTCGTCAAACCCCTAATCTGGGGCTACTCAGAGAGTGGGCTTTGATGCCGACCTGCTCCTTCCTTTCTTAGGTCTTGCTTTTCATTAATATTTTTTTCTCTCTCCTCCCACTCCTCTTGAATGAATCCTAATGGGAGCAGTTCCTAACAGACTGATGGCTGGAGGAAGAGGCTCCATTGTACTTTTCATCATTAGTTAGCACTGCTAAGAGCACTTGATTCTTATTCCTCATCATGCTGTTCTGCTCTTCAGATGTTGCCTTGTCCCAGGTGCTTCCTTTCTGATGGAGAGTAGGTATTTTCCATAACTTTGCTCCTCTAGGCCAGCCTCCTCTCAGTACAGTAGATTTATCCTTATGTGAGGCTGGAACTCCCCCTGAGTCCCCATTTAATGAATTAACCTTTCAGGGAAGAAGTTTCCGCAGAGAGAATTCCCTCCATTTGAACCTCCCATAACAACTCCTGCCACTCATGAAAGGGGTCCATGTACTCCCTGTTTCCCAAGGTCTCTTGAGAACTGCTGATGGACTGGATGCCTGACTTCTTGTTCATTCATGTGCAGGTGAACCCCCATCTGGAGCACCAGAGCCCACATCCACACTGGGGAGGATGCTCCTTCTCTCTCTACTACCTTCATTCCCCTTATTTTTTCTCTTTTCCTCCATTCTCCTGGCTTCTCTGTCTTCTCCCTAGATAACATATTACAACCTAACGAAATCAATCACCCTTACTCAACATTATCCCCAGGGGGGCTTTTTGGAGAATGTGGTACAATCTTCCTGTCACTCAATCATCTACCAAAACCTAACAGCAATGAGCTGCAGTTCCTATCAGCACAACATTATGAACAACCTTCTTGGGGTGGGCGGGGGAGCAGGGAGAAGGTAGAGCAAATACATGCTTTGCCCTTCAATATCTACCTCCACTAGGATGAGCCTGGCTTTCTTACCCACCCTTCCTCTGCCACACACATATATCTATTTTCTATTCCTTTCCCCATAGAATTCCACAACCAGGATTTAAGGCCTATCTTAGCGTTTATGACAGATTCATCATGGAGGATGTGATATTGGTGATAGAGACTGGGGCAGGACAGAAGTTTGGAGGTACAGTTATCTCTAGATCATGGAGATGAGAAAATACATACTGGATCTGAAGTGACGTGTGTTGAGGGAACAGTGTTGCTAAAGCATAAACATAGAAGGAAGAAGTGGAAGGGAGGTTAGAGATGACGATGGGAGGCTTGGTGAACTGGCCAAGAGGTGGACACTTTATGCTGTGGGCAGTTGTTATGCTCTAGTTGCTACAGGTGGCCTAACTTTCTGGTAGCAGCCAAGACTGTCTGCCTGGTCTTAGAGAGGGCATCCTGTCTCCAGCCCCATTTTCTCATTCTGGGCTATCATTACCCTTTTTTTCATGCCTTTTATATCTTCTACACCAAGCCATCCCAGACTCTGCTGCCCTAAAATCTTTCCCAAAGCCCAGTTTTAAGTGTATCACTTGTATTCAGAATACTTTAATAGCTCTCTGCTGCCAGTCAATAAATTCCTTGTCATGACTTAGCCAGGTACTCGAGGCCCCTACGCCTTAATTTTCCTCTTAAGTTCTAGCCTTATTTCCACCTATTCAACTTAGGAACCATCCAAAACAAGCTGCCATTTGGCTCACCCTGTGTTTTGTTTAGAACCGTGACATCCCACTATCCTACCTTTCCAGGCCCAGTTCAGAAGACACCTCTAGTAGAAAATGTCTCTGATTGCTTTCATATCTGGCTTCCACAGTGTTTTGTTGTTCCCGCTTCAATCACCTTCTATCTTAACTTATTTTTGTACACATCTTACCTATCCCACTCTATACTCAAAGGGGCAGGGCCCACGTCTTGCTCCTCCCGCCCAGTTAAGAGGCTAGCAGAATTTGGACGTTCAGTAAATACCGCAGATCTGTTCCTGGCAGAGGACCCCTTATATCACAGTTGAGAGGACATCAGTGGTCACCTTTGCTTCTGTCCTCAGAAAAAAAAAAAAAACATTAAAAGAGTGGGGGAAAGACAGACAGAGACATGTGAAGGAGCCTCTGAGAGACAGAAGAAAGAGAAGAGCTGTATGTTTATTTCTGGCTTCCCGAGTTGTTTATTATCAGTTCTCTCAGGTACAGCACACCCTTTACATCCTCACTGACAATTACCCAGGAAGCATTCAACTAATTTCCTCAACTCCAACTGCCTTTAGTGCAGTCTAATTTTAACGTGACTCTCAGTTGTTTTCTGAAGATGCAAATAAGCTGAAATGACAGATGTTTGCATGCCTGCCTGCCTGTCTGCCTGCCTGTCTGTCTGTCCTTCACTGGGTAGGCCAGGAGATGTGTATCTTTTAGGGGCTGCCATTCTGCCTCTGCTCTCCAAAAGCTGGCCAGACAGGGCATAGGCCATTCCCTGGTTCCAACAGGGGATGTGACCAAAAAATAGTAATAATAACTTGGTAAATTTTTAAAGCTATCAATCATTTGTAGATATCGCCACAGAGAGACAAGAGCTCTGATGTCGACCCTACATAGAACATTAAATCATTTAATTGCACTGATTGTTGGTGAGTCAGTGAGTATGATGTGTTAGAATGGTAGATGATGAAAAAGAGAAGCTAGAACTAAGAAACTAGCTCTGGCCACTGGCAGGGTAAACAGCCAAGCCTTTCATGTGAGAAGCCTGAGGATAAAAAAGCAAGCAAGCAAACAAACAAACAAAAAACAATGAGGGGTCCTCTGGTTCATTCTCCTACGCCCAGGCAGGACTTTTGGCCTTTAGAGAAGAAAGCCAGCAGTCTTCTTTGTTACCTACCCCAGGTTTTACAACCTTTATGTCAAGAATTTCTTTTTTCTATATAGTAATCCTCTCTTATCTGTGATTTCGCTGCAGTTATCTGTGGTCCAAAATATTAAATGGAAAAGTCCAGAAATAAACAACCCCAAAGTTTTAAATTGAGTGTTTTTCTAAGTAGCATCCAGCTCTATCCAACCCAGGACCTGACCTATCCCTTTGTCCAGCATTTTCACCCTGCATACAGTCCCCACCTGTCAGTCACTTAGTAGCCTCTCAGTTTTCAGATCCACTGTCATGGTACCGAGTGCTTGTGTTCAAGTAACCCTTATTTTACTTAATAATGGCCTCAAAGTGCAAGGGTAGTGATGTTGGCAATTCATATATGCCAAAGAGAAGCTGTAAAGTGCTCCCTTTAAGTAAAAAGGTATGTATATTAGGAAGAAAACATTATAGATAGAGGATTTGGCACTATCTGCAGTTTCAGACATCCACTGGAGGGTCTTGGAATGTGTCCCACACAGATAAAGGGGAACTACTGTATCTTGATCCTCTTTGCTTTAGTTTCAGCCAACTTGTGCTTGTTTTTTTTTTTTTGTTTGTTTTTTTGTTTTTGTTTTTGTTTTTTGTCGTCTCTAGAGACAAAGAATTGCTGTTTCGCTCAATTTTGCTTTCTATAAAATAAAATTCTGTTTAAATAGTTATACATCAGCGCCTCTACTAACTTTGAACAGCATATATATTTTTAAAATAAAACATACACAATAAGATACACAGTTTTGAACAAGATGATATTATATATAGTATGCCTTCCAATGTACTAAGTATTTCTTCCACCTACATTGTTTCATTTACTCTTCACAACAATGCCATGATTCTCATACCTTTGCAATCTTCTTTTTCTCTGTTGAAAAGAAAGAAGTTCTGTGAGATTAAGTAACTACCCAGTGCTACACAGTTTATAAACCAGCCTGGAACTGGATCTCAGCATTTCTACTATACTGGGCTATCTCTCATTAAATGTCTTCTAAAGGTTGTTTTGAAATGAGCAACATTGGCCTCACACCATTAAGTGCCTCCCCCAATCTTTTGAACTGTTCATTCATTCATTGAATAAATATTCACAGAGCAATACTATATCCTAAGCACTGGGTGGATGTTCAACATTGTGGTCAACTAATTAAATAGTCAAATACAATTCTGATAAAAACTGCATTAAAGCTTCTTTACTTCTTACTAGTCACTGCCTGATTTCTCTATGTTGTATCTGCATAGTCAAACTCTACCCTCATGGGTTGCCTTTCTCCAACCTCCTCATATCAAAACCACAGCCATCTGTCCCTCAGAAACTGCATTAACACACCAAGGCACACCAGAGAGTTCATAACTGACAGCTGAGTGTTAAGTAGACAAACCTCCAGACCAGCAAGAAAAGGGACAATTCAAAATATCAATATATCGTCAGGGTTTAATGGAGAAAACAGAAACTAGAAAGGTATTTTAAGCAAAAAGGAATTTAGAGTAAAGAGTGAGGTGCTTACAAAAAGGCTACAAGTGCAGATTCTAGGCCAGGTCCCCTGGAATGATTTTTAGAGCAGGAGAGGACGAGTTCTCAGAGGACTCCTTCAAGCTACCCCTGGAACAATGTTTTTCTGGGTTGGAAGTCACCATCACTGCCTAAGCAGCCCCTGCACACCAGAGAACTGGACATGGGACTCCAAAGCTGTACTCCAAGAATTAGAGTGAAGTCAAGGAGTTGTCAATGACACAACTATTCCTTAATGCACAGAAAGCTAGAGAATAAACCTTGGAAACTGCTGCAGGGAAGTCCTGACTTTTATGACTGGGGAGACCATTCAGAGCCTCAGGAAGGACACTTCTGTCTCACTTCTACCTTCCCAGTTTCATACAAATGTATTAAATAGCACAAATTAACTGTACTCCCAATCCTACTTACCAGGGACAACCGAAAATTTCCAGCCTCTTCAAATAAGACCATAAAGTGGAGACTGAAGAGCCGATCCAAGTACCTGCCACAGTCAGTGTCCATGAAACCTCCTTAAATTCAAGGCACTATAAATATTTAGGGTGCTCCCATCTTTCCTTGCTTTACACGTATTTCTATTTTTTTAAAAAAAGTAGAATATGTTAGGGTGTTCTGAATTCATGGGCTAATGGGTATGAGTGTTAATGTAAAAATCTCACCTCTTTCAATCCCAACTCTTGAGGGACAAGCCTAGGAGCTAAGAACAGTGAGAGCATCATTAAGAAATAGTAAGGCAACTTTACTTCATCCAGGTAACAAATTCATGGCAAAGCACCATACAGATTACAATTAGAATGTTTAAGATTTATTTTAAAAAAACTAGTTGGGAAATATCAGTCTTTTATGAAGCACACAGTCTACATTTTCAGCATTCTGAATAATAAGCAAGAAGTTGGCAAGTGATGCTTATTCACCCATGGCTCATTCATGTCTCAGCCACATGTTTTGCATGATTGCAAGAAAGAGAAGCTGAAAACCTCCACAGTACTACAAAACAGCTCAGTATTGCACCTTTAAGTCATAGGAACACATATCAGAGATGTATCCATATTCATTTTTCACTTGAGCACAACTTGTTTTCAGCTACTTCGCTGCTCATTTATTCATTTCTACCCTAAGCTTATGAGATTTAGATTAATTTAATGAAAATATATTGTCGATCCTATTGTAAATAATGCTCTTATCAACAATCAGGAATAAATATGCTACAGTAAGCCTCCCATTTACTAGTCATTCAACACTTTCTCTCCTTCTGATGTTAATGTTGCAATGATAATTAATATTCATCCATGGACACACAAATTAATTGTAAAAGAAGCCCTATGTCTCCTACTGAGGGATAATTTTCAAAATATTTTGCTTGTATATTTAATATTTTCACTAAAATTTTATATGCATATATTGTTTTCATCAAAAATATAATACTAATTATTATAATAATATTTCAGTGTGAAGAAAAATGTCATTTAGAGCCTTATGGTTATAGAAATTTAACAAAATAGTTTTAATGTATATATGATAAGATAATTAATGAAAATCTTTAAGTCATAAGAATATATAATGTTACAGTAAAATTACATGAGAAAATGTAATAGAATTCAAAGAGACGAAGGATTAAAGTAAAATTTCTGACTGTTAAAGAAGAGCTTGATTTTCTGTTGTTGCTCTTTTTCGGTAGATGAGGGTAGGTATCAAAGTGCTATGCTATTTAGTTTCTTTTTGACACATTTGAAAGACTGCTGTAGACATTTTATTATAAAACGACAATATTAATAGTAACCTGAAACTTTCATTTCATAAAACTATTTAAACTTACAATAAAAAATCTAGATGTCAACTTAAAAATATGCAAAGCAGTACATATTTTTTCTCATTGCTTTCAGGGAGTACATGAATAAAACTGTTTGAGGATCCCTACTCTAGAATCAGCTAATGCTTCACCTTCTGTCCACAAACTGCCCCACAGAGGGGTCCTGTCAGAGCCAGGCTGGGGGTGAGGACAAGAGCAGGAGAGAGATCAGATGCCCCTCAGGGTTTCTTTAGCACAGGCCCCCAAACATCTCACCTCAGCCAGCAAGATTCCAACTCAGACACTCTTGAACCAATCTTCTTCAACCATTTCCTGTTTATTTTCTTGTGATGTTAACCCAAACACTTAACAGTTTTGTTGGCTTGCTTATTATCTGTCTCCCTCCTCTAGTTATTAGAATGTAAACTTCAAAGGGTCAGGGACCTTGCGTGTTTTTTCCTTGTTAAGTCTCCATTGTCTAACACATCTCAAGTACCTGATAAGCACTTGATAAATATTCAAGTGTATTAATGAATGACTGCATGACAGAATTGGTGATGGAAAGGTCTATGTCTCCTTAACGTCCCTGAATTTGGTAAGGTCTGTCTCCCTAGTACAACACAAATGAACTGTCCTCTTTCTCTCTCTGTGCCCAAAATGACATGTTCATTCATTCACTCATTCATTCAGTGAAACCTGGGTATGTGGCAGACACTGTCATAGATGTCAGTTAGACAGGGAGCTCACAGTGCAGAAGAGTGACAGACTTCAAACGAGTAAACAGATATACGCCATATTCACCTCCTTGATGGTTTGTGAAAGAGAACAGTGTACTAGGGCAGAAGGAAAGGGAGATGGTGTCTAATTTAGATGTGGGAGCATCAAAGACCTAAAAGATGAACCTAGCAAAGAGAGAGGTTGTTTTGCAGGGAGAGAAAACAGTGTGTGCAAACACTTGCAGATAGGAAGGATCCCCGTGAGGTAGGTGCAAAGTGAGCAAGGGAGCGGTAGCACAGCCTGAGGTTGGGGAGGTAGGTGGGGGCCAGAGCATGCCGAACCTGATATGCTTTGTGAAGGAGTTTGGTTTTAATTCTCAGGGCTGTGAAAAGCCTTGAAGAATTTTGTGTAGGTGAGTCACATGATTCCATTTATTTTAAAAAGATTTCTTTGACTGCTGAATGGAAAATAGATTGAAGATGGTGAGACTAGTTAGGAAACTTTTTAAGATGTGCAAGTGAGAGATAGGATGATGGTAGCTTCTACAATATTTCTGTCCCTCCGATACATACACCCGACTGACAAGATTTTTTATTTATTTGCACATTTGTTGATTCAGAAATTCATTAGTAAGGACTTTTATATGACAGGTGATGAGGATACAGTTTTCATGGTCCTTGTCTCCATGGAGCTTAGAATCCAGTAAAGAAAACAGACCACTAAACTTAAACTCCAGCTTTCCCACGACATGAGAAACCTATGGAAGGGGAGTTAGGGAGGTATGGGAAAACCAGACCTGATCCTGACTTGCATTGTCAGAGGCTGTCAAGGGAAATCTAGACCAGGATTACAAATTCCCAGGTACACATGAACTGACCCCGTGTCTGCCTTCTGAAGCAACCAAGTGGTCTTGGCTTTTATTCATCTAATTGCCCATAGACTAACTCTACTAGGCTGGCCTCAATCTTAGTGGCCAAAACTGAAAGTTTCATCAGTGGCCTGCAACTGTCCCCATGCCCAAACCTGCCCCCCATGGTAATTCTTTACTCAAAGAATGACACTTCCATCTACACAGTTGCCCAAGCCATAAATTCAGGTATCCCTCTTTTGCTCTTTATATCCAGTCACTCACCAAGTCTTATGAGTGCAACTTCTCAAGGGCCTTGTACCTTTCTCACTTCTCTTGATTCCATTGGCCATTCCCTTGCTCCAGGCCACATCATCATCTCTTGCCCAGGTTGCTTCAACAGCCCTTTAACCGTTCTCTCACCTCCAGTCTGCCAACCAACCACATCCCAGTGGATTCAGGTGGCTTTTCAAACATGCGCTTCTGCCTGGAGGTCTTCTCCTTGCTTCATCCTGATGCTTTGGCCCAGTTGTCACATTGTTTAGGGAAACTCCTCTGACCCCTTCCCCGGTTGAGGCCCTTCCACCCTGTGATGCCATAACAGTGGGCACTTGATTTTCACGGCTACAGTCACATGTTACTGTTATGTGCTTGCCTCCTCCATCAGACTGTAAGCTTCATTAAGGCTCACATCTTTATATGCAACTCCCTCCCCAAACAGAAATTTCTAACAAGGGTCATTTCAAAAAGGAGATGTGATCCCTCAGCTGGAAAATCTTGGAAGATTGTTCTGATCATGTGTAAATGAGAAGTCCACAGCACGTCTACCGGTGGCCCCTTGCCCAGCTCAGCCTTGCCTAGCCTGGCCTCACTCCTTCTGCCTTTTTTCTCTTTTGCATTCCCTCCTCACAGAGCTGGCTGCTGTGACCACAGATGGCGAGAGGAAACACAATTTATATTTCTTTATTTGGTTTGGAGAGTGCTGTGACAGACGGAGATGAATTATCGCTCTCTTCACCCCACCCCCAAATTTCTTTTCCTTTGGTTTATGAATCTTTGAAGACAACTCTCAGAAAGGGACTGGCAGGCAGGTGCTGGAGAGAGGGAGAGAGCTGGGGGGAGAGGGTGTTTTGATAGAAAGGATAGCTGCTAATGCATCTGTGGCTATTACTAGTGTGATGACAATTAGAGTTATGGAGACACTTTGACTGAGGAGGAAGAAGAGGGGAGAGAGAAGAGAAACCACCTTCTTGTCTGTCAGAGGCAATACAGGATCTGATGATGCTGGGGCTTCTCATTGCCTCTGAAGACATTTCAAAACAACAGCAGCAAAAAACAACCTAACCAAGTTTGTCTGGACCTAGAGATCCCCAAACTGGCCTGTCAGTATGACCTGAGGTGTACCACATTCTTTTAGTTGCTCCCCCTGGAATTTATACCTGTAGATCCTTCAAAAGAAATTTCTAGCAGGGCGAGTCTGCCTTGTACCCCTTGGCCCAGGTGCTAAGAGGCTCCCAGCATTCCTACTTCTACCCTTAAAACTCAGGGAATGCATAGTGCTCCTTGAACTCTGTCCTCTATTTACCTGAGCCTTCTTCTTCTTCAGATCATATGCAGTCTTGATGTTCTAAAACTTTCATTTCAGTGGAGAAAGGGAGAGATATATTCTAGAATTGAAAAGCACTTGGAATTCAAAGGTACTGCCAGATCCAGCAGCTCTGCTGGGAGAGAACAGCAGCACAGGCATATCATAGAAAACAGAGAGATACATTTGTCTGGGGAAGGAAATGAGAGAGAGAGAGAGAGAGAGAGAGAGAGAGACAGACAGACAGACAGACAGACAGACAGAGAGACAGAGAGACAGAGAGACAGAGACAGAGAGAGAGAGACAGAGAGACAGAGAGAGAGAAAGGATTTAGTAGAAGTTCATCAGCCTTATTGTAAATGAATCCAGAGATGGAAAATGTCTGCTGTGCCTGCCGCATACATGAGGGCAGTATGGGCTCAGGATTCCCTGTATGTGCCTCCATTACTCTCCATCCCCCTTTGGGAAAGTTCATGCTCTCTTCAGAGCCTGGCCTTGAATAAACCAGACAATCTATCAGATTCTGGGCAAAGGCATGCAACACTGTGCTCCCTCCCTTCCTAAAATGTTGGATTCTGCTATCCCGACAACTGCTTGTACCCCAACACACACACATCACCACCACCAGCAGCAGCAGCTCAGGTGGCCTACCTCAAATTCACTAGCTAACAAAAAAAAGAAGAAGAAGAAGCTAAAATCTATCCCCAGACTTGGTTATATCTCAGCTCCATAGAGTCTTCCAATTACCACAGTCCACACCTATCCTTGAAAATAACAGTAACAGAGCAGCTTAGAGTCATTGGATGCTAACTGTGGGTAAGCACTGTGCTAAGTACTTTGCAAAACTTATCTTACATAATCCTCAACAACAACTCTTTGTGGTAATTTCAGTTATTAGTTCCATTTTTTTGTATTAAAAAAAAAAAAACAAGGCTAGAAGTTAAACAGAAAAACAAATAAAGTTAACCCAAAGTCATGGCTCTTGGCTTATAAGAAGACTTCTCTAATTTCCTACAGCTGACTTAGTAGATACCCCTCCTTTGGATTCTAGTAGAATTATAGCACTTTTCACATGGGATTATAATCAAAGATTTATATTTCAAGACCAAATTCTCACTAATAGAATGTCAGTAGAAGATACTCGTGCAATTTCCAGGCCTGTGTGTATCTATGGTCTAGCTTTAACCATATCGATGAGGACAACTCCCTACAACAGCAGTTTTCAAACTTGAATGCTATTGGGCTCAATATGCAGTCAAGGTTAGAAACCGTTGTTTTGGAAGATACTGGACAAACAAGATGGAAGGAATCTGGATAGCCAGATGATGACGTGGAGCAGAATATCCTGCTAACTGGGAATATTCATCTTGAACAGTTATGTGAGAGAGACATCAACCTCTATCTTATAACTCTCACAAATGCCATGGAAGAGAGACACTTGAGGAGTTAAAAGGAAAACCTAACAGCACTTAAATACCTGGTATGTCAGCCATTGCTCAAGAAATGCAAAGGCATTAGTAATCACTTGCTTGTAAACACACACATATACATGCAAGTGTGCACACACACACACACACTCACATACTTTGCTACATAGCTCTCTCTATCCCATTCACCATTAGGTCAACAACCAGCTTTCTTGGCTTCTCACCAGGCTCTAATTAATTGGAAACTTCTCCACCCACCTTCCTCCACTCCAAGGCAGGCTGAGCTCCAGCTTCTTCCTTTATATTATCTTCCTGATCCTATAAAGCAATTAAAGAAAAATTTCCTAGGGACTGCTTTTTCTATACTCTCTCCTAGAACCTGGTTCAGATTCTGTCTTGTTTTTGATCTGCAAGTTTCAGTAGGTGAGAAAATCCCATGATGCAACATCTATCTGTGGGCCTGGGGCTCCAACCTCAGGTAGGGTCCATTGTAAAACTCAGGTAGGATCCTGCCATATCTACTGTTTGGAAGTGTAAGGCTAGACTAGCTCAGTAGCCTTGGAGGTTCAGAATAGGGCTTCTGGCAAACAAGGGACTGAGGGTGAAGAGTGCTTTATGAGTAGAGAAATAGTGGGTGGGAATTCCACAGGGACCCAAAGTGGTAAAGCCTAAGTCCAGGACCACATACAGGGAAGAGATGGCTGGAGGAGCACAAGGACAGAAAGGAAGGTCATTCCATGGTCCTGGGAAGAAGCTGTGCCCCCGCCTGGGAAATCAGCACTATGAGAAGACACCTCAGGCACCATATTCATTCAAGAAGAGATAATACCTCTTGGAAATTTGGGATTAAAAACAGGAATTTCAGTAAAAACCACATGCGCAATGATATAAGAAACAGAAAAAGAATGGCCCTAGCTGTAAAATGACTTGTATCCCATAGGACAAGGGATGCTATAGGGCTCCATGAGGGAGGCACTGCTACCCAAGCTTTAGTACTGAGTCCTCTATTGCACCCAGTGGAGGCTTAGGCAAGTCACTGGTCCTCTTTGAACTTCAGTTTCTTCATCCACAAAATAAGTACAATGGTAATATCTTCCTTACTGACTCTACTATGGTGTTAATAAGATCAGCTAAGATGATGTATGTAAAAGTAAAAAGTAAAACATAATTGTGATAAATAGTCACATGCTCTGATTCTTGACTGGCTTCAGATTAAACTCCAGTGCTGAATAGACAGACTTTACTTTAGAAGCTACTCATTAAATATTTATTGGAGCATTGTTAATTTTGTTGTTTAGAAAAGAGGTCAAGTAAACTCAGTGGCTTATATTCAGAGGAGAACGGAAAGACGAGGAGGAGAAGGGGGAAGGGTCAGAGATTCAAACCTGATGTAGATCACCGGTACACCTCAGATGTCTTCTCCCTGATACTCCTGCTTCCCTGCAGATGATTCAGAGCCATTGCGGATAGACTGGGAGGACTGTGCAGGAGACAGCAGAACAGGCAAGCAAGCCAATGAGCCCTGGGAAAGGCCCTTGACCCTCACACTCCCTTTCTCACTGTCTAGACAGATCGGTTACGATATCTACTATGCTGGTTGTTCCTGTCTCATGAATCTGTCCTCCCACATCTCCTGCATCTATTCCCCACAGCCCCTAAGAATCCATGTTCTATATTTTGTAACATCTTCTCATCTGACTATAGTTGAGTGACAGGCATCTGATCCAGGGATAGCCAATCTATAGACTGGCCAGGGCCAAATCATGAAAATTTGTCCACAAAGATTAATGACTTGGAGCAATATGGAAAGAATTGGGCAATTAACAGTGAACACAGAGGCTAAAGGGTCATGAGGTAAAGAGTCTCGTTTGGGGAGCATGATGAGCCATGAGTAGGCCAAGATTCTGAGCAAGAGGTCCCAGAGTGAAGGAAGAGAGGACTGTAGACCTAGAAGAAAGGAGAGTGAGAGGGGGAGACCACTGTGTGTGTGTATGTGTGTGTGTGTGTGCATGAGAGAGAGCAAGAGAGAGAGAGCAAGAGAGAGAGAGCAAGAGCAAGAGAACAGAGAACCCAGCCATTGCTACAGGGGCTTCAGACTGGTGCACTGGCTGATGACTGCCAGAAAAATGGAGATTGGTCACGGCTTTCCTTGAGTACACCCCCTCAAACAGCTTAAGAAAAAAAAACTAACAAATATTTGCAAAGAAACTTAGATGTGTTCTCTAGATGCTGGCAAAACATACTCAGCCATTCCAGTGCACTCATGTGACCTGGAGCCTCAGTGACTCTCTCAAAAACGCTGACACAGCAGAAGACTGGAAAGTCACTGCAGGACTAGCCAGCCTGGGGCTTGAGGCTCAGGAGACTGAGAGAGACTGAGTGGTGTTTCCAGGCCCTGGGAGGTCTTCCCTAGGACTGCTGGCTTATAGGTCCCCAGGAAGGTTTGGAGCATTTCTTAGCCACACTTTAGGGGGAAGTGAGCTAACATTAAATGTCTGAGTTGATAACTTTAGAGATTGATTCCTAT
This sequence comes from Eidolon dupreanum, assembly GCA_028627145.1. NCBI lineage: Eukaryota > Metazoa > Chordata > Mammalia > Chiroptera > Pteropodidae > Eidolon > Eidolon dupreanum. Next base: position 67,607,434 of record CM053510.1, on the reverse strand, counting down.
CACTTTCTTATTTCACAAAACTTCCTGACAGTTCTAAAATCATTGTGGCTTGGTTGAATGTAAAAGTTAGGAAGCGCTAACTGCTGTGACAAAAAAAAAAAACAAAAACAAAAACAAAAACTAATGCTCTTGGTAGCTTAACAAAATAAGTTTCCCACTCACCTAGCAATCCACAGGGGCTTAGTGGTGGTGGGTGGGAGGGCTCTGCTCCATGGTCATGAAGGGACATAGACTCTCAGTATCTTTGGCAATGACATCCCAGCAAGGTTCCCACAAGATGGAAGGAGAAGGTGGGAGATTGCACATGGGAACTTCTAATGGGCCAGGCCTGGAATGGGGGTGTATCACTCATGCCCACATTTTGTTGACCTAAACTCATCACATAGCTGCACTGAACTGAAAATGAGGCCCAAGAGGAAGAAGAGTACGGCAATATCTGCCACTCTCTTGAAAGAGACGCGACTTTCCTTCCCTTCCCTTCATTTTGAAGACCCCTCTATTATTCTCTCAGGCAGGTGTTAGTAATGAAAACAATAATAAATATTAAAAATGTTAGCATGTTTGAGCATTTACTGTGTGCCAGATCTGTCACAGAGATTATTTCATTTGATCCTCACAACCTAATGTCAAGGTGCTGACATTATTTGAATGTTCAAAGAACAGAACTAAGGCTAAGAGAGGTTCAGTGGTTCCTCTTACATCACACAGTTTGCTTTTGGTCCTGCTGAGACACGAGTGCAGCTCTGTCTGACCCAGGGGGTCTTCCTGTCTCTCATTGCTGCCCAGCACACTCAGGCTGAGCGGCTAAAGATAGACATGGCTGGGTCAGTTCATCCTCTAACAAACAACAGAAAGGCCAGCCATTGTCCCTGGTGACAGTCTGCTCACTCTCACCTCGCAAGCAGTGGTTGTGAGGCAGAGAACCTCTAAATCACCAGGCGACTTGACAGCACATCCCCTGCTGAGCACAATTACTTTTGAAGAGCCCTTGCTTTTTAATGACCTAATTCAGGATGACACTGAATGTTCTCCAGCAGATCCTTCTGCCCTGTCCCTTCAGCTGCCCCCTCTTTGTGTACTCTTCCTGCAAACCGCCACTTTCCTGTGGGCAGAAAGGCCCATGCACTGAGCCCAGGTTCTTCCCCGTCCTTGAGAGGAAGTTGTCTCCACAAGGTGGGTGGGCCATCCACAGCTGGGTCTGGCTGCCTCCCTTTCCACATTCCTTTTAGTCCCTCAGCCTCAGAGCCTGCCACTGCCTCTGCTGCAGCCATAACACACTCACTGAGATCAGGGACACTAAGGTCAGACAGGCTGGGGTTCAAAGCTGGCTCCACCACTTATACATTAGTTATGGCACCTTGGTCAATAATTAATCTTCCTTACTTTCTTCTTGTGTGAAATGTGGGTAATAGTATCTGCCACACAGGACAGTGGAAGGCATTAAGTGAAATAATGCAAATAAAGTCCTTAGCCCAGTTCCTGGCACACAGAGGAACTAAAAATACTCTTTGATATTATTAGTTTTGGGACAAAACATGTATCAATGAGTAGATATCCCGGTAAATTCTTCATTATCTGAGCAAGAGGATGCCCCCTTTGCTCAGATCCTCACCCTTTCTAACACTGAGGCAGTGTCCATGTAGCAGACTAGTTCTTGAACCTGGGTGATGCTGAATCACTGTGAGGGAGCCTAAGGAAGGCCTTAGCTAGAGAAGTTGAGTTGGTCTATATGACAAATTAAGAGGGGGAGATAAGGTTAGTCCAGGTCTTCTGAGAAGCAGATGCTAAGATGGGAGTAAGTATGTGTAGACTTTATTAAGAAAATGCCTGTGGGAAGGAAATAGGAGGGGGCTGGCAAGGGCAGGGAGAATTGTCAGATTTCAAAGCAGGTGTGGCCCCAGTTAAAGAGAGGGATGGAAGGTGGGGTGAAAGCAACCTAGTCTGGCCTGCTGTGTAGTCTGAGGGAGGTTCAGCCAAGCCATTGAGAATCCTTGATCCAAAGTCTGCTGACAAAGGGGTGCATGTCTTCCAGGAATGGATCTGCCTTAGCATCTCAGCCATACACACTCAGTACTGGGAAACAGCCCATGGATGCATAGCCTTGTGAAGTTGTCCATGAATTTCAATGCACAGCAGCTGGGGCCCTCAGTCAATAATGAAGGCATAATTAGTAACGGGAGGTCTGTGAGGCACATTCTCATGGCTGCCACAGAAGGAAAGAGAGGAAAAGGCAGATTTATGGGCAGAGGCTGAGGTGTGAATTGGTGAAAGGAGCTGTGGAATGAAAGAATGTAGAGCAGTATGGGCATAAGAGGATTGAGAACATAAAAGTTGTTGGAAATTACAAATTATAATCTTGTTAATTTTTTAAGACATACAAAATATACATTGGAAAATTTTTATATTATTTTTGGATATCTGAGCTATGCTCCTTGCAATGTGATTGAGTTTGAAACTAGTTCTAGTATTTCCATTTTATAAAATATGGTGCCTATGATATAACAGATGTGGTTGTAAGTGCTTTATAACAATTAACTCATTTAATTCTCAGCAAACCTATGATGTATGATTGTCATACTCATTTTGCAGATGAGGAACAAGAGGTACAGAGAGGTTGAATAATTGTGCCTGAAGTCACAGTCAGGAACTGGTGGAGATGTGATTTGAACCATCTGTGCTCTTGCCTGATACATTAGGCTACCATCCACCTCTGGCCACTGCCATGTCTCCTATTCCTTCTTCCCATGCCTCTCCTCTGCATTATAGCCTCACTCGGATTACCATTCCTTCAGCGTGCAGCCACTCCCCTCTCTGATCCCCAGCTCTCCTGCATTGTCCCCAATGACTGTAGGCCCCTGCTCCCCCTGAGTTCTCTGAAGTAATAAGCACAGACCAGCTCAGGTAGTCATTACATATCTACTAATTCTGGCCTTGCATCATCATCTGAAGCATTTGCGTCATATAATCCCCAAACTCTGCTTAGTTATTTGGAAATTATCTCTTTCAAAATTGGCTCTGGAGCTGGGCTGAGGTTCTTTCTGGGTGAGAAAGAGGAACACCTCCACAGAAGAACATGGCACAGACTTTAGTGATCACCTACACCATTATCCCACAAACTTCTGAAGGTCTAACCACTCCTTCATGTTATTCCCTGATCATTCTTTTCCCCTGCCTCTTAGTAAAGTCTTCGAGCCTTCTGCTTAAATGTAGGATTGACATACATGTGCCTGCAACGTCTAGTCGCTGCCAAGTCATCATGTCAGACACGATTATGTCACTCCCCTACTAAAACCTTCATGACTTTCCATTGCTCAAACAATCCCTAATATGACCTAGACACACACAGACTTATATATACACTCTCATTGCCTAGGTATTTCCTAATCATTCTTCTGAGCTCAGCTGCCTTGTCATACAGAGTTATAGTACTTCATACTTCTCCTTTATAATACCACTATTGTAATTAACTGTGTCATCAATGATTTAATGTTATTCTTCCATACTAAAATATAAACTTCATAATGGTGAAGATGAGATTGACCTGGTTTAGACAGATCTCTTCTCTTGCCTGATATAGAGTAGACATTTAGTAAATATTTGTTGGATAGATGAATGAACTACCATTTATTGAGCATCAGGTTCTCTGTCAGGCTCTTTATCTAATTTAATTCTCACAATAGTCTATTCAGTATTATTTCCACTCCATAGACACCTAAAATGTCAAAGGTCAAAGATATTATAGACAAGAAGCTATTCTGCATCCCAGATAAACAGATATTCTACCACTGACCAAACACACATTATACTTCCTCACCTTTCTGCATTTCTTGCTTTGCTTCCACCTGAAATATCCCTTCTCCCTTCACCTGCTAAAATCCTAGTCACCTTTTAAGGTCCTTCCTTAAAAACATCCCCTGCTACATTCTCATCTAGCTTAAATATGTATAGTGTATTGGAACATGGGCTCTGGAATCACAAAAACTTGAATTTGAATTCTAAACTACTCTCCCACTTACAAGTTAGTGACATTGAGGAAGTTACTTAAGCTCAGTTTTCTTATCTACAACATGGTAATAGTAAGTTCCTACCTCATGAAGTTTAAGTGAGATTGGTTATTTGGATGGTTTAACTTGGAGCCTGGTTAACAAAAGGGGCTAAAACAACATTAGTTCTTATTTTATTCTCCTCTTCTTGTTTCTCCTTCTCCTTCGTGTCCTTTCCTGTTTTTTCTCCTTCAAAATCTGCTCCAATTTATATTCCCGTTCCATGGACTCGTACTTAACCTACCACGCCTGCCCACATCATCCTGGAACTCACTATATTTCCATACAACATTGATATCAGCAACTATTGGTGATGTATGCCATCAGTTGTGGGTAAAACACTCAATGTGCCCCATCTATGTATATTCTCTCTGAATGTCTGCTGTGTGACAGTTGAGGGGATACATTGGTTTCCATCTATCTCTGCACTTCAAATCTGTGAGTTCCTTTACACTGGAACCTTGCGAAGGACCTCATGGACCCAAGTCCTATGGTCCCAGATTCCCCTGTAGGAGAACATCTAGCAAAAGTTCAGTATAAAGGGATTCAGAGGCTTGGTTTTCAAGGTCAGTAGAGGCCCAGTGATGTTGCACTATCATCCAACTTAGCATAGGGGAAGGTGATGGAAAAGACAGACTAACTATTTTGAGTACCTACTCTGTGCTAAGTCCCGTGCTTGACAATTTACATATATTGTCATCCTTATAAGCCCTAGGAGGTAGACTGCACTATGCTCATTTCAGCTCCATCAAGTAAGTCAAAAAAAGCTTTCTAAAAGTAGCCATTTCCTTCTTTCTTTATACTTTTAGAAAAGTTTAAAAAATTATCATCACTAGATACTCTCCAAGAAAATAATGAAGAGCATCATATTCTAATCACCTAAGGTAGACCCTGGGGGAGGGTCCCTGTAGAAGGAATACACTATTTCTTCTATTGGGGCAAAAGCATCATGGCCACTAAGAGGTGAAGTTAATATTCAGTTTTTTACAGGCCCCTAAACTCTGCCCAACCTTTTGGTCAACTCTATCACCCAGGCAGGCCCAGCACTGAACACAGCATTCTATATGGTACAAGAGGTAATGTGGCTAATTCAGCAAGGAAGGGAAGCTGATCGTATTTTTGGCTTTTTAAGGGTTTATTATAAGCAGCCAATAGAAAAAAAGTTAATGATAAAGAATCACTTAGGCCCCTAGAACCTGCTGTGTTGTTTCTGCATATTTTCAAAGCACTTATGATGCATAAGAGGTGTTATTTAAGGGAATAAATAACAACGCTTATAGGCTTTTCCTGGAGAGTGTGATCAGCTTTGTGTAATCCCCTGTAACTGTTCTCAGGGTGGATGTACATGCTGGGGAACAGGACTCCCGGAGAGGAGAGTCCAAGGCTGGATCCTGCTTGGCGATGGGGCCCATCGTGGGCAGAGTCCAGTTCCTACGCATCTGCTCAGGAGAATTTCCAGAAACACAATTGGACAAAACTGGCTCCCTTTTGGCCTGCTGCTAAACTGAAATCCAACTCCCCCACAAAGGAGAAATATTTCAGAACATTTTTTAGTCATTAACATTATAGAAAGAACTAATCAACTACTTTTCTTCCATGGTGGCAAGTTCCTGGGAGGCCCAGGGCAATTGGAGTTTGGATTGAAAGAAGGAGTCTGAAGAAGACAATGGTAGTATGGGGAAGAGAATCTGACTAGATGGGTTTAGTGAAGAAATGCTTTGGTAGATGGAGGGAAAGAAAGGGGAAGGAGGTGAAGGCACAAGGCTACTGAAATCTTATATTCTCAAGGACGGGGAAGAACCTGGGCTCAGTGCATGGGCCTTTTTCCTCTAAAAATCAGCCCTGTCAGTGATGAGAGCACCCCACCCAGTGGTTCTCTCTTTTTCACCATAGTTCAGCCCTATCCTCTAGTTTCAGTGATTTCCTGCAAAGTCAAACCATCACTCTTTCCCCAAACTCAAAAACCACTTCACTCTCTTACCCAGTAAGTATCTTTTCTTGTTAAAGGATTTTAACAATGAAACAATTGAGCATAATGTTAAATTATGTTTTACTCAGGATGGGGGCATATCTAGGCAATTTTAAGGGTCCTCAGGGTGACCAGGGGTCTGCTTATGAGGAACCAACAGGTTCCTCTTTGGGGAGACTTCACTCTAAAGAAAGGAAAGTCAAAGGGGGATGACTCTTAAGGAATCAGAAAAATAGAATGATTCTGAGTACTGACCTGCATCTGCGCTTGGAATCCACGCCCAAGTTCTGGGCTACAGAGCCTGTCGTAAAAGACAAGGTCAGGATGGTGGTGGTGATGATGATGATGATGATGATGGCAGCAATGGTAATAATCACAAAACACAGCTTTACAACTATCTGCACTGGGCTTAAAGAGGTATTGGCAAGACTGGTAGCAAGTTTCTATAGCATGGCACATGGGGGTTGCTGTGACTTTGGGCCATTAGCAGATGCAGTAGTGGGCTGTAGCTTGGGTGGACATAAGCAGACTCCAGCAGCAGCTCTAGATGAAGGCCAGAAAAATGTCTGACCCACCACAGGGGGATCAAAAGGTTCATCTTGTTAAAATCTTGTTAGACCTGTGAGACATGTTCTGTGAATTCTCAGAACCATTTAGAAGGTTAAGGAGGTTGGAATTCCCAGAGAATGAGAGGGCAAAGAAATTGAAAAATCCTGATGGGTGACAGAAATTCTGATGGCCCTACTTTTACTTCTCACATTTGTGTGGCTTGACAAGTTAGGTAATCTGGCTGTAGAAGAGAGAGTGGGCCTTGAGGAATCTTGCAGCTTCTTCTACTCACAACTCTATCTTTATACAAAGAAAATTTTTCTCAGAAAGCTGTTGGGAAGCTCTAGGCAAAAGCTTTAAGGGAAAAGAGGGTACATTTTTCCTTTACCCTCAGACTGCACATTTACCAGCTTCCTGGTCCACTGTGACACCTTTTTGGCAAAACATTGCAAAGAATCAGTTCATAGCATATATTTTACCAAACATTCAAACATTTTCTTTACCATAAAGTAATATGCTTCCCAGAATGGAGTGGTGGGAGGAGCTACACAATCAATAGGTGGAATTAGTTAATTCATTGCACTTTCAATGATCTCAGTTCCTGAAACTGTGGGGCAGCTTTTAAAAATAAAACTCTTCTCACTAGCTGGTGGTTTCTGCATCTCAAGAAGATGATGCTGGTTGTTAGGGATTGGTTTTAAGAGAAGCCTCAAGCACGCATTGTCTAAATAGGTATCATCACCTCAGCATAAAATTTTGCACTGTGGTTTGAAAACAAGGAATAAAAAGAATATCTTCAGTTAGAGAGGTCTTCCCTCCTCCTATCTTTTGGGAATGTAACAATTCAAATTTCCTATGATGATATTAACATAGCCCTATTTCCTCTAGGTTCTCTCCCCTCTTTGGGGGGCATTTCTTGACCACTCTGTGTTGAGTGTGTTACCTCAAGTCTGTCTCCCTGTGAGATGAAGGGAAGGAAGCAAAGCACTGAAAAAATAAACTATTGTGCTGTTGCCACCTGCTAATCCTCAGATAGCTCTTAATCCTCCTGCCTTTCCATTTCCTATTGAAACCTCATTGTCATATATGACTCTGGTGTCTTCCTTCCTGTCTTCTGTGCTCCCAAAACACTTGATTCACCTCAGTGACAATGCCAAAAGACAGTGTAGGGATCTCTCAGCCCCATTTCCATCAGCCTCTCCAAATATACCTCAAATTTCAAAAGGATACTATTATTAGGTAAGGACAATTGATATTTGTTATTGATATATAAATAGCATCTTTATTAAATGGTATTCCTTTTATTGATCAGCCACATAAAATGTAAAACAAAATAAAACAGGGCTCCATGCAAATATTCTTTCAAAACAAGGCCCTTGACGCATTTCGAACCAGATTCTCAACTCTTAGGCAAATCTCTAGCTTTACCTAACAAATACACTTCTTTGACATAGCACTTCACTCTTTTATGTGCTAGACTCCTAGGTCTGTGTGCTGAACTTCCCAAGGGAGATAGGAATATTATGTTATATTTTCTTTAAGTCTTTTTATTGTTGTTGTTGTTGTTATTGGTGAGATAAAAAAAAAAAAAGGTAAACATATAGGATATTTAGGATATTTATTATGAAACTCTCTTTAACAGATAAGATAATAATAACAATAATAATAATGTAGTATGGAATTTATAACATATACAGAGGTAAAATATATGACAAAATAGAAAGTTCAGGAGGGAAAAAATGGAAATATGGTATTGGGAGGTTCTTATACAATACGTAAAGTAGTATACTGTCACTTGAAGGTGTACTAATGTAAGTTAAAAGTGTGTAGTATAAACCCTAAAGCAACTACTATAATAATAAAATAAATAGTTATAGCTACAAAGTCAATAAAAGAAAGATGGAACAATAAAAAAATACTCAAATCAAAAGAAGTCTTTAAAAGAAGAAAAGAAAAAAGGAAACAGATGGAACAGATAAAAAACAAATGGCAAGATGGTAGATTTAAACCTAACTATATCAATAATCACATTAAATAAGGTCTAAAAACTCCAATTAAAAGGCAGAGATAGTTAGATTGTATAAAAAAGCAAGAACCAACAGCATACTGCCTATGAGAAACTGACTTTAAATTTAATGGGAAAATAGATTAAAATAACCTATTATTTATTCATTATTATTTCATGGAAAAAATATGTGAACACTAATCAAAAAAGAAATGAAATATTAATATCAGACAATGTAGACTTCACTGAGAAGAAAATTAACAAGGATTTTTTAAAAGGTCATTTTATAATTATAAATGGGCCAATTCATATAGAGGACATTATTTTAACATGTATGCACCTAATAACAGAATTTGAAAAAATGTGAGTCAAAAACTGAAAGACTTGTAGGCAAATCTGCAATTATAATGGGAAATCTCAATACTCTTCTCAATAATTGATAGAATAAGTAGACAGAAAATCTATAAGGATCTAGAAAAGGTAAAGGATACTATCCAGCCCTTCAACCTAACTAAATTTATACAACACTCCAGCCAACAAATTAAAATACATATTCCTTTTAAGTGCACATGGAATATTTACCAAGACCGGCTCTCTTTTAGACAATAAAACAAGTTTCAATTGATTTAAAAGAATTGAAATAAACATTATTAGTTATTAGATAAATGCAGTTACAACTGCAACAAAGTATATATCTGTTTGAATGACTGAAATTACAAAGATTGGTCATACCACATATACCAAGTGTTTGGGAGGGTGCCCAAGACCTGGAATTCTCATACACCATTTTTGCAAATGTAAAATTATACAATCACTTTGGAAAACTGTCTGGAAGTTCCTTATAAAGTTAACCATATGCTTACCATATGATCCAGTCATTTGACTTCTAGGTATTTACTGAAAAGAAATGAAAGTTTTTGTATGTACAAAGATTTGTACACAAATGGTCATAGAAACTTTATATGTAAAGGCCAAAAATTTTAAAATAACCCCAAACTTCATCAACGTAAGAATTCATAAACAAATTATGAAATTCCATGGAAAACTACTCAGCAATAAAATGGAATGAAATATTAATTCACATGATATAATGAATCATAAAATAATTCTGTATGAAAGAAATCAGACAAAAGAGTATAAACTATATGATTCCATTGATATTAAATTCTAGGAAATGCAAACTAATCTAAAGTGAGTGAAAGCACATCGGTGGTTGTCTAGAGAGGGGACAGGCACAGTGGAAGAAAGACATGACAAAAGAGCACAAGAAAATTTGTGGGAGCAAGGAATATGTTCATTACCCTGATTTGATATACATGTACATACGTGCGAGCGCACACGCACACTCACACACAATACAGTGAAGCCAAAATATGGTTGCAGGTGCAATTAAGGTTGCTGATTAACTAACACTGAGATGGGAGATATCCCGAATTATCCAGTTGGATCCAGTCTAATCACATGAGTCATTAAAAGCAGAGAACTTTTCCTAGCTGTGGTCAGAAAGAGATGTCAACATGAGAAAAATTTGACACTCAGTTGCTAGTTTTGAAATAGAAAAGCTATACAAGGATCAGGAAAGCCTTAGGAGCAGGAATATACACAAAAACTATCTCCCCTAGAACTTCCAGGAAGGAATGCAGAACTGCCAAATGTCTTGATGTTATCCCAGTGAGACCTATGTTCATGACTTCCACCCTCTAGAACTGTAAGTTAATAAATTTGGATTGTTTTAAGCCACTAAATTTGTGGTAATTTGTTATGGCAATAATAGAAATAATAGAAAACTAATATACCATACTTACCCCAATGTTTAATATCATCACACTTTAAAATTTTCCTAATCCGATTGGTAGAATGGTGTCTTTTATTTGATATTTTTGATTATAATAGAGTTTAGCCTCAATTCATATATTCCTTCTGTAAATTGTATATTCCAGTCCTTCAATGATTTTTAAGTTGAAGTTATTTAAATTGAGTATTTTATTACTTATTAGTAAAAATTCTTTGTGTGTGTGTGTGTGTTTGTGTGTATACTGGATGCCATTTCTCTATTTTATGTGTTGTAAATAGTTTCTCCCTATCTGCTCATATTTTTAAATTTTGTAATGTCTTTGGCACAGAGAAATTTTAAATGTTATAGTCAAGTTTATCTGTCCTTTAAAAAGAATCGTGTGTGTGTCAAGAAAATCTCTCCTCATCCAAAAGTCCTAAAAACCATCTACCATATTTTCTCCTAATGGCTTTAAATTATGTATTTTAGGGTATATGCGTATGTCTTTTATCAAGTATAATCAATTGTCTCAACTTCATTTATTAAATAATTTATTTATTTCTTATTTATTAATAATCCCACATTTATCATATGTCAAGTTTCCATATAAGTTTGTTTCTGGTTTTCTATTGAATTCCATTTATTTATTTGTCTACTTTTATACCAATAACATATATGTATATATATACATATTGCTGTTTTTGGAACTCTCAACATAAATTTTAGAATCTGTGTCTCAAACTAACATCTATGAGAATGTAAATTAGCTCAGCTTCAATGGAACATAGTATGGAAGTTCCTCGAAAAATTAAGAACAGAACTACCACAGGACCCAGTAAACCCTCTAACCCCAGAAAAATTTGAAAACACTTATTTGTAAAGATATATGTACCCTTATGTTTATTGCAGCATTATTTACAACAGCCAAGACATGAAAACAACCTAAACATCCCTTGAAATATGATTGGATAAAAAAGAAATGGTTCATATATATAATGGAATACTACTTAGCCATAAAAATTGATGAAATATTGCCATTTGCGACAACATGAGTGGGTCTTGAGAGTATTGTGCTAAGTGAAATAAGTCTGACAGAAAAGGACAAGAACCATATGATTTCACTCATATGTGAGATATAAAACAGAAAGAAACAAAGGAGCAAACAAAAAAATAAACAAACTCATAAACACAGACAATGGTATAGTGGTTACCAGAGGGGAAGGGATGTGGGAGGAGGATGAAGAGAGTAAAGGGGGTCAAATATATGGTAATGGTGAGCATACAATGCAGTATACAGATTATATATTATAGAATTGTATACCTAAAACATATAATATTTTAATCAATGTTACTTCAATAAATTTAATTAGATAAAAAAGTAACCAAATTAACACTTACACTGGAAGCTCCCTGAGGACAGAGATTTTAGTCCATTCTGTTTACTGAAAATCTCCAGCATATAAAGTAGTGTTTGACATATCATGGAAACTCAATATATGCTTGTCAAATGAAACTATGACTCTTTGTCATAGTGGATTCCTGCCTTTGCTGAAAATGGTTGTGTTAATTTCAGAGAGGTGCCCTAACAATGTGGAATGAACTGGGCAACTTAAACAACAAAAATTTGTCTTACAGTTGTGGAATCTAGAAATTCAAAATCAAGGCATTGGCAGTGTCATGCTCCCTCTGATGTCTCTAGGATAGAATCTTTCTTTGTCTCTTTCAGTTTCTGGTAGTCCCAGGCATTTCTTGGCTTGTAGTAGTGTAACTCCAATCTCTACCTTGACCATCTTCCTTGCTCTGTGTCTATGTGTCTTCACATGGCATTCTCCTCGTGCGTCTTACTCTCCTTTTTTAAAGAACACCAGTCACATTGGATTAAGGATCCAATCTATTTCATTATAGCTTCATCTTAACTAATTACATTGTAGTGACCCTATTGCCAAATAAGGTCACATTCTGAGGACTTTAACATATGTTTTTGAGAGATCCAATATGACCTATAACTGTAGTATTTCTCTTCTTTTACTCAAACCTTTTTTTTATCCTTCAATAACAATCATAAGTATTTCTCTACAAGCTCTTACCTACCTTTTTTTTTCTATTTATTTCTAAGGGCTTTTATAGATGTTTTGCTACTGAGAATAAGATTACTCTGTTTATTGCCTTTTCACTGATTGATTAATCATTAATGTACTATATAGAAATTGTATTGATTTCTGTACATTGACGTTTTATCTAGCAAACTTGCTGAACTGTCTTCATTGTTTTAAATGGTTTATCAGATGTGTGGAGACATAAATTTTAAGCTTCATATTATTTAATTCAGCTATGGTTAGAAATAATAGTGCAATATAGAAAGCACAGGCTTTGGTTGGCAATTTAAGTAGAAAATTTTAAAAGCAGATGTCAATTTATGAGATTTCAAATGACAAATACTCAGACATTGCACATTCCTAGATGATAAGTAAAAAAGTGTATGAATATTTACAAATTGGTTACATTAAAATTTAAGTTAAATCTATACTTAATCTCAGAATAAAGTTGAGTGTCTCTCTAAATCTATTTTCTAAGAAAGCTAAAAAGCTTTTTTATAATACTTAAATATTTGTTTTACTCGTTTTAGGGACTACTGGCTTATAATTTTGAAGCTTATTATAAAATATGAAATATGCTTATTATAAAACCCAAATTTGTAAGAATGTTTGTTTTGTAAGAACTGTTTGTTTCCTTAAAGCTTGCCCTCTATGTTTGTCATAGTGGTTTGATTTTATCAACTACCTTGATGATGATTGATTCACTATGACATCCCTCATCTATTTCAAACTCAGCATGTAAAAGGAATATGAGGTTCTCTTAAAATTAGAAACATTGTTAAAGATATATTTCCTCCTTTTAAAATATATTCTCAAGTAAGTTTAAGACAATCTAGCAGGTTAATCTTCAAATACATGTAGCCTGATATGTCATAAGAGGAGATAGAGTCTAATGGATTTTCTGTGTAAAAGATCACATCTTCCACAAATAATGAAATTTTCTCTCATCAGTTCCAAACTTTATATCTTGTTTAATTTTCTTGTCTTATTGCATTTAGACCATCAGTACAATGCTGAATAGTGGATATTCTGACTTTAATGAGAACATTTAAAAATTTTCACAAGTACATATGATATTTGCTGTAGATTTTGACAGATAGCAATAGCATTCACTGGGTTAAGGTATGCAAGTAGAATTTCCATTTTATTTCTGAAAGTTTATTGTTGAAAGTTTTATTAAATCCTGATTTATTTTTCAATTTTTAATAATGCTGCTTTTCCCACATTTTAAAATATTGAGGTAACTATATGTTTCTACTCTTCTAACCTATTAATACAAATTTTATTGATAGATATTTTTTAATGCTGACAATTTCACATTATTGGGATAAGCTATATTTGATCAGCAGTTTTTATTTAAAAAACTACTGAATTCAAGTTTTTAATGTTATGTTGAGAAATTTTTAATGTATGTTTTCAATAAAATTGGTCCGTAATTTTGTCTTGTGCAATATTTGTCAGTTCAAGTTATCAAGATTATATTAATCTTCTAAAATTAGTTAAACTCCCATTCTAGTCTCTGCAAGAATTTGTATAAGTCATGGATTATCTGTTTTTAAACTACCAGTAACTACCACTCCAATTAGACCCTAGCATTTCATTGACTTTTGCAGTAATAAATACATTTGTTTATCTATGGTTTCTCTCCAGTTTTATAAATTTTATGCCATTCATTAATTCACTCACCACAGGGCAAAGTGGTTAAATCCCTTATTCAAGGAGCTGAAGGATAGTTGATATAAACTCTTCTTTTATCGTTCAAGACTGCAGTCCTAATATCATTTTCTCTGCAAAAAAACAAAACAAAACAAAACAAAACAAAACTAAACATTTATCTTCCTTTTAAAACCTTAATTACTTTATATAATTTGATATATTCCTTATATAAATTATATATATATAAATTATATATAATTACATACATTATTATACAGCAAGTCTCCAAATAATGTTGTTTTGTTTGATGTCATTTAGTTATAATGTTGATGAGATGCTGTAGAACTTAACTTGTTTATATCAATTAGTCTATGGTAAAACTAGTTTCATTATACATCGTTTCACTTATAGTTGTAGAACCTATTGATGACATTAAGTGAGGATTTTACTGAATATATAGAATTTGTTATATAAATTAATATACATCTAAGAAATTTATACTCCTTTCTGCTCCTTTAATATTTTCTACATAACTCTACTACAGCCTTGATTTAGAAATATTTTGGGGTTGAAACTTAAATCAAACCTTCCTTCTTACTGTTGGTGTTTCAGGTACGTATTTCCACTTTGAGGAATCTAGTAGGAAAGGTTTCTAGGAAAGAACTCATATGGTGTCCACTACTGAGATTTAGATACCGGAAAAAAAAAAGAAGCAAAACCAAAGTTTCTTGGTTCTGTTCAATGAATACTAAAAGGCTATGACTCTATTTGCAATTCTTAATACTATAATTTTGAGTGTGCATGTGTCTTCCACTGATCTATGAAGAACTTAAGGGCAGGAACACAAACTGAAGGTGAGTAAACTATATCATAAAGTGGTGTCATGTTCTTTTCTGTTTCCTTTTTTTTATCATTGAGTTTTCTGTTCTAGTCCAATTTCACATGAGCTATGGTAATTAGAAAGGAGTCCTGTCTTTATCAGAGGGGCAACCACACAGTCCTACTGAGCCCTGGTGGCAGCCAAGTCAGTGAGAAAAGAGACTGTGGTGCCCTGAGTCAAGGATGAGAGGCACAGGGATCCTTCCTCATATGCGGATTCAACTCTATATCCAGATTCTACTTTGGATGATCTGGACTTGAATTTCATTAGGAAAGGGGAGCAATTGCTTTTCTTACATATACTTCAGTCAGTCTGAACATGAGAAAAAGTAACAGGTCACAGCAAATCTTCAAATGTTTACAGAGACTTTCAGAGGAACAAAGTAATTCTCTTCAGGATCAGTGCAGTTGACCAGAATCCCAGAGAGTAGAATCTTTAGGAGCCAGAAGTGTACATCTTCTTCAGGATGCAGAGGTCAGTCAGGGTTTCTGAAAGCTAGAGTGAACACCTTGCAAGCAAATTCTACTGCCAGGGTAGAAGTGTGCTCCTGAACACAGACTAGAAAGCTGGATGTAGGAGGAGCTAAAATCCCCACAGACTGGCACTGCACCAATCTATCTCTTTCTGGGTCTGTGGTCTGCATGACTGAGGAACAACAAACAGGATTAGATGTCTCATGAATTGTGCCATAAGTCTGCCTTTAGAGTCTTAATAAAAAATCTGAACTCTATAAATCCTCTTGCCTATGGGCAAATAATTTTTTAACTTGTTTTATTTTCTCATATGTTAATAAATATATATATTTTAAAAATTTATAGCTTTCAGCCATAAGTGGCAGAAATCCCTGATTCAAAGTGATAAGCAATAAAATATTTTTCTTACTTAAGAAGTCCAAGGTAGAGGAATCCAGTGATTCAAGGACCTAAGTTCTACAATTTTGATATTCTTCCATCTGTAGTATGTCAGTTTTCTCCTCAGACCAGCTTCTCTCATGGTCACGAGATAGGTAAAGCAGTTCAGATATCACATCAGACATGTCAACATGCAAAGAGAGAAGAAATCTCTCCCTAAATCTCTATTCTTATGTCTCTTTTTTATGAGAGAAAAAATTTTCCCGAAGCCCTCCAGCAGTCTTCTTTATAAGTCTAATTGGCCATAATTGTGTCTTATGTTCATTCCTACACCAATAACTAATATGGGAAATAAGACCAATATGATTGGCGTAGAACAATTAGGACTGGGTCTGAGAGTGGGAAAAGCCTTCCATGAAGCATATGACTGAACGGAAGAGAGTGAAAATATCCATTAAATCATGATTCTCCTTGAGATGGAAGAAAGGGATGAAATGGAAAATGAATACAAGCTAGGTAATTAATAGTAAGTAGTACATCTGATTTCTCCTAAATAAGGAGGTTTCCCAACCCAGGTTCAGACTAGAAAGGGATTAATATGTGCTCTGGTGGTATTTGGAATAGACCAGAAACAGCCATATGATAGAAAAGTGGATGGTCCAGCAGAGACAGAGAAAGAGATCAATATGAGGCTACACTTGGATATTGGCTCATTTCTTCCAAGGCCATTTCTTCATTAGATGCTGCTGCCTCCATCTCCCTTGCAAAATCTAATTTAATAAAACCAGAAGAAACTATTTCTAAGACCGCTGTCATGGGAGCTTTGGCTCTTTTTAAATAACAGGATTAATAAGAACCTCAGAAAACTACCCCAACAAGGAGCCATTAGCAAAAAGCACTGACAGCTGGATAGCTGGAGTGAGTCCACCAGAAAGGACCCCTCCAGTTGTGAGAAAGTTGGATACCATTGTACATATTTGGGCTTGTTGAAATCTCTAAACAACTTTGACCTCAGGAGCAGGGAAATGCTCTGCTCCTACTCTACAGAAGATTTTACATACACGGCCAGCCTACAGGCCAACTAAGAAAGGGAACCAGTAAGAAATAAAAGAAAGAGAAATTAAATTTAAAAAGTTACTCTTTGCTGATTAGGATTGCTTTAGGCCACTTTTATTAAAAATGTAGTATCATCAACATCATCATCATCAGCTGGGAGCTTGGGAGAAATGCAGTTTCAAAGTTATAACCCAGAGCTATTGATTTAGAATCTCAGGATTAGTGACCCATAAATCTGTGTTTTCACAAGTTCCCCAGGGATTTCTTCATGTTTAAGAAGCATTGCTTTAGATCTGTGTTGTCCCTGTGCCTTTTCCTAGAACATTAGTAAACCTTAGGGTGGTAGGGCGGGAGAGGTGAAAGGAGGGCAATGGGTAAGGCCTCAGATATATTTATCTAGAAGAAGACGATTAGCTATCAGAAAAAATTGGTGAGGAAAGTTAGGGTCTGGAAGAAACAGGTGTTCATTTTACCAGAGATATCATTGATCTGTAATAAAACTCACTGTGTATTAGGATGTGGTGGACATTATAGGGGAGAATTTTTATGAAGAAAAGGCCATACACTAAGGGCCACTGTATATGTCTATTGTGCTGTGCCCTTTAAAACTGCAGGAGGAATCTATGATATTATAGTGCCTTGGCATTGTGTAACATGGCAGACCTCCTGATATTCCTCTGACATCAAAGCATTTTAGATCTAAAAAGGACCATAAATCTCAATCCCTTCAACTTATAGACCAAAGGAAGTGAAATTAGCTTAACCAAGATCACATAGTTAACTTAGCAACAGACCCAAGACCTTGAAATTCAAATTTCTACCTTAGGAAATGAGTCCTTAGAGAATAATTCACAAGAAATAAAGAGTTAAATATTGAAAAAATATTGGCTTATTTCAACAATAACAACAACAAAAATAAATAAAACCCAACACAAGTGTCTAAGAAGATGGGAATGGTTAGGTAAATTATATTAAATTTAATTATATTAAATGGTTAAGTAAATTACAAAAATCTAAATGTATATACACAAGTATATACATGAATTGTATATGTATAAATATGTACATTGCCAGTTGTGTGAGTGGAGAAGCCGTCTTGGACACTGCAGTCCCAAAAGATGTTCCATATCTCCCACTGGAGACAGATCTGGCACCAAATGATCACAATTCTTGATTTCTCTTCTCTCCATAGTTGGTGATGTTCACACACACACACACACACACACACACACACACACACACACACACCTATATACAAATTTGTCTTTTCTTGCCCTCTTCTCATATTTTATCAGTGAGTGGAGGGTGGAAATTAAGAATGCAAAAAATATAGACAGCCAAGATGTCTATGAGGTTTGGCACAACAGATTTTTAAGGTTTATGGGCTTTGGATAAATATTTCCAAAAGTAATTTCTCCTCTGTGTTCTCTCTGCCTAGCTCATCAGAACATAACTTGTAGCCTACCACATTAGAATGAAGTTTTGTCGGGGTGGGTAGAGTACACACTGCAGTTCACCTGGTTTTGATACAGTAATAGGAGTCACCTGAATTAAGTATATGATAATGCCAGAAGAGTTCTTTAACAAAGGACTTTATTAAGACTATGAAAGGAATTATCGAAACTCTAAACCGTATTGCTTATGATAGCTATATACACACTGTAAAGCTACAAGTCTCCAATTCTTCTGCAAAGCATTAGTGTGAATAATGGAACAGGGTCTGTCTGGCTCCATCTAAACAGCTCTACTTTGTGCTCTGTAGAGCCTCTTCTACATGTCCCATACTGTCTGAGCAGCAGTGTCCAACTCCACAGGGACTCTCGTTTCTTATTAGAGAAAGTTCTAGTCTTTGATTAAGCCGTTTTCAAAGTACTGTCTTTAAGAATGAGTTGATTTACCTGGATGATCGGTTTCTCTACAAAATTATCTGTAAAATGCTGGGTGTATGTTTTATTTTTTATTCCTAAGAATGGCTTTTCTTCTCTACTCCAGGTACTGTTTATGCATCTATATACACATTGGTCTCCATAAGTGTTCCCAGAGGAAGGAAAGATCTAAATTTCCTTTAACAATAAATTAACTTCCTTATCAATTTTCAACATGGAGAGATGGTTTTCCATTATACATTCTGTGTAATGCCATAAACATCTTGGTAGCAGGAATTCAGTTGGCGTAATGATATAGTCGCTTCATGCTCACTATCACATGGCTCACGTACATATCATATACAACTATTTATATGAAAGACTACAAGAGCCAACACAAAACTATCATAGAGGAATTTGGGTGAATTTCTCATTTAGTTGTTTGCCTACAAATATCTCTACTTTTAAATTTAAATAATTTAAAAAGTAAATATGTGCTATTTCCAGAAAATTATACTACCTCCGTTATTTCTTCTTTGGATTCATTAAACATGTTTCTCAAAGGAGGAGTTTATACTTTCCCATCCGCTGAATCCCAGGAATCGATTTTTAGAGACCATTTCTACTTGCTTTGATTCTCTGGTTTTAACGAAAACTGACCTAAGACAAGTAGCATTTGAAATCTGACTGGAAGTGCCCTGTGGAGCTGCTGGTTGTCATTTTCCTTAAAAACAGCATACAGAACATCAGCTCAGGAATTGAAGGTTTTTCTCACACTGAAACAAGTGCTGCCCCTTTTGGGGGAAGTGAAAAGCTCTGGGGGATGTCCTCAGCAAATGCTTGGTTTTAGCCCCAAGAAATTCCCATGAGAATTGCTGAATTTCACAACGTAATCCCTAGAAACAAATCAGAGTGTTATAATATTTTTTCAATAAAGAATCTCACAGTTCATGGGAAGGGCCGTTATGGTCATTTCATGAGCATACTTGACTCTTGAAGTGTCCAGGTGATTTACAGACATTCAGGGGGAATAATATAGACTCCTTCAGAAGAGACTACAAAATACGTGCTTCTTGTAGGTAACCCCCTCCACTTAAACTGTCTTTGCAAGCCTCGCTCTGCTAGATCACCACAAAGAAGAGTGTCTAACTTTGCACCAGTGTAATCGTGGAGTTTTGCTATAGAGAGCACTGCTATGTTGGTTGCCTAGTTCACAGGGATCTCCATAAGAGCTTTTATACACAAGGTGGCCCCATAGGTTTTGTTGGTTCTACATGATCCTGATTCTAAGGCCACTAATTGATATAAGGATGACCACTTGACCAAGCTAGGCCAATCAGACTCCTTTCCTAGTTTTTAAAAATCTGGACATGAAGGACAATGGTCACTCTTTTGCTGATGGCAGGATCAAGGGTATGAGGCTTGAGAAATCTCAGTGACTATTTTTAATTCATTGTAGAGGAAATCCCTTTATCACAAAAGTGAGGGAAAAGGAGGAGGCTAGAGATGGAAAAACTCCTAGGGTCATTTAGTGCCTAATTCCAATGGTTCCTGAGGCACCTTTATTCTTAGTTGTGAAACACATTTTGGTATTCATCAAATAAGTTCCCATTTGTGCCTAAGACAGTTTCAGTTGAGTTTCTAACACTGTGATCAAAAATGTCCTAATACAAGGACCTTGGGTTGGGGCAAACCACACTGATAAGTAATGCAGGAACTCCCAGTCCTCTGTCCCATATATCTTCTGAGGGGAGTAGATTTGATCAGGAGTTATTGCCAAATGTTATAAGGTACCACTTTAGGAATGGTGGAGAGAGAACAACCTGAATTCAGCCTGGATCAGTGTTTTAATGTATGCATGTTTCTTTGCTATTGTGACTTCCCTGAAAAAAAAAAAAAACAATTCCTACCCAAATTTCTGTTCCAAGTGAGTACTGACATCCAGGTACTAGGCCTGGAGAAAATGAACTTTTTTGAGCCCTCCTGCAGAATCTTTCCCCTGAGCACTTCCCTTTCATTCCTGCTTCCACATGGATGGCCACTTGGGCTGGGATAACGGTAAAGCAAGCAAGGCACCCAGGGCACCTACTCTCAGAGTCTTGCAAATATCCTAGGCTCCCCACTTGCCTCACACTGGTGTTGTCCTGATATCACATGTGCATCATCAGGGTTCATGGCACAGGGTATAATCATTCAATCTGTAAAATGTGAAAAAAATTAGACCTGGAAACAAAAACCAGAATTTTTATCTTGGCATTATCACTGACTCAACATGATATCAAAACAAAATAGAACAAACAAAAACACAAAACTGTAAACTGTCTTGTCCTCCATTTCTAGTTGGTAAATTAAGGATAACTACCTTAATTCTAATTATTTCCAAAGAATATGACAATACCATAAAACAAGGTACAGAAAGGTTAAGACTGGTCTGGTTGTAAAATACATTCACTGGAATACAAGAGTGAATCTCCTGGGCCAAAGCTAGGTTTGCCTATGACTTAGTACTTATTTAATTTATTAAATAAATATGTGTTAAGTGTCTATTGTGATCAAAACTCCAAAGAAAATTCAACAAACAATGTGCTCTAGAGGAAATGGAAGCTAAGTAAAATTAAGGTGAAACTGTCACTGGTATAACATATCCCCATGCTCAGTGATCCTTGTGATCCAACTGTCTTCCCTCACCTAGCTCTGAGCCTGCCCAGATCTCTCCATTTTGACTTACTTGCTATTCTGGCCCATCTTTCTCCAAAGGCCAATCAGCACGAGTCCTATCTAAAGTTGCCCCTTGGATGACCCTCACTGGAACTGTCTTAGGAGAAACAGCATCAGTTTCAAGAACAATCCCCTATACCCTGGATTCACCTTAGTTCCAGATCCATCAGATAGAATAAGACAATAAACAGGTTTAAAGGAGAGAGTGCCCAATGAACAGTCTTTATTGCTGTTTTTTGGTCTTTCTTGACCTTCGATGACACAAGCCTGTATTTTGAAGTACAAGATAATTGGAAATAAAATGAAATTTCCTACGTTCAGAGTTCACATCACCTCCAAACAGTGGCTGAGGATGGAATGGCACTATATATTTACTTCTCTGTATTAACAGGCAAGGTAGAAAGTCCCCTGAAAATCTCAGCTTTTTTACTGCCCTATCTGGGGCAAGAGACAGCACCAATTTAACAAGAACAAGGGCGTAAATCATGCATTGAAATCTCTCACCATGGAAGGACAAAGATTTTCTAAAAGAATGAAATAAAGCCACCCAGCACTAGGCATTTCAGGAGTCAGTGTTCATGTTTAAATGTTAAACATTTACATTTTACAGCAAAGTGACATTTTCAAAGGAGTTATATTGCCCATTTGCAGCCGTTACTCATTGCTGGCCATGAGCTTGAGGCTGGAGCTGGGTGATGAATCAAAGATACCCTTTGTGTCATGTCACTAAGCAACTCCCTTTTCTTTTGTCACTCACAGAGCCTGGGCTGGGCACACAGCCTGTGTCATCCACATGGTGAATTTTCAGGTCTCAATTTATGCCAGCCATAGTTCCCTGAGGAAAAGGCAGCTGGGGCTGGGCTCTGGCCATGTCGCAATTATGTACTGGGAGTAAAACATGGAGAAAGTAGGGACTGGCATGCATAGACAAGGTCAAGCCCTTTGTTGCAGGGTTCCAAATCAATTGTCTAGAAAGATGTTTTAGTCTACAGAAGGTAAATACATAGCTCACATGCTGGTATGACCTCCTCTGCCACCCATTAGAAACCTCACTATTTGATCATAGTGCTCTTTCCAGCTGAGCCAAGTATGGCCTTAGATGTGTACTTGATACACATTACAGGCATCTGCTACCAACTTTGTCAGCTGTCACATGAGATGAACCTATTTGTCATCCCTGCCTTGGTTTATGTGCTAAAGTCTATTTCTCATCTCTGTCTTTTTCCCAGTAAGGTTGGAGACTTCAGGAATTCTTTATATACAGCTATCTTTGATAATAACAGTAATGCTAATTGTAATAGTTAACATTTGCGCTTCTTATGGGCCAGGCACTTTACATGCAGAAAATCATTTAATTTTCACAACAACCTGATGTCATCTATAGTTATGTGTTACTTAATGACAGGGATATGTTCTGAGAAATACATCATTAGGTGATTTTATCATTGTACAAACATCACAGGGTGCACTTTCACAAACCTAGATGGTATAGCCTACTACAGATGTAGGCTTATGGCATAACCTATTTCTCTTATGCTACAAACCTATATAGCATGTTACAGTACTGAATACTGTAGGTGATAGAAACACAATGGTAACTCTTTTTGTATCTAAACTTACACAAATGTAGAAAAAGTACAGTAAAAATACAGTATACAAGATTTTAAAAATGGTATGCCTGTATAGGACATTTACCAGGAATGGAGCTTGAAGCACTGGAAGTTGCTCTGAGTGAGTCAGCGAGTGAGTGGTGAGTGAATGTGAAAGACTAGAACATTACTGTATACTGCTGTAGACTTTATAAACACTGTACACTTAGTGTACACTAAACTTATGAAAACACATTTTTCTTTGTTCAATAATAAATTAAACTTAGCTTACTATAACTTTATTACTTTATAAACTCTTTATTTAAAAAAACTTTTGACACTTTTGTAATAACACTTAGTTTAAAACACAAACACATGGTGACAACATACAAAGGCTACAATGTCACTGGGCAATAAATTTTTCATCTCCATTATAATCTTATGAGACCATCGTCATGCAATCTGTGCTTGACTGAAATGTCATTACGCACTGCATTACTGTATATCATACAAAAACAATATATGTCATTTATTGGACACCTATTATGTATCAGATACCTCTTCTGATGCTCTAATCCTCAGTTATTTTCCATTTCACCAGGAACTGAAATGCTGAAGAGTGTTGGAGAGTCATGCAAATCCCTCAGCTAGTTAGAGCAAGAGCTTGGATCTGAACCCAATGTCTGTGTTCTCAAATGAGCACTAGACCTTGACCTTTGGCACATCAACTCACCATTTTGACCCTCTCATTTGGTTTTCTTCTTTGCTGCCAAAATGAAGGAGATATTTTTCTACCAGAAACTGACCCTAGACTTTTCACTACTTGCTCCAACTTCTCTGGCAACATCCTTTTATCTTCCTGTACTCAGTATCCATTTCAAATAGGTGAACCAGTAAACTTTTCAGCAAGGAAAGCAAATTGAGGCTACAGTTTAGATAGAATTTAATTTAGTATATTGATTGCTTGATTTAGAATGTGGTGCTCTGCTTGTGAGAAGGGGCTTTCTGAACCCCCATAGTGGACACTTGCACTGGAGAAGGTGGAGACTCCCCAAGCTTGGTACCAGGAAGAGCTGCACAGCATTTGAAAAGGGAAGAATGAGCCACTGCAGCCTCATCTCTGTCTCCTAATGAGAAAACTTCAGCCACCCTGAGATTCTCTGTTTCCTTAAGGTCTTTCTTACTTTCAAGCCTTTACATCTACTGTTTATTCTGCTTGCTGTTTATATCTATTAACTGTTATCTGTCCTCTTCTCTACTGCCTCCATCTCTCCCCATTCCAGTATCTTTGTCTGGCCAACTCGCATACATCATTCAAGTTTTAGCTCATATGCCCCACTTTTTTTGGAAAGCTGAATTAGGTGCTTCCTTTATATTCTTCTTAGCACCCAGGACTTCCGCCAGGGCAGCACATGTCGCAATGTCTGCCTCCTCCACTGGGCCATAAGCTTAGTGAGGACAGATATATGTCTAACTTGTATCCCCAATACCCAGTAATATCTCTGGGTCTGTACTTGAAAAACAATTGATAAATAAATGGATGATTGAATTGAATGGATGGATGAACCCACTGTTGTGAAGCTAACTGGATTGGCATGCATATGGAGATTCCCAGACTGGTGGAAAAGTGAAAGCAACCAGCATACCCCACAGGGAGTTCAGTAGTGAGATGTGAGAAAACATGCCCAGAAAGATTGCTTTATTCAGCTGCTGTCCATCAAATAACTTTGGATATAAAGGAAAGCAAATATAAGTGATTACATCTTAGCTTCATTGCCTAGCTTAGACAAAATCCATATCTGATGTTGAAAGAAAAGTTCAAAATGTGGCCTTGGAATACAAATGTATATTGATTTCTTAAAAATAGATATGTGTTCTCCTATTCAGGACTATGGACATCAAATGATAATCATTTGCAGAATCTTAGGAAGGGTTACTAATGTCAGCCCCTTGCCATAAATTCAATGAGATTTTTCAGCTCAAGCTGGATGAAGCAAGAAAGGGACTTGGTTTATTCAGATAACTTGGAAGAAGGAGTGGAGTGGGCCTCAGGCATTGTTAGACCCAGAGACTCAAATTATGTCATCACCATTCTTTCCTTCTTAAGGCCCAGTGATATAGAAAACCCAGTTGAGGTCCACAGGGAATTGGAGAATTGCTTGGTGTGGAAAACCCACACATTTGGTGTCATAAAAATAATGTAACCTTGTTGTTAGGAGAGGTCAAGGTTCTGTGACTCAACAAAATTACCTAGAAAGGAGTAGGGAGAAATAAGGAACAGGAGGAAGAAAAGAAAGAAGGAAGGAAGGAAGGAAGGAAGGAAGGAAGGAAGGAAGGAAGGAAGGAAGGAAGGAAGGAAAGAAGGAAGGAAGGAAGGAAGGAAGGAGAGAAAAGAAGGAAGGAGGAAAGGAGGGAAAACAGGAAGAAAATAGAGAAGGGAAGACAGGAGGAGAAAAGGAGGAAGGATAGGTGAAAGGGCAGTAGAGAGGGAGGAAGAAGGGAGGGCAGGGAAGAAGGAAGAAGGAAAGGAAGGAAGGAGATGGTAATGTTCTATATCTTGATTGTGGTAATAGTTACAAAGACATATAAATTTATCAAAACTCATCCATATATATATTTTAAATGGACGCATTTTGTTACATGCAAATTATACCACAATAAATTTAATTTTTTAAATATCAAATCTTCCAGGGAGTAACTCTTCCCTGATTTCTCACATAGATTTAATCACCACCTCTACAGAACTTCCAGTGTACCCTATGTCTCTATTATAGCATGAGTCATACTGCTATGATTATCTGTTTAGCTGGCTGTCTCCCACACTATTCTATGAGCCTCTGGAAAGCAAGAACTGTGTTCCACTTAACCTTTGTATCCAGAAGATCTGGCACAGAGCTCAATATATAGTAGACAATTTAGTTTTGATAAATTTATGTCTGTGTAAACATTACCACAATCAAACTATAGATCATTTCCATCATCCCCAGAAGTCTCCTTGTAACTCTTCCCAGATAATTCCTTCCACCCCTGGTCCTAGACAATGGATGTGTTGTCACTATAAATTACATTTGTCTTTTCAAGGTTTCAAATCTTGTATCTTTTGGAAGTCAGCGAAGGGTGTTGAGTTCTGAGTATGAAGCAACATCTGCAAACTGGAAATTTCATGTACGATAGTATTTAGCACATATGTAAGTAGAATAAATTAATGAGATGTTGAAGCCTGAAGTTAGAGTAAGTGTAATATTACAACTCACCTCCATGCCCACTCCCCCAGGAATTAGAAAATATCTTGGGAACAGTTTTAGCTTCCTACAGGTCACAAAATATGAGGAAAAATTACTTCATTTTGATTTTAAGGAGCAAAGAGATTTCAGCTGGTAGCTGGATAATAAGTTCAAATTTAGTTCAAGGCAAGGAGTGAAACTCAAAGAGCAAAAAATTAACTTTATATAAAAGAAAATGGAAAGCTTCTTGGAAGAGGCAACCTATGTCTGAGCTATAATTAAAAAAAAAAAAAAGAAAGAAAGAAAGAAACCACCAGAACAGAGAAGAGACAAGGGAATTTCAGGTAATGAGACCAGAAAGTAAAGAAATACATTAAATAATTAGTTTAAAGTGTAGGTGGGAAACTACCATCCACTTGCAGGAGTGTCAAGTGCAAGAAAGGAAGTAGAAGATGATCCTGGAGAAATTAGCACAAAGCATTGGGAATTCTTCAAGGTTGTTACAAAGGCTCAACTGTGGGAAGGTGTGTCCACCTCTCTTGTGTCATTTCTTTCTTTCTGTTCGACAGGAAACCTGGATCTGCCTTAGAGAAGAGCCAGCGGCCCCTAGGGTCTCCTCCAACCACACAATATCATCCAGAGTTCTCCAGCGGAATGCAGCAGCCAGGAGCACTCCATGTCTCAGCTGACAGTCATTTTCCTATTGAGTGTCAGCTTGCCAGTTGTCTCGAAATATTTGAAGGAAAGCCCTTTGCTGGGTTTTATCATATGTTCATATTGCCAAACTGATTTTTGAATATTTTCTAAAAAAAAAAAAAGAAAAGAAAAGAAAAATTTCCCCCAACTTAAATGTGTATAAAACCTCAATATACTGAAAAGGTAAGACTGTAGTAGCTTTATTGAATCCAGGAGCGGGGACCTGGAATTCATTCCGCTGTCCTCCCCCTAAAACTTAGATCTTGCCCTTTCTCTGCACCTTCAAAAGGGCTCAGGGACACCCAGAGAACTGTAGGGCTCTTAGGAGCACAGTTTTAAAACCATCATACAGAGATGACCTTCTAGAACGAAGGGGCTGTCTTCATGGTTCCCAGCACCTGGAGATTAGGGGATGCTGCCTGAAGGGTACCCTGGCACTAAGATCAACTGCAGTTTGTTTATCTGGGGTCTCAGGCTGCATGTTAGTTCTAATCTTTGCCAAACAGTCCTTCTCCCTCTGCTTCCCAAGTGAGCAGTAAACTTTCTTTGGTCCCTGTTTCTCGCTCCCTACGCATTGTGATTATCTACTTTCATACAGAATTCTCATCATTTTCAGCTTTTATATTCAGGCCCTTTCCTGCATTCCCAGCCATCCTCTGTCACCCAGCAGGCTTTAGACTTCTCCTTGATACATTATTATTTGTGCTCATAAGCTCAGCCCCTGCCCTGGAAAGCCTGGGTGGTGGGTGCGTTTGTTTCCCAAGATCCTGGTATAATTAAGGAAGGCACTGGCAGGGTGAGTCCAACACAGGTGGGTGGGGAAGATTCCCCAAATGAGCCTAGAGACAGGGGTCACATTTGTCCCATCCCATGGCAGGGGACCGACCGTTTGGAGCTCAGTCTCTAGTTCTAGTGAGAAAAAATTCTGCTCCTCCAAGGCCCTGACTTCCCAAAGCTGAGGCCCCAAGGATCATGTATGAGAGAGCTAAGTAGGCCATATAGTTTTTGTAAGAAATTTGCCTTTCTCATCTTTTCTGGTATAAAACTCAAATTGAAATTTTATTCCACTTCTCCAAAGTTCATCATTTCTGGATTTATTTTTTCCTTCTTTCCACACAATAACACCATATGTTGAAATAACAGATATGTGGGTATGAGTCTTACCCACAAGTTCAGGTGTGCGAGATATTCACACTTTTATTCTCTTTAAATCTGACTTCACCGTCCTCCTGATCCCCAAACACTGGCTTGCAGGAAATTCAGTCTTGGTCTTTATTGCTCCCTGCTCTTCTAGCAGTCTGAGGGGTATTACTGATCTATCATAGGCTTTGCTTCTGACCCTTAGAAAACCTCTCCACTCCCTAAGACTAAGAAACCTGCAATCCTACCATCCTAGGGACCCCTAGATCCCTCCTTTGGACTCCAGACTTAGTTTCAATTACCTCTCTCCTCTATTACAAGCTCTTTCTGGCCAAATAATAAAAATAGAGGCCATTTGTTAAAAGTTCACCTAAGCCAAGTAATGTGCCCTGCACTCACCACATAACCTCAGTGACTCATCCCCATGGCCCTGGACTCCCAGGTTGGAAGCGAAATGTTGGAGTATTATCTGCTTTATTGTATAGATGTAAAAATGGAGGCCTGGAGAGAAGAAATCACTTGCTCAAGGCTATGCTGAGCATCCTGGAGGTTCTGCCTCCTATAATCGCCCACCACCCTTACCAGCCTTGCCTCTACTCTTTGATTTAAGGCCATATCCCCTTCTTTCTCTCAATATCCCTCAGGAGCTGGGACATTTCTCTTGTAGTAGGTCAATCCAAGATGCCTTCCCCAAGACCCTGAGCATTTTACTAAAAGTATTTTGCTATGGTACCTTCTTTACTTTATTATCTTCTTTCTTTTCTGCCCCCCCACCCCCCCCCACCCACCAGATCTTTCTACTGGGTCCCTTCCCAGACCCACCTCCCACTCATTCTCAGCCTGTGCCATCTGACTATAATGCCAAGCCCTGCTCCAAGAGATTTCTCTGCCACCATTCAAGCTGCATATTTCCTCCCTTGGGAAACATTTCCAAACCTGCCTGATGGAGCAGACAGCTTGCCCAGCTGGGCCAGACTCTTCTGTAAATGAACACCAAAACACTAAGTTGTAGAGCTTGAGAAACATTAAATCGGGAATTCTTACTTTCTAGTTTTACAGAAAGAAAAACCAGTTGAAGCTCAGAGAAGAAAAAAGGATGTGCCCAAAGTCATCCAGCCAAAGGGGGTCAGGCAGGATGGAACCAGTGTCTGCATTCACTTACAGGCTGGCTCACTTTCCATTCCTTTTTGCTGGCTCCTGGGGGATGACCTCATCTTCATATCCTCTTGGGGCATGAGCCAAGGAAATAAAGACCAGGGGTGCCCTAAGGTGTAAACTCTTCTTTCCATTAGAAACTAGAAAATGAATTAGACAACCCATACCAGTTCTTTTTACCATTAAACACCAGAGCAACCAGATATATAGTTAAATATTGAGTTAGCTTAGTTGTTTCTGGGTGCTTTTTGGTTCAGTTGAGAACGACAAGAACAAAAAAGTTGTAAGAAATTGATTGAAGTTCTAAAATTGGAATTGGTATGCAATATCAAACTAATAACATTTCAACTAATCACAGAGACAAAGCAGTACAAATTCTAGATGAAGTTGTTATAGGATTGACACGCATATTATTTGACAAGTATAGATTTTTTAAAAAAGAGAAAACTACTAGTAAATGTTACCAAAATTATATTTTTTTTAAATTTTTTTAATTTTAAAAAATTTTTAAATTAAGTTTATTGGGGTAACATAGGTTAATATGATTATATAATTTTCAGGTGTACATTATAATTTGACATCTGTATATTCTATTGTGTGTTTGCCACCCAAAGTCCAGTTTCCTTCAGCTACCATATATTTGATCCCCTTTACCCCGTCTACTTCCCCCTCCTTCCCCACCCCACTAGTAACCACTAGTCTATAGTCCTCTGGTAACCACTAGCCTATAGTCTATGTCCACGAGTCTCTGTTTGTCCTGCCCGTTTGTTGCTTTTAGGTTTATATCCCACATATAAGTGATATCATGTGATTCCCAACTTTTTCTATCTGGCTTATTTCATTTAGCATGATTATCTCGAGGTCCGTCCAGGTTGTCGCAAATGGCAGTATTTCATCTCTTCTTATGGCTTAGCAATATTCCATTGTATATATGTACCACAGCTTCTTTAGCCAATCATCTATCCTAGGATACTTCGGTTACTTTTATGTCCTGGCCACTGTGAATAGTGCTGCTATGAACATTGGTATGCGAATATCTTTTTGAATATGGGTTTTCAAGTCTTTGGGGTAAAGACCCAGTAGAGGAATTGCTAGATCATATGGTAGATCAATTCTTAGTTTTTTGAGGAACCTCCATACTTTTTTCCATAGTGGCTGTACCAGTTGCAGTCCCACCAGCAGTGCATAAGGACTCCTTTCTCTCCGCATCCTCTCCAACATGTGTTATTACTTGTCCTGTTGATTATAGCTATTCTAACAGGTATGAGATAGTATCTCTTGTTTTGATTTGCATTGCCCCAATAGCTAGTGATGTTAAGCATCTTTTCATATGTTTGTTGGCTATTTCTAAGCCCTCTAGGGAGAAGTGTCTTAAAGAAGTCCTCTGTCTATTTTTTGACTGGATAATTTTGTTGTTGTTGTTATTGAGTCATATGAGT